>JACEFZ010027119.1:162500-257500 GCA_014155875.1 Cepaea nemoralis | reverse complement strand
ATGGAAAAGAACACATAGGAGGCAGAGAAGTAAATATCTGAATAACTTGGTCACGTGGCATCAAGAACACAGAGCTAATCCACGATTCTGGTGATCGTGTGAGGTGGCGAAACATGTCCGCCCTCGAGTATCGCTATATAACATGATGATGATGAAAGTATAACAGAGTACACAAATATAAGAAATAGAACGAAATAACAAAAGAACGAGCGAAAGAAAGAACGAAAGAACATACATGAAGCAATGGAACTGGGGAAGGATCGAGATACTTTCCAGCGGGCTTTGGTGAGGAGCCAAATTCGCACAGGACTTGCGAGTAAAGATGATGATGATGATGGTGATGCTGATGATGATATTCGGAATAATCCTACCATTACTAAGGGTTAACTATGGACTGTGTTGATTAGCTAGTGCCACTGGCCACAACGTCATCACGATTACTGAAAATTAACCGAGATTTCAACCCTCACTTACTTCACTGAAGAAACACATGTATTTCGACGCCCGACCAGCTAGACATTCAGTAGAAGGCGTCATAGCAAGACAAATCTGTATCACCCACGTGAACCCAGAGCTTGCTGACAGAATTCGTGAATTTATCTATGGATGTATGTATTTATCAGCCATCTCCCACGGTTGCACCCACTAGTCCACCCACTCGGCTGCCACTGTTATGTGTGTAATACGTAAACAAACCGGTATAGCCATTTGTTTCAACGAAACATCTCCAACGTCTCTTCTCTTTTTCCTCACTCCTTTCTCTGTTTTATTAATTTCGTTTTTCCTGTGAGATACACGACTTTTAAAGCAAAGCTAAAGCATCGCTGTACACCCCTTATTAGGACATATCGTGCTAGACCAGTGGTTCTCAACCTTTTTTGGTCCGTGCCCCCTTCACCATATTTTCAGAACGTCAACACCCCCCCCCCCCCCCCCCCCCCCCGCCTTTCGTATTTCCTACCTAAAAAGTTGGCCCGTGCCCCCCTTCACCATATTGTCAGAACGTCGTTCCCTCCCCCCCCCCCCCTTTTTTCGTATTTCCTACCTAAAAATCCCCTCCTGCCCCTGCAAAGTATACAGTAATAATGGAAGCAAATACCAAAAGAAGTCTAGATGTCCACATAAAACGTGATTTGTGGTTCTACTTACTTAATATAAGTAATTATAGAAGTATGAAAGGAAAAACAAGATCAAGTAATCGGTTCTTGTATTAACGCGATCTTGAAATAATCTTCACCCCCCCCCCCCCCGGAAACACTAAAATTCCCTCGGGGGGGGGGGGGGGAATTCCTCACCGGTTGAGAACCACTGTGCTAGGACCACGCAGCCTTCCATGACTATTCGGAACTTCTTGTCAAGACATCAACAACTGCAGTAAAATGCTGGTGTTGACAGTAACGTCATGTAAAGGATATCCATCCATCCATCATGTGTCATGCCGATAAGCGTGGGCGCTCATGTTTTGCCATCTCACTCGATCACCAGAGTCGTGGATCAGATCGGATATGCAACTATAAAAAAAAAAACAACATCGGATCTTGCCGGTCTCCGTGACGCAGGCGTTTCTGACACGGTTCGTAATCCCGTATACCCCCGTTTGAAGTACAGCTGCACGCGATTTGGCAGCAGACCGCGTTGCGTTGGTTTCGCTTTGGTATCGGTGCCGGTTGTTCAGAAAGCAATGGCAAACTACTGAACGTAAACTTGCCAAGAGATCACAGCGGCAGAAATGCTGGTGTTGACTGCGATGTTCTGTAGAAAGGATATTAAAAAAAACGGCACTTAAGGGGTAATGTGACCTATATCAGGTCGACTTCCTTCACTTGCCAGGACATTACATGGAACCCATGTTGAATTAGGTCGATCTGATCAATTTAAATAACAAACCGCCTCGATGAGAATTCGAACCTGTGCCCTCTGGGCTGGCAGACAATCGTCTAGCGACCACACTATCGCGACTCTCATATATAACTGTGTAGGAGCGTCATAGTAACACAATGACATAGTTTTATACTTTGTTTATGTTCATGGCATTCATGTGACAATGTTTTTGTTCATGGGAATGTAACATGTACAATAGATAATTTGTGTGCGAAAGATGAGTGGTTGGAATGGCCGAATGTCAGACGGGTCTGCTTGCCCAATTTATGACCTTTTGAAAATGAAGTTTGTTCGTTCGTTTCGACTGCTTTTGGTTTGTCGATGGGGTGTGTGTTGTAGTAAACACTATCAGAGACAATCATCTGCCTCTTCCTCGTCCTCGTTCTCCTCCTCCTCCTCCTTCTTCTTCTTCTTCTTCTTCTTCAATCCGTGGCGTTGGCGATCATATTGAACCCACTCTAACGTCTCAGATACTTGTAATTTACGTCCTCAAGTCAAGGACGAGAAGTCAACATTTTAGTCCAACTGACTCCTACCTTGGCATCAGCATACCGGAAGTATAAGAGCGACTGAGTTGATCCATTCAGCCATGCTGACCTCAGAAGAGGTACATGAACATAATAAATGTTAATACTGTGGGATATGTGAAGCAAAACAGCGGGGGCAGGAGAGATAATCACACATTTATAATTGACCCAAATTGCGATTCTGATTATGCCCTCTTAGTGTTAAGTGTTTCCATCCTGCTCCACGGAGACATCGTAACTATTCTAATTTTACAGCATCGGTGTTATTCTCTGTACAGAATGAATGTTATTTGGGACGCAGAGGTGTTTCCAAGGCACCAGGGCCGGGATCTATACTGGCCAAGATGTGCTGACACGTCCACACCGTGCGTCATGGGCAACAGGTCCCTTCGGGGACCTGGCTAGCATCAGCAGGATCGATGATTCCTCCGAAGCCGGAGAGTATCTGCCTGCACGGCGAGGAACCACCAGTCTGCACACCAATAAGTCAGACACGCGACAATGGATACTCACGCAAACCTCAGTCCGGTATGACATTACATTGATGTTGGACAACAGGATGTATTCATCCGACAGACAGGACTTCGCGCTAGAGTTCACAGCCAGCGAGCACAAGCAAGAATGTTATTTCACATACAGCCTGAGAGAGGGAGAGACAGAGAGACAGACAGAGAAGCAAAGAGGCACACACAAACACACACTGCCTCATCGAAACACTGTCCTACAATTCAACACACACACAACAATTCTGCTTATTGTGTTGGAATAAGCAGATAGACGAACGCAGATGTATGTTATGTTAGAGATATAGTGGAGTGGCGTCGGGAACCCCAAAACAAAGACAGCAGGCAGACAAACTGACACAGATATATTTTAGGAATGGAGAGACTGATAGTGGAATAGTGTTGGGAGTTAAAGAACAGACAGCAGGCAGACAAACTGACACAGATATATTTTAGGAATGGAGAGACTGATAGTGGAATAGTGTTGGGAGTTAAAGAACAGACAGCAGGCAGACAAACTGACACAGATATATTTTAGGAATGGAGAGACTGATAGTGGAATAGTGTTGGGAGTTAAAGAACAGACAGTAGGCAGACAAACTAACACAGATATAGTTTAGGAGTAGAGAGATTGAAAGTGTAATGGTGTTGGGAGTTAAAGAACAGACAGTAGGCAGACAAACTGACAGACAAACTGACACAAATATATTTTAGGAGTACAGAGACTGGTGGTGGAATGGCGTGGGGACTTAAAACAGACAGTAGCCAGACAAATTGATTGATTGATTGATTGATTGATTGATTGATTGATCAAGTCTGTTGTAGCCAGACAAACTGACAAACAAATAGGCAGACAATCAGGCAAAACCTACCTTGCGTGTTGCAGTTACCAGGATGACTGTATTAGTTTTAGTGAAAATTTTAGCAGACATTCACAGACGACATGGGGTGAAAAAATAGACAGACAAAATAAAAAGACAGCCAAACACAGAAAGCGAAAGCAGACAGAATATAATAAGCAGAAAAACAAAGACAGATAAGACATATGTAACAAGACAGACATAGGAACAGACGTACACGACAGAAAGCCAAAATAGACAGACAGTAAATAGATATAAAGATATAACCAAAAACAGAAAACAAAAACAGACAGATAATAATAGGGAAGTAAAGTAGACAAAAAAGACAGATAATAAAGTTATTTTAAAAAATGCGCAAATAAACAGACGGACACGGCGGAAAGCCAAAACTGACAATAAAGAGAAATAAATAGACAGACAAAACAAGCAAAGAAACAAAATAGACAAACACAACTGATGTTAACAAAGACAAAACGGACAAACAAGATAGCCAGACAAAAGAAACGGGGGAAAAAAAAGAAAGCCAACTCAGAGAGACATAGTAGATGGAATGACACAAACCTACCATAACAACTAATGAAACAGACAAGGAAGAGTTTTCCTGAAAGGTAAGCAAAACAGATAACTTAACCCGGGAAGGTTAACCCGGTCAACAAATGCCCGCAGACGTCGGATGTGTCGGCCTATCGGCGCCAGAACACAGCTCTGCTGTAAACAGGCACAACACAATCACGTCCGAAAAAGAAACAACAACAACAAACTCCGGATGAACGCAGAAGAAGAAGAAGAAGATAAAACTTAACAAACACACGGACAGACGGATACACAGACAAAAACGTAGACTCATACCTTGTTAGTTGGAGTAAACAAATTGACCACTGAAAGCTTGGGGGATTTCCCTCTTTTGGCCTCAGACCATGACCCGCCTGGACTCGATGCTGGATAAAAGGTGTCGTCAACAGAAAGATTCCCTGACCTTGACCGACCGCGAAGGCTGCCCTGTTTGCAGAAGTGACAACAGTAGTCATCGTGTTAGAGAATGTTGTTGCAATTCGGCTAAACATGGTGTGTTCTACAGTAATATCTCTTCGGCCCTTCTGGGTTTTAACTGGATGGTATCGTGTCTTTTGGGTTTCTTTTCAATGTTTTCATTATGCGATTCTCCATTTATTGTGTCTCAACCTTGAAGTGGCGGAGGTAGATCCACCTCCGTTGTGTCTACACCTTGAAATTGTAGTGTTAGTTCCCCCTTTATTGTGTCTCCACCTTGAAGTGGTAGAGTTATTTCCTCCTATGTTGTGTTTCCACCTTGAAGTGGTAGTGTGTGTTTGTGTAGATTTTGTTCCCCCTCCTTTGAATCTCAATTTAAAGTCGTAGAGTTAGTTCTTCCTATGCTGAGTCTCCACCTTGAAGTGGTAGTGTTTATTCCCCTCCGTTGCGTCTTCACCTTGAAGTGGTAGAGTTTATTCCCCTCTGTTGAGTCTTCACCTTGAAGTGGTAGAGTTAGTTCCCCCTCAGTTGCATCTCCAACTTGAAGTGGTAGAGTTAGTTCCCTCTCTGTTGTGTCTCCATCTTGAAGTGGTAGAGTTAGTTCCCCCTCAGTTGCATCTCCAACTTGAAGTGGTAGAGTTAGATCCCTCTCTGTTGTGTCTCCATCTTGAAGTGGTAGAGTTAGTTCCCTCTCTGTTGTGTCTCCGCCATGAAGTGGTAGAGTTAGTTCCCTCTCTGTTTTGTCTCCATCTTGAAGTGGTAGAGTTAGATCCCTCTCTGTTGTGTCTCCATCTTGAAGTGGTAGAGTTAGATCCCTCTCTGTTGTGTCTCCATCTTGAAGTGGTAGAGTTAGATCCCTCTCTGTTGTGTCTCCATCTTGAAGTGGTAGAGTTAGATTCCCTCTCTGTTGTGTCTCCATCATTGAAGTGGTAGAGTTAGTTCCCTCTCTGTTGTGTCTCCATCATTGAAGTGGTAGAGTTAGATTCCCTCTCTGTTGTGTCTCCATCATTGAAGTGGTAGAGTTAGATCCCTCTCTGTTGTGTCTCCATCTTGAAGTGGTAGAGTTAGATCCCTCTCTGTTGTGTCTCCATCTTGAAGTGGTAGAGTTAGATCCCTCTCTGTTGTGTCTCCAACTTGAAGTGGTAGAGTTAGATCCCTCTCTGTTGTGTCTCCATCTTGAAGTGGTAGAGTTAGATCCCTCTCTGTCGTGTCCCTCTCTGTTGTGTCTCCATCTTGAAGTGGTAGAGTTAGATCCCTCTCTGTTGTGTCTCCATCTTGAAGTGGTAGAGTTAGATCCCTCTCTGTTGTGTCTCCATCATTGAAGTGGTAGAGTTAGATCCCTCTCTGTTGTGTCTCCATCATTGAAGTGGTAGAGTTAGATCCCTCTCTGTTGTGTCTCCATCTTGAAGTGGTAGAGTTAGATCCCTCTCTGTTGTGTCTCCATCTTGAAGTGGTAGAGTTAGATCCCTCTCTGTTGTGTCTCCATCTTGAAGTGGTAGAGTTAGATCCCTCTCTGTTGTGTCTCCATCGTGAAGTGGTAGAGTTAGATCCCTCTCTGTTGTGTCTCCATCTTGAAGTGGTAGAGTTAGATCCCTCTCTGTTGTGTCTCCATCTTGAAGTGGTAGAGTTAGATCCCTCTCTGTTGTGTCTCCATCTTGAAGTGGTAGAGTTAGATCCCTCTCTGTTGTGTCTCCATCTTGAAGTGGTACAGTTAGATCCCTCTCTGTTGTGTCTCCATCTTGAAGTGGTAGAGTCAGATCCCTCTCTGTTGTGTCTCCATCTTGAAGTGGTAGAGTTAGATCCCTCTCTGTTGTGTCTCCATCTTGAAGTTGTAGAGTTAGATCCCTCTCTGTTGTGTCTCCGCCATGAAGTGGTAGAGTTAGATCCCTCTCTGTTGTGTCTCCATCTTGAAGTGGTAGAGTTAGATCCCTCTCTGTTGTGTCTCCATCTGGAAGTGGTAGAGTTAGATCCCTCTCTGTTGTGTCTCCATCTTGAAGTGGTAGAGTTAGTTCCCTCTCTGTTGTGTCTCCATCTTGAAGTGGTAGAGTTAGATCCCTCTCTGTTGTGTCTCCATCTTGAAGTGGTAGAGTTAGATCCCTCTCTGTTGTGTCTCCATCTTGAAGTGGTAGAGTTAGATCCCTCTCTGTTGTGTCTCCATCTTGAAGTGGTAGAGTTAGTTCCCTCTCTATTGTCTCCATCTTGAAGTGGTAGAGTTAGATCCCTCTCTGTTGTGTCTCCATCTTGAAGTGGTAGAGTTAGTTCCCTCTCTGTTGTGTCTCCGCCATGAAGTGGTAGAGTTAGTTCCCCCTCGGTTGTTTCTACACCTAGAAGTGGTTGAGTTAGTTCCCCTTAAGTTGTGTTTCCACCTTCAAGTGGTAGAGTTAGTTCCCTCTCTGTTGTGTCTCCACATTGAAGTGGTAGAGTTAGTTCCCCCTCTGTTGTGTCTCCGCCATGAAGTGGTAGAGTTAGTCCCCCCTCTGTTGTATCTCCACCTTGAAGTGGATAATTATTTTTATCCCGACTTGAGAATAAAGATCACTTGCCCAAACAGTTGCCATGCAGTATACAGTCCTGGCGAGGATCGAACACACGCCGCAGGATGAGTGGGGTGAACACCCACACCCTTCGGCCAGCCGCTCTTGTCCGTGACGTCTATTGTTATTACAGATTGTGCTCCGGTAGTCGTCACGTAGTGTTGTCGTTGTATTCGTCATCATCATCATCATCATCATCATCATCATCATCATCATCATCATCATCATCATCATCATCATCATCATCATCATCATCATCATCATCATCATCACGTACCATGCTTGGGCTGCCATGGTTCGCCTTCTTACAAGATCACCAGAGTCCTAGATGAGTTCTGTGTTCTTATCTCAACTCTACCATATGGCCAAGTTATCCAGGTACCTCTTTTTCTTTCCCTTGCACGTTTCCCAACATATTTCCCAGCTGTCACTAAGATTTCAAATTCATTTTTCACGACAACTCCCTCTCCCTCCCCTAAAAAAATCTAAGACTGTTTACGCCTAATATATCTAATTAATTAAAGGTTTTAAAACAAATTTTCAATGGTAAGGACTGTCTCGTTTGTTTTCTGTTAGTTAGTTGTATGTTTGGTATCATGCTTGCAATCTAGAAAGTCCATAGGTGCTCAAATCCTCAATCCCCCCCCCTCTCCCCCCCAACAACCTTCCCCCATAATGACACAGATATAGTCCGGCTGCTAATAGTGCCAATCTTGTGTTGGTTGACGAGGCTCCTCGTTCTCCGATATGCCTCACCTGTCAGGCCTTGCCAGTTCTTACTTCCAGTTCTCTAATTATGGACAACGATGTGGAGTCACTGGCGTCAAAGTCCTCGGCTCTCGACATCTATATAAGCACATTAATAATATCGGCACGATCAATGGGCTTGACATCTGCAGGGCATGCAGAGCCAGCAAGTTTATCAGATCGTTCATTTCCCTCAACTCCCGCATGTCCTCGGACAAAGATGAACGAAGGTGACTCTACGAACAGCAGCGCTCCGTTTTTGTGTCTGTCAATTCTTTGGTATTCTTTGCATTTTCTACAGAAACCACATGTCCACTGTCATTAGATGTTTGTCTGCTGGTCTGATTAATATCCATGCTTTACATGCATACAACAGTATAGGTTTATTATGGCAGTTCAACATTCTTCGTTTGACTGCAATTGACATCATGTAATTGATGAGTATGTTTCCCAACTTGCCGACGCCACGGCGATTCTTCTTCCAATCTCTACAATGTATTCTTCTTCACATATTATACATGTTAAGATATTTGTACCAATTCATCTCTTTAATAATTTATTTGTACCGATTCACCTCTTTAAGAATGTAGTTGTACTAATTCACATCTTTAAGAATATATTTGTACTAATTTACCTCTTTAAGAATATAATTTTACAAATTCACCTCTTTGAGAATATACCAATTCACATCTTTAAAAATGTAGGTGTTCCAGTTCATCTCTTTAAGAATATATTTGTACTAATTCACCTTTTTAAGAATGTAGTTAAACCAGTTCACCCTTTTAAGAATAAATTTGTACTAATTCACCTCTTTAAGAATGTAGTTGTATCAATTTACATCTTTGAGAATATAGTTGTACAGATTAACATCTTTAAGACTTTTACATTAGTATTTAGGCTAATTATTCGCGAATAAGAGAGAATATGCTGGACAGTTTGACATCCTAGTATGGAGGAATGAACATCAGTATCAGAAATGATTGATATCACAAGAAACGGAAAGCTGTGGAAAGACATGGTCATCAAGGCCACACGGCATGGGGTATAAGAAGGATTGGCATCACACGAGATGGGCTGTCTATAGACATGCTCACCAACGTCGTACGGTATGGAATGTAAGTAGAAGTACAATTTGTTATATTCACCGTCCATTAACCGGCATCCCCATCCAAGCCGGACCGAAGATTGAACACACCACCTCCGATGCGAGGAAAGAACCTTTAACACCCTCGGCCATCCACTCCTTTCTATCAGAGTCTGTTATTCCCGACCATGCATTTTTTCATGTGTGTATCCCTTTTACAAGTTGGAGGTCAACATCAAGAGATGAATGAACAACAGTCTGACAGAATGTACAGTTAGTGCGAGATACAGCCATGTTGGAGATCCATTGCAGCAACCTTCATTATGGTGACTACACCTGATTGATTGACTGATTCTTGTTTGGAGAGTCGCTGTAGGGTAGTAGCTAGACGCTCGCCTGCCGCTCCGCTGGTCAGTGGTTCGATCCGTATCGGGGCGAATTCGAATGTGAAACATTTAGTCCCAGGTGGACTTAGCCTAAAATGTGTACCAATAAATATCTTAAGAAGTAAAGGCAGGTGGAGTGATACTGACCTAATCACACACCAAGTGCCGATTGGTCTATACAAATGTGGGTACAACACCGTACGTCAGATTAGCGCGTGAGGTTTTTTAAAAAGGATGCCCTACTTCTATGTGCTTGCTGTTGTTTCTCGACTCACTGTGATATTCATGTTTACAGGTCAAACTTCGGTAAAATGATATCCTGGTTTGTACTTCTGACAGTGTCTGCTTTATATGATTCAGTGTCAAAGAAAACAGTAGGTTTTGCACCAAACACAGTACCCAATCAAATGAACAAGTATTATAATGTAAATTTTTGTTCAATATGCACTAGAATTGCTGAAGTACCGCGATACGAAAGATATAAGACGATACAGCGATATAACGCCATCTGTCCAAATGGTAAGTTTAATTTGGCGATATATTAATTATCTTTCACCACTGAATCAGTTAATATTCAGTAGAAAATTAAGAAGACTGGAGAACCAACACTGAATTGGTGTGAGATCAGCTTAACACAGTCGTTGACATTCTTAGGAGGTGGTCTGAGCAATATGGACTTGTCTGGTGTGCAATAGTTTCAATCCATGTTCATAATTTGATAATTTACAGCTCTTAAGTGACTTTAAACAGTATTTCACCAACAAAAAAACATTTTACTTTACAATAGTACTTTACTTTACAACTAAACGGCAGTGTTTTAAATATGTTTATTGGTTACTCCTAGGACAGCCATTAAAGTCGTTCGCTGACTCTGGTTTGTGGAAATGTGTGAATTCTTGGAAATATTATGTGGTGGTTTTCCCTTTCCTTCAACATCCATATTAGGACATCTTACCTCTGCCTTTGACAACGAATTGTCTGTCAGGACAAGTGAGTGGCCTGCTTTGACAAACTCTAAAGTTGCCCATATACTCTACCCCATTATAATTAGTATATATTAAATACAGTTAGAACATATTGTGTTTGATTATAATTAGAATATATTGTGTGTTAATATAATTAATACACAGCATATATATATAAATATAAATAGAATACAGAATAAGGTAGGCATGTAGTTAAGGACACCGTTCAATATCACACTGTCCACGTTTACTTCTCAAGAAGTTTCCAGGTACCCATGTTACGCTGAAACGTCATAGGATTACAAACCAATGAAAAGATTCCTGCCTTGAATGGGATTCGAACATGACCACCATGCCGACAGACGAGTACGCTATTCACTGCTCCTTCTTCTCCGTGGCGACGTGGTCAAGCCGCCTGCCTCGGGCTCCGAAGGTTGTGGGTTCGATTCCGGGCCGCATCCTTAGGTTCACGAGTGCATTATTTCTGAGACTCCTGAGGGTCGTCGCCGTAGCTACGGAGTTCGTGTTTTATGCGACGATTTCCGCGCAAGAGACTGAGCCATATGGGATAAAAACCCGGTGTAATGAAGTCGACCCTGTCGACTTTTCAGCGACTTTTTTTTCCAGTTATCCACTACTCCACCACGGCTCCACAATTTGCACATGTTACACAATTTACACACGATTACACAATTTATACACGGTTACACAGTTCACACATGGTTACACAATTTGCACATGTTACACAATTTACACACGATTACACAATTTATACACGGTTACACAATTTGCACATGTTACACAATTTACACACGATTACACAATTTATATACGGTTACACAGTTCACACATGGTTACACAATTTACACACGGTTACACAATTTACATACGGTTAGACAATTTACACACTGTTACATAAAATCTCGAAGCATAAGTAGCGCCATTGCTAGCTGGCTTGCATTCGGGCCCAATGGTCATCTGGTCAAATCCCCAGCGAAAACAAATTTGTTTTAAAGCTCTATCAAGTCTCAAATGGATACCTGGAAATGATCTGGGAGGTAAATGCAGCTGGCATAATATTAACTCCATCACTCATTAAATGCCGTTTAGTTTATAAGAATATGGGATTAGCAGAATACACCCAGTAAGCAGGAGACACGAGAAAGTGACCTTTGCTTACTTTATGTTAGACTACAGTTACTTTCTCCAACAGGAATACACTAACCAAGTTTTGCTGATACTAAAATATGGGACGGAGCACTTGTCAAGTTGTCATGAGTGTAATGATGTTGAATTTTGAGTTTTTATTTCATATTTCGATGAAGATATCACCGACATGCAACACAGCCATACTAACATGATCAGTTTACACACAACACAATGAAATCTACACTAACCATGCAACAAGTTAGAATGACAACAACAATAGAGAAACACACATCATGCCGTTCTACACTAGAATCTTCTAAACTAGCAATCACTGGGGAGCTTGTGTGGTCAAGGAAAGCAAGAGGTTCAGAGCGCGTGCTCTTAAACTTAGTGTGCGCTAAGGGTTGGGTGTGGGGTCATAAAAGGCCCGATTAACAAGACCATCTGCAGAGAATATTCCATTCCCTTATTGTCCAAGATAATTCCGGGCCCGCACCGGACTTGCAAGTCATCTCCGGAACCACAAACTACCAAAGATGGCGTCATGGCCGATGAAGAATGGTCTCCATTACATGTGATGGACGAATGAGCACATTGTGTTCATTCCATACACCATTCATTCATTCATTCATTCATTCATTCATTCATTCATTCATTCATTCATTCATTCATTCAGTAGTATGTCCTTCCAGAACCTCGCTCCTATAACAACCTTCCGGAAAACTTCTCGGTCATAAGCAAGAATACACCTGTCAGTTGGCTTAAACTTTGACTTCTCATTCTGAACGCAATGGCAAACTACTGAATGTAAAATTTCCTAGAAAAATTAACATAGGCTTGATCACAAATCCTGCAAAGGAAGTTAGCGTTTTTAACTGAGTGCCACTTGCAACGGCTCAAATACAGCGCGAAAGCTACCAAACTTCAGTTAGAGCTGCTTTTATAGTGGAGACTTTACATGTATTGATTCATTGATTCGAGTATTCTATTTCCCAATAGAGGACTTCGTGGCCGAAAGGACACACGAATTCGCTCTTAAACTTCCGGATCACTGATGGCGACGCAGCGGATTCAACTCCTACTCCGGTAGTTGTAGGGTCTCAGTTGGTTGTCAGTTGGTTGTCAGTCTCTATATGCAGACTTTAAATTCTAATTCGGAAAGCAATGGAAAACTTTAATTTTTGTTCGCATATCCTTTACAGGACATCGCTGTCAACACCAGTATTTTACCGCTGTCGTTGATTTCTTGGCAAGATTACGCTCAGTAGTTTTCCATTGCTTTCTGAGCAGCCGGATCACTTATCCCGTAAGTTACCAACGCGGCAAGAAACGCTTCCAATTCTCGCCCGCTGCGTTACCCTACGTGGATAAAAGGGATTACAGAGAAAGTCGTTTAACACCTAATTCAGGGAGACCGAATGGAAAACTGCTGAACGTAAAATTACCTCGAGTTGGGCTGATCACGTGGCCCTGCACATGGCATGGACAATTCTATTTCGAATATTTGGTTGTAGGTTCTACGTAGAACAAGCCTAAAACCGATACCAAGAAATATTATGTTTTTTTTTTTCGATGGTGACATTTTATAGTGTGTTAGCAATGTTCTGATTTTAATCCACGGTATTTCAAGAACGTATTGAAATAACTGAATTTCAAGTCTATTTTTTAAATCTCCATGTGTCCTGCAGATAAGCTTAGGCGGTCATAGTATTTCACCTGACCCGATTACCATAGTCTCGGACCAGGACTACGTTCTTGTCCCTACCATGTCTTGCGGCCAAGCCACCCTGGTATTTACCTCTCTGCCTCCCCCTTGCTCGCTTCCCATCAACTTTGCCAGTCGTCGTTATGTTTTCCAGATTATTTCTCGTCATAAGAAGTCCAAAAAGCACTGCCTGTCGACGTCTAATTTCTCTAATCAATTTATGGTCTTAATTTGTTTCTTGTAGGACTTGTTCATTGGTTATTCATGTAGTTTTCAGTGATTGCCAAATGATCCACGCATTTAATAAAAGTCAAATACTCAAACGTGTATGTTTATTTGTTTACTGCTCTTCCCTCCCCACCACTTTATTTTTCTTCTGCTCAACCTTCTGTCTTCGCCTCTGCTGCCCTGCCCCATCCTCCTCCTTTTCTTCTTCTTCTTCTTCTTCTTCTTCTTCTTCTTCTTCTTCTTCTTCTTCTTCTTCTTTTTCTTCTTCTTCTTCTTCGTTCGTTCGTTCGGAATGTTTATTTTGGACGTAATTGCATTGTGCCTGTTTACAGCTGAAGTGCGATATTTGCGTCTTTCGGACGACACACCCGATTTCTTCAGGCATTTGTTGATCCGGTTAACCTTCAAGTTAGTTGCTATTCTAAGCGCTGTTTAACAACTACCCTGAGTCTTAACTTCAACGTAAATTGATTAGACAAATACCCCGTAGTCAAGATTTCTTGGTTACCTCATAAGAAGAAATAATCTAGAAAAGTTAATCACAAGTGGCAAATCAGATGGGAAAAGAGCAAAGGGAAGCAGATAAATAAATACCTGGATTGTTTGATTACATGGCACAATAAAACAAGAACACAGACCTGGTCCAAGACTGTGTTGATAGAGTGATATGGGAGTCTCAGTGGCGAAGTGGTCAAGCCGTATGCCTCACACTCCGAGGGTTGTGGGTTCGATTCCGGGCCACGCCTTTCGGTTCAAGAGTGCATTTTTATCGGATACTCATGAGGGTCGTCGCTGGAGCTACGGAGTTCATGCTTTGTGCGACGCTTTCGGGAGACCGCCCTGCGGAAAGAGATTGGGCCATATGGGATAAAACGCGGTGCAATGAAGCCGATCATCTCGACTTTTAAGACTATTAAGTGTGATATGACGAACCATAACCGCAAACGCTTCTAGGAATGGCATCTGATGATGATGATGATGATGATGATGATGATGATGATGATGATGATGATGATGATGATGATGATGATGAACACGAATGGCAAGTTGTATCTCTGACAAGAAAACACCCAAGAACCGAGTCTAAACTTATATCTCAACATAGACCCCATATCACGAGTCGTGAAAGTCTCAAACTCTGTTGCCCTGCACTATTAAGTTGAATGAAGAATAACTTACGCGATGAGTTGGATTAAAGTGAGGAAGAGTTGCGCAATTCGTCGACCACAATCTCTAGCCTGAGACCATCTAAATCCGTGGCAAACAAGTCAAGACGACTGGAGACGAATACAGGTGCAATGGATGACCAGTGCTCTCTACGTGCCTTGCCATGTTTATTACGTTCCACAACGCTTTGCAGGTAAATGCCGTCTTGCCCGTTGAATCATCAATGATTTCTTCCGCGCAGACTGCGGAATCTTGTCTTCACATGCTGGGTAGGCATACCTTAGTTCACAGATTGGTTTGATGCCAAATCGGTTATTCTCACCGGATGTTGCCGGCTTGTCACAACCGTTGCCTGGGAGTGGGGTGGGGGTCATTGAATGCTGACAACTACTAGGAGCTACAGGCGTAAGCTGGATAGTCGGCTTGGACCAGTGGGGAATGGGCCTTGAAAAGGGCGTCATGGCCTCCTTATCAAAGATACTACCAATGCCTGTCATCCCAGAATCTCCAACTGCACTATCAATACAATAAATGAATAACAGAAGCATAATCAGCACGCTTCATACGAACATGATCATATGTAACAAAATGGAGATTACGGATAAAGCCTTCGTCAGCGCACATACAACAAACACATACCGATACAACTACATGAACAACTACATGAACAACTACATGAACAACTACATGAACTGCATGAACAACTATATGAACAACTACATGAACAACTACATGAACAACTACATGAACAACTACATGAACAACTATATGAACAACTACATGAACAACTACATGAACAACTACATGAACAACTACATGAACAACTACATGAACAACTACATGAACAACTACATGAACAACTACATGAACAACTACATGGACAATTACATGAACAGCTACATGAACAACTTGAACAACTACATGAACAACAACATGAACAACTTGAACAAATACATGAACAACTACATGAACAACTACATGAACAACTATATGAACAACTACATGAACAACTACATGAACAACTACATGAACTGCATGAACAACTATATGAACAACTACATGAACAACTACATGAACAACTACATGAACTGCATGAACAACTACATGAACAACTACATGAACAACTACATGAACAACTACATGAACAACTACATGAACAACTACATGAACAACTACATGAACAACTACATGAACAACTACATGAACAACTACATGAACAACTTGAACAACTACATGAACAACAACATGAACAACTTGAACAAATACATGAACAACTACATGAACAACTACATGAACAACTATATGAACAACTACATGAACAACTACATGAAAAACTACATGAACAAATTGAACAACTACATGAACAACTACATGAACAACTACATGAACAACTACATGAACAACTACATGAACAACTACATGAACAACTACATGAACAACTACATGAACAACTTGAACAAATACATGAACAACTACATGAACAACTACATGAACAACTACATGAACAACTATATGAACAACTACATGAACAACTACATGAACAACTACATGAACAACTACATTAACACCTACATGAACAACTACATGAACAACTTGAACAACTACATGAACAACTACATGAACAACTACATGAACAACTACATGAACAACTACATGACCAACTACATGAACAACTACATGAACAACTACATGAACAACTACATGAACAACTACATGAACAACTACATGAACAACTACATGAACAACTACATGAACAACTATATGAACAACTACATGAACAACTTGAACAACTACATGAACAACATGAACAACTACATGAACAACTTGAACAACTACATGAACAACTACATGAACAACTACATGAACAACTTGAACAAATACATGAACAACTACATGAACAACTACATGAACAACTACATGAACAACTACATGAACAACTACATGAACAACTACATGAACAACTTGAACAAATACATGAACAAATACAGGAACAACTACATGGACAATTACATGAACAAATACATGCATAACTACATGACCAAATACATGCATAACTACATGAACAACTACATGAACAACTACATGAACAACTACATGAACAACTTGAACAACTACATGAACAACTACATGAACAACTACATGGACAACTACATGAACTACATGAACAACTACATGAACAACTACACGAACAACTACATGAACAACTACATGAACAATTACATGAAAAACTACACGAACAACATGAACAACTACATGAACAACTACATGAACCAATACATGCATAACTACATGAACAACTACATGCACAACTACATGAACAATTACATGCACAACTACATGAACAACTACATGAAAAAACTACATGAACAACATGAACAACATCATGAACAACTACATGGACAACTACATGAACAAATACATGAACAACTACATGAACAACTACATGAACAACTACATGAACAACTTGAACAACTACATGAACAACTACATGAACAACTACATGAACAACTACATGCATAACTACACGAACAACTACATAAACAACTACATGAACAACTACATGAACAACTACATGAACAACTTGAACAACTACATGAACAACTACATGAACAATTACATGGACAATTACATGAACAAATACATGCATAACTACATGAACAACTACATGAACAACTACATGAACAATTACATGCACAACTACATGCACAATAACATGAACAATTACATGAACAACCACATGAACAACTACAAGAACAACTACATGAACAACTACATGAATAATTACATGCACAAATACATGCACAATAACATGAACAACTACATGAACAATTACATGAACAACCACATGAATAACTACATGAACAACTACATGAACAACTACATGAACAACCACATGAACAACTAAAAGAAAAACTACAAGAACATCTACATGAACAACTTGAACAACTACATGAACAACATGAACAACTACATGAACAACTACATGAACAACTACATGAACAACATGAACAACTACATGAACAACATGAACAACTACATGACTAACTACAAGAACAACTACATGAACAACATGAACAACTACATGAACAACATGAACAACTACATGACTAACTACAAGAACAACTACATGAACAACTACAAGAACAACTACATGAACAACTACATGAACAACTACATGACTAACTACAAGAACAACTAAATGAACAACTACATGAACAACATGAACAACTATATGAACAACTATATGAACAACTACATGAACAACAAGAACAACTACATGAACAACAACATGAACAACTACAAGAATAACTGCATGAGCAACTACATGAACAACTACATGAACAACTACATGAACAACTACATGAACAACTACATGAACAACTATATGAACAACTACATGAACAACTTGAACAACTACATGAACAACATGAACAACTACATGAACAACTTGAACAACTACATGAACAACTACATGAACAACTACATGAACAACTTGAACAACTACATGAACAACTACATGAACAACTACATGAACAACTACATGAACAACTACATGAACAACTACATGAACAACTACATGAACAACTACATGAACAACTTGAACAAATACATGAACAACTACATGGACAATTACATGAACAAATACATGCATAACTACATGACCAAATACATGCATAACTACATGAACAACTACATGAACAACTACATGAACAACTACATGAACAACTTGAACAACTACATGAACAACTACATGAACAACTACATGGACAACTACATGAACTACATGAACAACTACATGAACAACTACACGAACAACTACATGAACAACTACATGAACAATTACATGAAAAACTACACGAACAACATGAACAACTACATGAACAACTACATGAACCAATACATGCATAACTACATGAACAACTACATGCACAACTACATGAACAATTACATGCACAACTACATGAACAACTACATGAAAAACTACATGAACAACATGAACAACATCATGAACAACTACATGGACAACTACATGAACAACTACATGAACAACTACATGAACAACTACATGAACAACTTGAACAACTACATGAACAACTACATGAACAACTACATGAACAACTACATGCATAACTACACGAACAACTACATAAACAACTACATAAACAACTACATGAACAACTACATGAACAACTTGAACAACTACATGAACAACTACATGAACAATTACATGGACAATTACATGAACAAATACATGCATAACTACATGAACAACTACATGAACAACTACATGAACAATTACATGCACAACTACATGCACAATAACATGAACAATTACATGAACAACCACATGAACAACTACAAGAACAACTACATGAACAACTACATGAATAATTACATGCACAACTACATGCACAATAACATGAACAACTACATGAACAATTACATGAACAACCACATGAATAACTACATGAACAACTACATGAACAACTACATGAACAACCACATGAACAACTACAAGAAAAACTACAAGAACATCTACATGAACAACTACATGAACAACTACATGAACAACTACATGAACAACATGAACAACTACATGAACAACATGAACAACTACATGACTAACTACAAGAACAACTACATGAACAACATGAACAACTACATGAACAACATGAACAACTACATGACTAACTACAAGAACAACTACATGAACAACTACAAGAACAACTACATGAACAACTACATGAACAACTACATGACTAACTACAAGAACAACTAAATGAACAACTACATGAACAACATGAACAACTATATGAACAACTATATGAACAACTACATGAACAACAAGAACAACTACATGAACAACAACATGAACAACTACAAGAATAACTGCATGAGCAACTACATGAACAACTACATGAACAACTACATGAACAACTACATGAACAACTACATGAACAACTAAACGAACAACTACACGAATAACTACAAGAAAAAATACATGAACAACTACATGAACAACTACATGACTAACTACAAGAACAACTACATGAATAACTACATGAACAACTACATGACTAACTACAAGAACAACTACATGAACAACATGAACAACTACATGAACAACTACATGAACAACTACATGAACAACTACATGAACAATATGAACAACTACATGAACAACATGAATAACTACATGAACAACTACATGAACAAGTACATAAACAAGTACATGAACAACATAAACAACTACATGAACAACATGAACAACTACATGAACAACTACATGAATAACTACATGAACAACTACATGAACAACTACATGAACAAGTACATGAACAATTACATGAAAAACTACATGACTAACTACAAGAACAACTACATGAACAACATGAACAACTACATGAACAACTACATGAACAACATGAACAACTACATGAACAACCACAAGAACAACTACATGAGCAACTACATGAACAACTACATGACTAACTACAAGAACAACTACATGAACAACATGAACAACTACATGAACAACCACAAGAACAACTACATGAGCAACTACATGAACAACTACATGAACAACTACATGAACAACATGAATAACTACATGAACACTACATGAACAACTACATGAACAATATGAACAACTACATGAACAACATGAATAACTACATGAACAACTACATGAACAACATGAATAACTACATGAACAATATGAACAACTACATGAACAACTATATGAACAACCACATGAACAACATGAACAACTACATGAGCAACTACATGAACAACTACATGAACAACATGAATAACTACATGAACACTACATGAACAACTACATGAACAATATGAACAACTACATGAACAACATGAATAACTACATGGAACAACTACATGAACAACATGAATAACTACATGAACAATATGAACAACTACATGAACAACTATATGAACAACCACATGAACAACATGAACAACTACATGAACAAATACATGGACATATGATTATGCCTCGCTACCAGATCTGTCACGAAGGGGTTACAAATGCAATTCGTAATCCCACATACCGCGTTCGAAACAGCTGCGGGCGATTTGGAAGCAGACCGTTTTGTGTTGGTTTTCATACAATGGTATGAGTGCCGGTCGTTCAGTAAGCAATGGTAAACTGCTCAACGTAAACTTGCCCAGTAATCACAAACAGCCAAAACATGCCGGAGTTTTTTGCAAATGAAACTAACTCGCTGAACTGTTGTTCTGCTGTCTTCTCAGATCTGGGATCGTTTTAGCTAGGTTTACACCGCTAGGTGGGTATTAGTACACGATATCTGGTCAGGGCATTTTGAGATCATGCATACAGGTTGGAAAAAGCGACAAATCATCATCGGCTGGAGAGAATTGTGAGGTAGAGAGGGACAACAGGATCTGACCGACATTCAGTACCACGAGGAAAGGCCAGACGGACAAATACTCATAATGCAACTGGTATTAGCAGTTAGTTAGTTAGTCGACAGATCATCCTCGTTGCACATCGAACCATTCAGTCCATAAGTGCTTCGGATCCCCTCCTCAGCAAATCCCGCAGCGTGTAGCGGCTAACAACGCCAGTTCTGTGTTGGTTTATCAATCTTCTTTGGCTTCCTGCGTAGTGTTCTTGTTTGGCCACCCCTCTTTTAATTTGCTGCTCCCGCAGTCTGGCCATTGTTGTAGATTCACAGTCATCACTTGGTTCTCGCAAAAGTCTCACTTCTCGTAGAGCATTCAGAATGTCAGCCTGGTCCATGGCGCGTCCGCCCTCCACATTAGCCTCACCTGCGAGCTTGTCAGCCCGCTCATTTCCTTGTACTCCAGCATGACCTGGCACGAAGATGAAACTAATCTTTGCCAGCCGAGACCGCTTCAGAGGCAGCAACCATTCTCTTCGGATCGACCCCTCCTCTATCCTCTTGATTGGTATTAGCAGTATTGAGACTCTTCGCTGGTTGTTGCAGATGAGGAGGAATCTCGAATGGGAATGTTCCGACTGCTGTGATGTCTGTTCTTGAGTAAACTGAACTCGACTCATAAATTGAAAGAGAGGGATAGGAGACAGAAAGAGAGGGATGGGAGACAAAAGAGGGATGGGAGACAGAAAGAGACATAAGGAACCAAACTGAGAGAGACAGACAAATACACAGCGTCAGAAAGAGTAGGAGAAAAAGAGGAAGAGACAGAAACTGAAAGACAGAGAGAGAGAGAGAGAGAGAGAGAGAGAGAGAGAGAGAGAGAGAGACAGAGAGAGAGAGAGCGAAAGAGACAAAGAGCTAGCGAGATAGAGCGCCAGTGATATACACACACAATGAGAGAGAGAGAGGGAGATAGGAGACAGAGAGAAAGAGAGAGAGAGAGAGAGAGAGAGAGAGAGAGAGAGAGAGAGAGAGAGAGAGAGAGAAAGAAAAACAAGAGAGTGATTGGGAGATACAAGGAAAACAAAAATGCCACACACCGAGCAAAAAAGACAGATACAGTGACGTAGATAGAGATAAGTAGAATAAAAGCACAAACGAACGAACTTTATTTTCAAAGGGTTAGGAATTGGAGAGTTGACTTGTCTAACAATACTAACTTCTTATCTCTTTCCTTTCATAGATTTATTTCATTCACACATTAATTGTAAGCTTAATCTTAGACAACAACACAGTAACAATATATGTATAATAAACGCATGAGAAATGGGCAAAATCATTACTAAAGGATTCACTACTATTAATTATTGACATATTAATTGTTGTTAGCTAAGGAAGACATACCGTAGCACAGACAGGAGAATGATTAGTACACACGGGTTTCTCTTGTTATTGCTTTTAAGGGGGAATGAAATCTGTAGCACATTTAAACTTCTTTTCTTTTAAATTGTCCACAAACAGTCTACTTCTATGGGTTTCTTATATGATCAGCGCCACCACATAGTGTATACCTGACAGCAAGGAGAAATGCACGCGTCCGACAGTGCTAACGACATTACCAGAGTAGTTCGTTATCAACTTCGCTAGTGCGCCCGTCTGTGGCCAGATTGTGTGATTGTATGTGGATGGATTGATGGTGCGTTTGATTCGTTGTGGAAGATGTTCCACAGCTGAGCTGCGGAGTACGCTAACGCTAAGATAGTTATGTAATTTATAAGTCTATCCTAGCCTTCGGGGCATGCAATATAGTTAGTCGTTTTATATGTCTTGCGTTATATGTATATATTGCACTATATGTATTCCATATATATTGCATCAGATATGTCTTGCCTTATATTCAAACAATGGCCAAAGATAACTTGGAGAACATTGATACACAATTTTGTGAATTAGTTTAGCTTTATTAAAATGTACACATATGCGGAGTGACAGAAACTGAAATTCTTTATATAGGCTAGAACTGTAAGTTTAAAGTTTAATATAAATTAAATGCACAGCCCGTTTCTGGAGTGAGTAAAGGTGCTTAGTGATTGAAATGGAAAAGCCATCACAGACTGTGGGGCGTTAACCAATAAGTGTCTGTATTGCCTTTCTTGTGTCATCATGAATGCCATTTTAAGTTTTGGTTAGTTTGTCAATGCTGAGGTCCAATGTTTTGTGCTCTCTTTCACACGCACGCACGCACACACACACACACACACACACACACATATATATATATATATATATATATATATATATATATATATATATATATATATATATATATATATATATATATATATATATATAGCGAATTCTTTGGACTGCCAGAGTAACTAACAACAATTGCCTGAAACAGGCTAATGAAACTAGAACATTATATACAACAATAAGACAGAGACAAACATCTTTCTTCGGTCACGTGATGAGAAGAGAGGCATTGGAGAACATCGTAACAACTGGAAAGATCGAGGGGAAGAGAGGCAGAGGCAGACCAAGAGAAATAATGCTGGATGGATTGAGACGGTGGCATGGAGGAATATCAACGGTAGAGTTGATCCAGAACATCAAGGACTGAGATCTGTAGAGAGTCATGAACGCCTACGCCAGCCGGCGTATCTCTCTCTCTATATATATATATCTTCCTATATATCTCTCTATATATATCTCTCTATATATATACACAGAGAGAGAGAAGGAGAGAGAGATGCAGATAGACGGAGGGATGAACGTCGGATGTATGGGAGCAGAGAGAGAGAGAGAGAGAGAGAGAGAGAGAGAGAGAGAGAGAGAGAGAGAGAGAGAGAGAGAGAGAGAGAGATGCTTCTGTCGGCTCGGGTTCAACCTTCAACAGCGACAGTAACCACTCCCCCCTCCCACTCCACCCCCACATTTTCTATGAAAGGTTTGTAAGTTTGACCAGGTGTGTAATATGTTGTGAGAAATTATCAGAATGTTCTGGACGTTACCCAGGAAGAAAGTAATCACAGATTTACAAATCACCATATAACATTCACTAACACGTCTACGACAGCTAATCAACATGCATGCTGATCTTCAACGTGTACAACCTGCTTCGGAGATATGTACTGGGAGGCTAGAATACATTAGAGGGAGGAGTGGAGAGGATTTAGAGGAGAAGAGAAGAGAGAGGGGAGATGAGAAGAGTGGACAGGAGAGAGAGAGAGAGAGAGAGAGAGAGAGAGAGAGAGAGAGAGAGAGAGAGAGAGAGAGAGAGAGCAGAGGAGAAGCGGAACAGAGAGGAGATTAGAGAAGTGGAGAGAGAGGGGAGGAGAGGAAAGACGAGAAAAGAGGGCTAGTGCATTAACACGTTGTACGCCAAATCTGATGTTGGTTTTGAGATAATCGTCTGGTTCACAGAAGGTTCATCATCATCTTATTTACTTCTTATTCCTTCTTGTAAATGTGTATATAGATATGTATAAATGTGTTTATGCATATGTTAATCGCTGTGATATATGTGTGTGTGTGTGTGTGTGTGTGTGTGTGTCGCGTGTCGCGCGCGCGGTGTGTGCGTGCCTCTGTGTGTGTGTATGTGTTTATGCATGTGTAAGTGTCAGTGTGTCTGTATGTAAGCCTGTCTGCCTGCCTGTCTCATAACATGGTAATATGCATTGTTTATGTTCACAACATTTACTTGACAATGATGTTGTTGTTTTTTCCCGATGTGAATGTAACATGCACAACAGATAACTGACGTACGAAAGATGAGTGATTGGAAGGGCCGAATGTTAAACGCGGTTTGCGTGCCCAATATGCGACCCTTTGAAAATAAAGTTCGTTCGTTCTTGTTCTTGTTTTGTTTTGTAACTCTTTCCAAATACTTTACTCGTATACCTAGACCATTTAAAAAACAATAAATTGTGGTTCTTAACGATGTCGTTGAAAACATTCATTTTCTGTGTTTACATAGGTCAGCTCTATATCTATATCTATATCTATATCATCATCATCATCATGTTATCCCTACCTTAATTTCAAACACTCTACATTCGAATAATACCTGTAACTATGTGTTTTAATGTGCTAACTAAAGTATTATGTATGTATTCACTTCATATGATATATAACTCTGCAGTATGCAACTGACCAGATTCAGCAAACATGAAGGCAATAAATCGTGCAACATATTGCTTGTGGTTTCTGTTGTTAAATTCACTAAGGGAAAACATTGTTTCGACTTTATTATTATTCACAACAATGTTTTCCCGTAGTAAATTTTGAATGACATAAAAAAGACACATACAATAGATAGCACGTGCCTGGTGCACGATTTATTGCCTGGCATGTTTCGTTGCACCTCGTCAGGTTCATACTGATGAAATCACACAACATACACTAAAGTGATTAGATAAATCCTTCAACCTGAAAAAAAAATTTAAAAAATACAATAAAACTATTCATACAGTCATTTAAATTGACTACCACGGTAATTTTAAACTGACTATCATGTCTTTGTTTCTTGTTTATGTTAGCTAGAAGTGCAAAAATATGACCTGCTCTTGTATATGAGCAGACGGAGTAAATGTGCGGGTGTTAAGGATGGGGTAGGAGGAGTTAAAGTAAATACACAGTGTGTTAATGGCAGGAACATAAAGGGTTAACATCTATCTAGCATGCAATACGGTATTCAACACACAAAAACCCGGGGTTGACCACCAAGCAACATTAAAATATGGAAGAGATTAGACATCGGGTTTCTGTATTTCCAGAAGTGACACTCATGCAGGCCAGAGACTTACAAAGCTGTCGTCATATACTTTGAGGCTCTCAGCCGTCTTTGATTCTCCTTTGTTGAAGAAGTGTTCCCGAAACGGCAGCTGCAGGGAGCCGCGCCGCTGCTTGGTAGGGGGCAGTTCCAACAATAGAGGCACCACCCCCAACGATTCTCGCCTTGAGTTTCGCTGTTTTTGAGTGAGATATTAATGATTATGTTATATCTGTAAACATAAACTAACATTTGGGTGAATATTATGCAGCAACGGTGTCCGAAACCTCTTTTGACGCACAAGGTCGCAGTTGAATAGCAGGCCTTATAAAGAATGTGGTAACTGAAACATTTCTAGGTCAACTGATTCATCATTTGGAGAACCCTTGAGGCCACGAAAACAGTTCATAAATAAACAAACATATATTGTTGGGCACTCACAGAAGTAGAAAAAAGAATTAGAGACTAGAGGGCCCATTAGACATATACAAAATTGAAAGCTATAATTACCTACCGGGATTCGATCCTATCACTCCAAATGACGACAGCGCCTCGCTGCAGAAACAAATGCACCTCGACTTCGTTTCAATTGATCATCGTCGAAATACACTTATTCCTACGGCGAGGCGCTGTATTTGGAGGTGATAAGTTCGAATCCCGGTCTGTAACTATAGTTTTCAATGCTTCTGTTGACTAGTACCTCCTCTAGTCTCTAACTATTTCCTCTATTTGTATGAGGCCAAACAATACGTGTGTATTTATTTATGATGTAATGATTGCATGTGTAACACACTGAAGTTTGTTATTCATAAATTAGGTTCTTCCTTGTATTCATTATCTGTAAATACATGTCCCAATAGTAGAGACGAGCTATGGTTCTGTTATGTGCTAGAATCATCACATTTTGTAGGTATGAATGCACAAAGGAGTAGGTATATTTGTCGGTTGCCGAAGTGACAAGAATTAACTATACGTATATATCTTTAAGTTAATTGCATATATTTTACATGACGCTGCAGTCAACCCCAATTTTCTTGTAAAGTTTATGTTCAGTAGTTTGTCATTGGTTTCTGAACGACTGGCACTCATAGCATTGTATTACAACCAACGCAAGGCATCTGCCTCCACAATTCTTGCAGCTGTGATTCGAACACGGTATGAGAGATTACGCATTGTGTCCGTAACTCTTACGCCACACAACCGGCTATATCGGTAAGCTTACATGTAAATATGGAACTGCGGCAGCTTGTTCACCCGTTAATGTTATCAGTTCAAGGTTGTTTTGTTTGTATGTGTATAAGAACATTTTACGACATTAGCATATTTTAAATGTTGCTGAAGACTGGACGCAATGGGAATATGATTAGAAACCACGAGTAGTGGTTTCCTGATGTGATGACGCACATCTGAGATTATGACATAAAATAAAACGAATAAGAAGAAGAAGAAGGAGGTGGAGGAGTTGAAGGAGGACAGGGGTTGAGAGAACGAGGAATGAAGAAGAAGGAGAGGATGACTGACAGCAACAGCAGAAAACAAAGGGATGAAGAAGAAGAAGAAGAAGAAGAATGAGGAGGAAGAAGAGGAGGAGGAGGAGGGCCAGGAGTAAGGGGACAAGGAAGGAAGAAGGAAAAAAAACGACTGACAACAACAACAGTAAAATAAAGAGGTGAAGAACGAAGAAGAAGAAGTAGAAGAAGAAGTAACTGATGAAAACGATGATGATTATGTACCAGACAATTAATCACACCCGGTGTAAAATATGATATTTATGAAACAGACGTTCCATATTATTTGGTTTGTTCACGAGCCGCATTTGTGTGTGTCGAGAAATGGAGGTGTCTTAGTCAAGGTTCGTAAAGGTCAAGGACATGCGGTTATGTTCTTCTTATTTTATAATAATAAACTATTGGGTTTTCTTATGTAATTATCATAAACAATTTGCTCTTCTTTTGTTATTGTTATAAACTAATACATCTTCTTATGTTAAACTATTTGGTATTACTTTGTTATTGTCATAATATAATGACTTTTCTTATGTCAGTGTCATAAACTATTGATCCTTCCTATGTTAGCATCATAAACTATTGGCTCTTCTTATGTTAGTGTCATAAACTATCGGTGAATTATGATTGTAGTCACTCCTGCTTCAAGACTGACTGACATGAGAGCAGCGCAACATTTGTGAATGCAATTTTTATGTTTAGTCTGACCGTACTAAAGAAATCTGGCAATGTTTTCGCTATGTATATTTGAATATTTGAAGGTAATAGAACTTTCATTTTTATTTCCAATTATTGCCCCAAACGACAATTAAAAAAACAAAACACAAAATACACAATTTGCCCGTGGGCAGGGTTTCGACGTGTCGCATAACGCCCTCGGGCGGCATGTACAACCCACCAATCATATTGTGCTGTAGTGCCATTTCTTCTTCTTCTCTTTCTTCTTATGTCGTTAAGACTTCTAGTGGAGTATAGGCCTACCCTTGCCATGCCTTTGTAGGCCAATCATTATTGGCTGTTCTCTTTTTCTACGGCATGAGACCGCCAGTCCCATACCATCCCCTTATTGTTTCCTTTTGTGATTATATACGGGTGTTTCACGCGCTACTATTCTTTACTTTCCCTTTCGTGCCCCTGTAACAAAGGGACGATAATTCTACTTCAATTGTGAATAATCTAACAACACAGGAAAGTAGAAAACCAATTCTGGCCACATTACTGAAAAAAAAATGAAATTAATATAGAAGTTCTTTAACACATCTTCTGACAGCAAAGTGTAATTTCTATACAAATAATTTACAACTATTACTTTTAATTGCTGAAAAACGCCTGGTAATAATGAAGTGAGTAAAACATAACGATCATTATTCTACCGTGAACTATTGGAATTCTGATGCTAAACTAAGGGAAACAACAATAGGAAAAGTGTGCGGTTGCTCTTAGAGTCACAAGTGCTTACTTACCCCTGATTGCTTGCTTCCTTTTCCGGTGCCAGATTTATTGGAACTTGACCGAGATTTTCCTTGGACAGAAATTTCCGGATCCTTGTCGCATTTCTCTGTAAATAGAACAACAATGGACGCGATGTAGATTCATTATGAGTTGATTGCAGCGTCCTGTAAAATACATGCAAAATCTTTTTATTCGGCATCTGTGGTTATCTAATTTACGATTAATTCTAATAGATGGTTCATTACGAAGGGGCTTGAAATGAAAACCGTTAATGTTTTTTTGACACTTTCAGCTGTCCAACCAGGTGGAAATCACTTGAGGCTAGGTCTGGCGAGTACGGGGGATGTGGTGAACACTGAAAATCGAGATCTTCGATGGTTTCAACAGTTGCACGGGCAGGATGGGTTCGAGCATTGTCATGTTGTAAAATGACACCTTACTAAGAAGTACAGGTCGTTGGATTTGATTGCGGGTTGAAACTCCCTACTCCACTCATACACTTGCTGGACTGACTGGCTTGTATCACTATACTTGACCTTCATTCGCCAATGAATTTCTATAGGTTTCACACCTTCACTTATTAAGACACAGATAACAGAACTTTGCTCCTCTTTGGTGCCTGTCAAAAGTGGGGCGGCTATCTTTAAACTGTCCTTATGACGTCACATTGTTCGTCTGCCCTGTGATGTCACGTGCTAAACAGGCATGACACCCTTAACAACAATACTGACAGGTTACAATGAAATATCATGGTTATTGTAATGTCTATCTAACTTGAAAGGTTCTCATTTGAAGCGAAGCACCCTCGTATATATTTTCGAGGCGGTGAACTCCCAAATTCACAATCACGTGGTAAGATAGGCAAATGTGGTGTGACTGCCGCAGTAAGGGGAATAGATCGGTATAACGTGAAGTATTCCTTACTACTCTTTTGCTGCTGCTCCTTCTGCTGCTGCTTTTACTACTACTACTACTACTACTACTACTACTACTACTACTACTACTACTACTACTGCTGCTGCTGCTGCTGCTGCTGCTGCTGCTGCTGCTGCTGCTGCTACTACTACTACTACTACTACTACTACTACTGCTGTTGCTTCTTCTTCTTCTTCTTCTTCTTCTTCTTCTTCTTCTTCTTCTTCTTCTTCTTCTTCTTCTTCTTCTTCTTCTTCTTCTTCTACTTCTACTTCTTCTACGTCTCCCTTTTTAGAGGTCTTCCTCTATTTATTTTACACTGTGGATTTCAGACAAAGGCGTTTCTAGTTATACAAAACTTCTTTTCTAGACAAACCTCCTTTCTTTTTGGTTCGCTTGATTATTCTTTTTTCTTTATCTTTAGACTTGCTGCTAGGCATATCTCTCCTTCATTACCTCTTACGGTATGTATTGTCGACTACTAATTGTTACTATTCTTTGCCTCTCTTAAAGATCCCGGCAACGCACTCTGGGAGATCTGTTTAATACCCTCATACGACACGCACAGCATGTCACAGTGTTCAGACTCGTTGCTTCTACTGAGCTTAGTTACCACAATAGCTTGCATTTAGTCAGAATGCTATGAAGTAGGGCACTTGCGTACCTTAGCAATCTCTACATGGTCAGCTACCAAAACCGGTTAGAAATTAAGGGTAAAGGGAAGCCATTATACAATCTCACAAGACCGAAGCAATGTAGTTGAGCTATTAAATTATTTACCCCCCGGGAAGGTTAACCCGGTCATAAATGCCCGCAGAAGTCGGATGTGTCTGCCTAACTGTAAACAGGCACAACGCAATCACGTCCGAAAAAAATCAAAAAAAACAAAACAAAACTCCGGATGAACGAAGAAGAAGAAGAAGAAGAAGAAGAAGAAGAAGAAGAAGAAGAAGAAGAAGAAGAAGAAGATAAAGAAGAAGAAGAAGAAGAAGAAGAAGAAGAAGAAGAAGAAGAAGAAGAAGAAGAAGAAGAAGAAGAAGAAGAAGAAGAAGAAGAAGAAGAAGAAGAAGAAGAAATTATTTACCGGCGATGAAGAAGCAACTTTGGGATGGAATAATCAGTAAGCTTCATGACAAACCAAAAGGCTGATAGCTGCAGGCGCGTACACAAGCAAAGAAACACACTCACGAGTATCAATATATAATGTGGTCTCATAAATTGCTTCGTCTGTGTAATAAGGGCTGAGTATTCACAGCTCGGGTGAGGGGAGAGGGGTTGGGTCGGGGGGGGGGGTGGGGGGGGGGGTGGGGGGGAGGGGGAATCTCGGTGGCAATGTGGATAGGCCGCCTGTCTCGCGGTTGGTTCGGTTCACGAATGTAATTTTCTCGTAATCTCCTGGGAAGTCGTCACTTGAGTTACGGAGTTGGTGTTTTGACCTACGATTTCGATAGGCGTCCCTGCGGAAAGAAACCAAGCCCTATAGGGATAAAACCACGTGCAATGAAGACGTTCCTCCCACCGTTAAACCTTCATTCACAGCCAGATGTCAACATTGTTACGTCTTATATAACCGGTGAAAGATCAAGCGTCTTCCAAGACAACTGGTTGGGTCATGGGGCATCTGCAAAAGAGATGCCACGTGATTGTGTCGTGGAGGTTCTGCCATACAGTTATAAATATGACGACTTCTTATCCATCCATGCTGACAATGACAGCTGCCGATCGCAAAGACAAGGATATCTAACGATAGCAAAGACAACGACGCCTGACAATGTGCACTATAAGTGATAGGTCGTGTGTTTGTGTTTTTGTCGTTGTTTGTCGTCAGCTATCTGTGTTGTCATTGACAAAGATTCTTAGAATCGAAACGTCTGTGTGTCGTATTGTATGCGTTCGTGTGTATTTTATCTTATTTTATTATTCATTTTTATATTTATTGAGTGCTTCTGATTTCGGATTTTTCACCTGTATTTCGCGACACGTGGATCTCCTTGTAAGGTATGTGCAACGTTTGTTAATGTTTAGTTCGTTTTTTCTCGCAGGAATTTAAAATACCTATTTGTTTCCATTTCATATTGTTATATCCTGCTGCAGCCGCTGCTTTTTCTATCTATTCCATGACAATAGACAGCCGAGTCAAGTCAAAAACATCTGACGATAGCAGGCGACAACGACATCTGACGCTGGCATTCTGTCTTACACACGTTTTACCACAAGCAAGAATCAAGATATCAGACTTCAAATACTTATCTTCGAATCAAACAAACGGGTTCGAACCTCACCAAGGAACTGATTCACATCATACCTACTTCATTGTCGAAGCCGCGGTTGCACATCCAGCGGGTGTTGTCCCATCGTGTGACTAAGCCAATCCCTGAGTTTCTTACGTTATTGACCTTTAGCCCATTGCCACGCTTGAACCACACATCCCGTTCATTCCATCCACACCAAACGCGCTAAGCGATTAAGACGTATTCAGCCAAACATCCATCTATCCATCATGTGCCATGCCGAGAAGCGTGGGCGGTCATGTTTTGCCATCTCACTCGATCACCAGAGTTGTGGATCAACTCCGTGTTTCTGTCTCGACCATGCCACGTGGCCAAGCCATCCATGTATTTACTTCTTGGTCTTCCCTTTGGTCTCTTTCTTCGAACTTGCCAGTTGTCACCAAGTTCTGCAAGTCATTTCTTCTCATAACATGCTCAAAATAATTTTGACTGTCTACGTCTAATGTCTCTAATCAGTTTACAATGTTCATTTGTTTCTTGAAGGACTTGTGCATTGGTTTTTCTGTCTGTCCCTGGATTTCTTTGCATTTTCCTCAGAAACCACACTTCCACAGCCACCAGATGTTTTTCAGCTTGTCTGCTATTTGTACACGCTTCACATCCATATAAAAGTACAGGTTCTATGTAGCACTTCAACACTCTTTTTCTCGTTTCAATTGATATCGTTTTATTGGTCAATATGTTTTTCATCTTGCAAAAGGTTACCTTCGCAATGGCAATTCTTGTTCTAATCTCTTCAAGGCATCTCCCATCAGATGTTATGATTGTCCCGAGATAGCTGTACCGACTCACATAATGAGTGACAACCATAATTTGTGTCTTCTTACAATTCAGTTCTAACCCTAGCTGGTCACGGTGTGCAACAACCGCATCTACTAAATGTTGCAGGTCCTGTTCATTGTCTGCAATCAAGACTGTATCATCTGCATATCTAATGTTATTGATGTATCGTTCCCCAATGTTGATTTCTTCCACATCTTCTATATTTCTGTAAATATTTTCACTGTACAGGGAAAAAAGATCTGGAGACATTACACATCCCTGTCTCACACCTCTCTTAATAGGCTGATATTGACCTACTTCATTATAAATTCTGATAGCAGCTTGTTGTTTCCAATTTATGCTTTTCACAAGTCTAAGTTCTTTTCCATCAATTTGTAGATGTTCAAGCATCCTTATCATATCGACATGTCTCAGTTTATCGAAAGCCGTTGTGTAGTCAATAAAGCAAAGGTGTAGATCTTTGTTTACTTCTATAGAACGTTCAATTACTGTTCTCAGTATATACACAGCTATAACAGTATGACTGTTATAAGACGATATGTCTGGCTTCAGGAAGGGAGGCAGGATACCAAATGTAAGTGATTAAAATGGGTTTTCCGTAAAAGAGGCCGGATAAAATGCACCAAAGGGCACAACCCTGACGTAAGAAAAAACAACAACAAGAGAATACGCAGGATGGTAACCGCAATACTCTGGGAGCACAATTTCGATTTGGATTCCAACCGGGGAAGATGCGTAAATGATATCGGAAGGAAAGAAGGTTTCTCATCTGGCTCGAGGATTAATAAAGGAAGAGAGGACATGCCTATTCAATGGTAATTTAGAGAATAAAGTAACGTATATGGCCAGTAGGGCAAATTTTGGATACTTAGAAGATGTAACACTTTGAATTGAAAACTTCGGGCAACCCACATTCAAGATGAATTTGGTTAAACTGCCTTTGTATGAATTGAGCACCATTTCTATTTAGTTTAGTTTAGTTCAGTCGTTGGATCAACATCACGGCACACGGTTTAACCCATAAGTAACCCATGTAAAATGTGAACCAGGCAATTTTCAGATGTTTCTGTTATTTTCCTTTCATGGAACGGATGTGAGGAAGGGAGCTAACATCCTCAGCTTATTATGTTGTGGGCTAGAATATCAATCAATCAATCATGTGCCGTGCCGATAAGCGTGGGCGGTCATGTTTTGCCATCTCTCTCAATCACCAGAGTCGTGGATCAGCTCCGTGTTCTTGTCTCGACCATGCCACGCGACCAGGCCATCGAGGCATTTACTCCTCGTTCTTCCCCTTGGTCTCTTCCCTTCGATCTTGCTAGTCGTCACCAAGTTCTCCAATTCATTTCTTCTCATAACATGTCGAAAAAATTTTGACTGTCTACGTCTAATGTCTCTAATCAGTTTACGATCTTCATTTGATTCTAGACTATGTAGGCACTTAACACTTTATAGGTCAGTGTGGCTGAAAGGCCTTACGCACTTAAACGTTCTCTCATACCGCTGAACTCAAGTCAGAAACGTCTGCTTCCAAATCGCCCGCCGCTGCTTTAGAATCCGTGAACTTTATGTCGGGGAATTATGAAATCACCATCCCCAAAGTCACAGACGTCTACTAAAAATTAACTGCATGTCATTTCCAGGACGCAGCAATCAACCTCACTCCCTATTTGGCAGTCTGTGATGTTACTAGCCAATGTTACGTTCGAAATTTGCTACTGCTTTCTGAACGAAAAGTCAAGTTCTAGGTCAAAATGACCGGTGTGAGGATGAACGCACTTCGCCACCGCCAGAAGATAAATTTTCAGCGCGTGAAATGGAAATCCAATGTATGTTGAATAGGCCATTGTTGTGACTAAATTATTTATTCCATGCTCAGTGTTCGTAGACTTAGATGGATAGGACATCTTAGGAGGATGGATGATGGTAGAATACCAAAGATCATCTTTTTTGGTGAATTACAGATGGGTAAGAGATCTCAGGGTGGGCCTCTACTACGATACAAAGATGTGTGTAAGCTGGACATGATTGATATCTTTACATCTTTTGTTGCGTATCCCTTACGGGACGTTGCAGTCAACACCAGCATTTTCAGCTGCTGTTGATGTACTAGGCAAGTGTTACGTTCAGTAGTTTGCCATTGCTTTCTGAACGACCGGCCCCTATACCTTTTTAGAAAAAACCAGCACCGCCGTGTTTCGAACCCGGGTATACGGGCTCACAAACCGCGTTCGCAAGCCCTTAGCCACATTGATATAGGCATTGATAATGCACAGTGGGAGCAAGTCGCCGCTGAACGTGTTGAATGGAGGGCAAAGATCAGATATGGAATAAAGACAAAGGAGAAAATTATTGCAGATAAGTCACACACCGAGCGTGTGAGACGTAAGATGGTGCATGATGGTGGAAATGATCATCCATCCATCCATCATGTGCCATGCCGGTAAGCGTGGGCTGTCATGTTGTGCCATCTCACTCGATCACCAGAGTCGTGGATCAGCTCCGTGTTTCTGTCTCGACCATGCCACAAGGCCAAGCCATCCAGGTACTTGCTTCTAGGTCTTCCCCTCGGTCTGTTCCCCTCGATCTTACCAGTTGTCACCAAGTTCTCCAAATCATTTCTTCTCATAACATGCCCAAAAAATTGTGACTGTCTACGTCTAATGTCCTCTAATCAGTTTACGATCTTCATTTGTTTCTTGAAGGACTTGTTCATTGGTCTTTCTGGTTGTCCATGGTATTCTTTGCATTTTCCTCAGAAACCACATTTCTACAGCCATCAGATGTTCAGAAACGACCACGTATTCACATACACCCACTGTGAACGGACTTTTACAGTCTTTATCAGGCCTTATCAGTCACATTCGCTACCGCCATAGGTAAAAGTTATTATGCTTTTTTAAAGCACAAACTATCGTCTGTCAAGACGGCAAGGTGCCAATGATGATGTGACTAAATTGCACAAGTAGAAACAACTGCCAGCAAAAGTAGTATTTACATCATGTTGCAAGGCGCGTGAGTTTCTGATATACACACTTGTGAGGTTCTGATATTAAACGCGTGAGCTTTTGATGTACACTTTTGAGGTTCTGATATTAAACGTTTGAGCTTTTGATATACACAGTTTTGAAGTTCTGATATATAACGTGTGAGATTTTGATATACAAACTTTTGGGATTCTGATGTACAAACTTGTGAGGTTCTGTTGTACAAACTTGTGAGGTTCCGATATACAAACATGTGAGGTTGTGACATACAGACATGTGAAGTTGTGATATACAAACATGTGAGATTGTGATATATAAACATGAGAGATTGAATACTGAGTAATCGGAGTGTGAAATGAAACCGATTCTTTACGAATCAAAACAAACAAAAACAAAACACACTCGCTGAAGTGGTTACATAATATGAAGATGTACTTTTAAACTTAATATACAAATGAAATGGGCCAAAAGTAATTGCAGAGCATAAAGTATATTATTTACAGTCGAGGAGATAATTTTACGGAACATACGCATTCGCATAGCTTTTAGTACACCAAGACAAATTCATACACCCCCCCCCCCCCCCCCCCCCCAAGATGAGGCGACATTCACTACTTAAAAACGGAGTTCAGCGACCTGGCAGAAGTTTCTCACCTTTTTACCTTCTAAAAATGAACACATTAGGGATAAAAAACATGCCCTGGAGCGTAGGTTAATTATGTCGAACGAGGCAGAAAACTAGCGACGAATCCCCCAGAATGGCGTCAAATTTTCCGAGCAATATGGAGTCACCGGAAGTAAACATTGCCACGAGGAAGTCGGGTAACAGGGGAAACGACTCCCGTTGATATTTAAGAGAGTATGAGGGGAAATAATTAACTTATAGGCTACGATCAAGTTACGAGTACATTAAAATGTAATTGGAAATAGCGCTCAGACGCGATAAAAAAACTATCGTGTAGAATTAATAAATCACACCCTCGTGATGGATACTGTGCTCGTGTGTGTGTATTCATCATCAGCAGCAGCATCATCATCCATCATCATCCGTCATCATCATACATCGTCATCCGTCATCATCATCCATCGTCATCCGTCATCATCATCTGTCGTCATCATCATCATCATCATCATCATCATCATCATCATCATCATCATCATCATCATCATCATCATCATCAACATCGTGTGGACTGCAGCTTCCTCCTCTTCTTTCCTTCGCTTGAAATGTATCTATATCTGCAATATTGTCTCGTTCTCTGAACTTCACTGTCTGTTTTAGTTCTCTCAGTAGTCCAGCAGAGTATATGGTCCACTGTTGTTTCTCTAGGCCAGAAGTTTTGCATATATATGTCGTATTTCGCACATTCTTGGAGTATGTGATCTGCTGTCTGCGGAGCTAATCCACATGTGCACATGGCTGATTCGCCATTTTTGAATTTTGAATACACGTGGACGCGTAATCTATTGTGTCCTGTTCTGAAGCACATAATAACGATTTGTTCTTGTCTGTCCATAAGATGGTAATCATTTTGAGTTGGTGTTGGTGGCACTCTAATTGTTGTGATCATTCTTTTCTTTTGGTGGTACATGGCAGGCATATCATATTATTCTACTATAGCTCCTTCCTTAGCTAGTTGATCAGCTCTTCATTTCCGGGCTTTGCAGCTGACGTAGACGTTCATGCATCTCCACAGATCTTGGTGTTCTTGATCAACCCTTCTGATGATATTCCCACATGCCACCGCCTCTATTCATCCAGCATCATTTCTCTGGCTATGCATCTTCTAGCCCTGACCTTTCCAGTCATCACGTTGTTTTCCACTGCCACTCTTTCCACCAGATGACCAAAGAATACAATTTGTCTCTTTCTTATTGTTGTATATAATGTTCTACTTTCAAGAGACTCTTCCAGGCCATCATTGTTAGATACCCTGGAAGCTCAAGGTGTTCCTTTTCTCTCAGGGCTCAACAATCCGCTGTCTCCAAGGAAAACCGGACGGTGTCAACAACATTGATGAGCAGGTCGAAAAGATCGTTAACATTAGGAGGATTACTGAGTAATCGTCTAAGTAAGGGTCATTAACATTAGGAGGACTACACAAGAACTAATCAGCACGTAGAAGTGCTAATAGAGAAAAACCAACAAACGAAAGACTGCGGAACCTAGTAGAGTCAACCAAGGACCGGTCTTTATCAGGACCAGCATAAGACAGAAAGGAAGCTACCAAACAGCACAAAATAAATAACCCTATCCGATAAACAGTGCGGACCCAATAAAACCAGCATAAATTAGGACTAACAGTCCACACAACCACGGATCTCAACAATAAGCAAAGCTGAAGAGGCAGGTTTAACGAGACCGAATTTGAAATTATTTTGTTTGTTTTGAAAATCATTAACATTTTTAGCATACTGTCTAATGTTTAACAGCTTCTGTGACAAATAAAAAGTAGGTTTGGACCAAACAAAAATAACAAAAGGAAAATGGGTCACAGTTATAATTGCTTGCTTGCTTGCTTGTGTTCGTTGGCTTGAGCTCCAACGCAAAGCCCTGTATGTCGGATGAAGGCATCCCGTTGTCCAACATCAGTGTGATGTCATACAGGACCTGAGGTTTGCGTGAGTATCCGTTGTCCCATGTCTGGCTTATTGGTGCGCAGACTGGTGGTTCCTCGCCGTACAGGCAGACACTCTCCGACTTCGGAGGAATCGGCGATCCTATTGACTTCAGCCAGGACCCCGGAGGGACCTGTTGCCCAGGACGCTCGACGAGGACTCGTCAATAGGTCTTGGCCAGTATATAACCCGGCCCTGGTGCCTTGGAAACACCTCTGCGTCCCGGTCACAGTTATGACTTAAAAGTTGTTAATATGGTAGTAGACTTGTTGTATTGTAATGCAGTGACAAAATTTCGGCGATATATAAGCTCATGGCAGATGCGAGAAGTCGATATAAACGATGAATCAGCCCATGGCACTTAATCAGTTAAAAGTTAGTTGCATGTCCTCTATAGACGTAGCAGCCAACCCCAAAATGTTGTGGCTGTTCGTGATTCCTGGGCAAGTTTACGTTCAATAGTTTGCCATTGCTTTCTGAAAGACCGGGACCCATACCATTTCATAAAAACCCAACACAGCTGTGTTTTGAAAGCGGGTATTCGGGATTACAAACTGCGTCCGTAACTTATTCGCCACGAAACCGGTAATCACTTCTTATTCTTTCGTTCGCTTGAAATATATCTATAACTGCAATATTGTCTCTTGTATGAAATATGTCTATAACTGCAATGTTGTCTCTTGTATGAAATATGTCTATAACTGCAATGTTGTCTCTTGTATGAAATATGTCTATAACTGCAATGTTGTCTCTTGTATGAAATATATCTATAACTGCAATGTTGTGTCTTGTATGAAATATGTCTATAACTGCAATGTTATCTCTTGTATGAAATATGTCTATAACTGCAATGTTGTCTCTTGTATGAAATATGTCTATAACTGCAATGTTGTCTCTTGTATGAAATATATCTATAACTGCAATGTTGTCTCTTGTATGAAATATATCTATAACTGCAATATTGTCTCTTGTATGAAATATGTCTATAACTGCAATGTTGTCTCTTGTATGAAATATGTCTATAACTGCAATGTTGTCTCTTGTATGAAATATGTCTATAACTGCAATGTTGTCTCTTGTATGAAATATGTCTATAACTGCAATGTTGTCTCTTGTATGAAATATGTCTATAACTGCAATGTTGTCTCTTGTATGAAATATATCTATAACTGCAATGTTGTCTCTTGTATGAAATATGTCTATAACTGCAATGTTGTCTCTTGTATGAAATATGTCTATAACTGCAATGTTGTCTCTTGTATGAAATATGTCTATAACTGCAATGTTATCTCTTGTATGAAATATATCTATAACTGCAATGTTGTCTCTTGTATGAAATATGTCTATAGCTGCAATGTTGTCTCTTGTATGAATCTAACAGTCTTTTTTAGTTCACTCAGAGGTCCATAGAGTTTATCTTCCACTGTTGTCTCTCTAGGCCAGAAGGTATGCCTGGGTCTGTTGTAATTAGGGCAGTCTTGGAGTATGTGCTCTGCGGTCTGCGACGCCAAACCACATGTGCACATGGCTGAGTCATCAGTTAAAGGGGCCTGCTTAATTATGACCCCACTTTACCCACATGTCCGCCACTTTCTCCAGGCTGGGTGTAGTACTTGATATGTGAGAGGAATAACAGAAGGTGACAAATTCGAAAGGGTTTAAAGGGATTTAAAAGTCGAGAGGATCGACTTCATTGCACCGAGATTTATCCCATATGGCTGGGCCTCTTTCCGCAGTGCGGTCTACCGGAAGCGTGGCACAGAGCATGAACTCCATAGCTGCAGCGACGACTCCCAGAAGTCTTCGAGACAGTTGCACTCGAGAACCGAATGATGTAGTCGGGAATTGAAACCATAACCTTCGGAGAGTGAGGAGGCGGCATAACCACTTCGCCACGGAGACTCCAGTGCGAAAGGGAAATTCAAAAAGAGAATTCAACTTGCCAAAGTTGCGTTCAACTTATCCTAAATCAATAAAATCACGATTGGTTTGCCTGTTCCCATGTACCCATTCATCCTGTTTGTGTCGTCATTATTTAAATTCACTTAGAGAAAACATTGTTTTGAACGTAAAGAATTAACAATAGGGAACATTTTGACATTACAAACAACCAATTTACGCACACACAATCGTCAGATGCTACAAATACATTTCTATATTAGTAGCTGTGGATAATGTGAAATCTGAACTAGCAATCAGAAATCCGTCATAGAGAACCACGTTGAAGGAATATAATGGATAGAGAGCAAGGGGAAGACCACGATAAAGAGATAGTGATGGTATCAAGACTAACCTTAGAGAAATGAATTTCTTTTATTTTAAATGTAGCAGATCCCTTGCAGGACGTTAGTCAACACCAGCATTTTTCAGCTGCTGTTGATGTGTTAGGCAAATTTTACGTTCAGTAGTTTGTCATTGCTTTCTGAACGACAGGCTCCCATACCAACACGTTATAACACAACGCGACACGGTCTGCTGCACAAATCGGTCGCAGCTGCGTTTCGAACGCCTGGTAAGCCGCTCACGAACCGCGTTCGCAAGACTTTGGGCACCTAAGAAATGAATACCAACTAACAAAGACGACTGGAAAGACCTTTAATCTCCCCCACAATACTTCACCTGGGGAAATAGATGAGGAGGAGGAGGAAGAAGAAAAAGAAGAAGAAGTTCAGGAAGAAAAGGGAGAAGAGAAGAAGAGGATGTGGGGTAAGAGGAGGAGATGGAGGAATAAGAAGAAGAAGAGGAGGAGCGAGCGAGCGAGCGAGCGAGCGAGTGAGTGAGTGAGTGAGTGAGTGAGTGAGTGAGTGAGTGAGTGAGTAAATCAGTGAATGAGTGTGTGGGTGAGTGACTGAGGCGCAAAGCTAATTGACATCGACATTGAAAGCCAAAATAGAACATCCCCAAACGTCTCTGAAGAAGTTGCACGCTTGAGCTGAATGACACATTCTGAAAACAATATTTGTAAATATGATAGGTCGCTGAAAGCGCCCAGCATCATATAGATAGACAAGACATTAAATTTAAGCTGTAACTAATTACAATTCCGCAAACATAACAAGAAAACATGCGCTGAGAGTCGACACAGTGTAAATGACATGATTGAAAACTCATCGATTGAAGACTTAAAAACTAACGGAGAAGAGAGGTAGAAACATAAATTAACGATAAAGGAAGGGTAAAGTCAGAGCTGCGTGGAATAGCTAAAGATAGGAATGGGGGAGGGGGGGGGGCGCTTGGAGTCAGTTGGTTGAAGGCCTAGACCCTTTTGGGGGATGGAGGACAAAAGAAGAAGAAAAAGTTGAGAAAATGTGAATATGTTAATTCTATCAAGACATGGTTTTACAGTCGCAGTTAATAAGTTAACTTCAAAAGCCGTTTTACTCACGCAGGTAATAAGCTAACTTCAAAAGTCGTTTTACTCAAGTGATTAATACGTTAACTTCAACTGCGGTTTTACTACAACAGTTAATAAGTTAACTTGAACTGTCGTTTTATTACAGCAGTTAATAAGTTAACTTCAACTGCCTTTTTACTACAACAGTTAATAAGTTAACTTCAACTGCCGTTTTATTACAGCAGTTAATAAGTTAACTTCAACTGGCGTTTTACTCCAACAGCTGCTTGCTTGCTTACTTGCCTGTTTGCTTGCTTGCTAGCGTTCGCAAGCTGTGATCTCCAGCATGAAGTCCTGTATGTCGGATGAAGGCATCCTGTTGTCCAACATCAGTGTGATGTCATACAGGACCTGAGGTTTGCGTGAGTATCCGTTGTCCCATGTCTGGCTTATTGGCGTGCAGACTGGTGGTTCCTCGCAGTGAAGCAGATACTCTCCGACTTCGGAAGAATCGGCGATCCTACTACGTTAGCCAGGACCCCGAAGGGACCTGTTGCCCAGGACGCACGACTAGGACGTGTTAGTAGGTCATGGTCAGTATAAAACCTGGCTCTGCTGCCGTAGAAACACCTCTGCGTCCCCCTCCAAAAGTTAAACGTTAACTTCAACTGCCGTTTTGCTATAACAATTAAGAAGTCAACTGCCGTTTTACTCCAACAGTGAACACGTTAATTTCAACCACCGTTTTATTCCAACAATTAATACGTTAATTTCAACAGGGAACCGTCTCTCGTCCAGTGCTTCCCTCCCACGCAGCATATTGTTTATTCTCGTCTCTTAATTCATTCTTCCTGGCGTTCTTCATACTCATCAGCCCATGTCCACATACAAGGCTATGGATACATGTTTTAAATAAAAACATTTTTGACTTTCCCGCGCTTTGACCTCAAGCGTAGTTCATACACGTTCATACGTGGACTAATCTTTTGCGCGTGGATTAGCTTTTCCTATTACCAGTGCTCTCGCTATCTGGCGTACACACTATGTCTTATGAGGTACTTGTAATTTACGCCTCCAAGTTAAGAACGCGAATTCAACATTTTAGTCCAATTGACCGCCGTAGGGCTGTACCAGCTTCCTCCGTATCAGCATACCGGAAGTTTAAGAGCGAGCATCTTATTCATTCGACCATGCTGGCCTCCAAATGTTATCATAATCTGAAGAATTTACAGATTCCTGTATGACAGTGGATGAAGTGACGAGAACGCAGAGTCAAACTATGTCGTTCTCACTTTCACGACATGAACAACGAATGCATGAAAATTATAGAGGAATATCACTACTGTCCACAAGCTATAAAATACTATCCGCAGTATTACTAAATAGACTAAAACCATATTCAGAAGACATATTAGGTGACTACCAGGCGGGGTTCAGACAAAACAGATCAACAATAGATCAGACATTTATCTTACGACAAATAGCCGAGAAACATTGGGAATATAAAAGAGATCTCCATAACATTTTTGTGGATTTTAAAAAGGCTTATGATAGTGTCCATAAGAATAGTCTATGGAATGCTATGCAGGAATTTGGAATACCAAGGAAGTTAATCAACATGACCAGACTATGCATGGAAGATACTTATAATATAGTAACATATAAAGGCAGGAAATCAGAACCTTTCCAAATAACATCTGGCTTGAAACAGGGTGATGCACTATCGCCGCTACTCTTCAATCTGGTTCTAGAAAAAGTTGTAAGGAAGATACAGGAGGAATGTGATATTGGAGAAACATCCAGACTGCTTGGTTATGCAGATGATATAGATATTATAGGGGAAAAGGAACAAAAGACATTGGAAATATTGACTCACTTAAAGGAAAAAGCCCAACAGATGGGGCTGGTTATCAACCAAGATAAGACAGAATATATGGCAATTACAAGAGAAGGAATGGCTAAAAACTCTGGCCACATACAAGCAGATAATATGACCATTAAAAGAATGGAAACATACAAATACCTGGGTACAATCTTCAACTGCTCCAACATCATAAGGGAAGAAATACAAACTAGAATCAATTCTGGAAATAAGATATACTATGCACTACAACATCTACTAAAATCAAATGCGCTATCTCGTAACACCAATATCACAATATATAAAACACTGATCAGACCAGTTGTGCTGTATGGCTCTGAAACCTGGAGTACAACGAAAGGAGACGAAGCCTTGTTACAAACCTATGAGAACAAAGTTTTAAGACGCATCTTTGGACCCATTAGGGATACACAAAGTGGAGAGTGGAAAAGAAGAAGTAACAAAGACATTTATAATCTGTTTAAGTCCCCGCTAATCACTGGTATCATGAAGGCTAATAGACTACAATGGCTGGGGCATATAGAAAGAATGGAAGATAATAGGGAAACAAAACTCGCTAACACTCGGGAAATAAATGACCGTAGACCCCGAGGTAGACCAAGAAAACGGTGGAGAGATAATATATATATACAGACCTACAAGCACTTGGAATCAACGACTGGCAAGAGAAGGTCAACCAGAGAGACGAATGGAGACGGATTGTATCTGCAGCAAAGAACCTCAATGGCTCGGAACGCTGAAGAAGAAGAAGAAGAATGACCGGGATTCGAACCTGTAACCTCTGAATGACGACACCGCTTCGCTGCAGGAACAAATTGAATTGAGCAGAATAGAAGAAGAGGACGGAGCACGCATGGGAGCGCTATAATGTCGACTTTTGACTCAGTTTAACGACTAAACCGTCTCGCTGCAGGGACAAGTGTACATGGAGCCTCAATGCCAATTAGGCATTATCTGAACGCTTATGATTTTGTCATAGAGGATGTTGGGGTGCTTCAGAACATATTCAATAGTGGAATAATGATGACTCGCTCTGTACCTACCTAATGAACACATATGTTTGTTTATCGAGGGGTCTTCAATCTGACACCTTAAAATGGTGATAGAAATTACAATAACTATGCCATTGTCTTGTAATCTGTCAATATTGTTGTTAAGGATGTTAAGAGTGTTGCATCGTGACATCATGGTGCAGATGAACACGGTAACGTCATAAAGACAGTTTAAACGTGATCGTCCCACTTTTGATGTGCACTAAAAAGGAGCAGTGTTTTATTATCCGTTTTAAAAAAAAAATCAGTGACGGGGTGACACCTATAGAAATTCATCGGTAAATGAAGGTCCAGTATGGTGATGCATGCCTGTCAGTCCAGCAAGTGTATGAGTGGAGTTGGCAGTTTCATGAAGGTCCAGTATGGTGATGCATGCCTGTCATTTCAGCAAGACTTTTAGTGGAGTAGAACGTTTTAAAACGGCGTGGCTTCTGAGAAGATGTGTAGCAGGTGGTGCATGAGTGGTTCGGTTACATATGCGACCAAGAGCATATTTTTTCTACTGGAATCCAAGCACTTTATCGGGTCTTGCATTGAACGTAGTGATGACTACATCGAAAAATGGCATTTGTTCTTTATTTTTTATAATATATTCACACACAAATAACAAGAAAACATTTAAGGTTTTCATTTGAAGCCGCCACATATAAGTCAAATAGTGAGAAAACTGTTGTGACTAGATAGGCAGAAAATCTCGCTGACTTCAAATTGTCTATTGAACTATTTTCAGTCGGATGTTGCTATGAAACGGCGGGGAGAAGGTCTCAATTGATTATCGTGTTTGTCGTATCGACCATAGAGGAGGGAAACACATTACCGGAAATCACGTGACATATGACCTCGCGGTCTCACGCTCGTTACAAAGCTGTAGTAACGTAACACCTTTAACGTTGATGTTCTGTCTGTCCTACTTTGTTTGATCAGATCTGTTTAGATTCTCACAATCATGCTGGGCTGCAATAGATTTCCTGCACTCTCTTTATATCGGAGCCGAGGTGGCGCAGTGACTAGCAGACTTGCTTGTCGATCCGGTGGTCATGAGTTCGAATCCTCACCTAGGAGGTTTTATAAAAAACTGACCTAAGCTCTCGGGTCAACCCAGTTTAAGGTAGACTTCAGGAAATGATCTGGCTAATAAAGGCGACCGGCTTTGATATTCACTAAATCACATATCAAGTGCTGATTAGTAAATACACTATAGGTATAGCACTATAAACCGAATACGCGGGAAACAGTGTAAATGGTTCACTTGTTGTCTGGCTTTAATGAGGGTACGGGTAAACATCATCTATCACGTCCGTCGCTGGACATTATTTTCCCATTTCAACCATTGTCACACCTGCTGACTATTATCTAACGGACATGACTGTACACATTACTAGCGGTATACTCAGAAGAGACGGTAACAAATAGCCACATAAAGAAGAAGAAGAAGAAGAAGAAGAAGAAGAAGAAGAAAAGCAGAAGCAGAGCAGAAGAAGAAGAAGAAGAAGAAGAAGAAGAAGAAGAAGAAGAAGAAGAAGAAGAAGAAGAAGAAGACGCTGCGGCAGAACTAGCAGCAACAGCAGAAAAAAAAGAAGAAGAAGAGAAGAAAGAAAAAAGTGAGCGAGTAAACCATAGACAACATTATATGTATGTGAGTATACATGCACATAAATACTCACACATACCCATAGAGATCAGTCGATCAGACTAGCAATTTCTAACATCATATTTGAAATCGATCAAGTCAACACACAATCACAAAGCCGCACTTCAATGTACAAACCATCCACTGATCCCTGTAACATGTCCTTCTATCCGTGCTGAAGATCATCACAAGAAAACATCACCACAATCACAAAACATAATACATTCACTTAAGAACAAATGAATAGAAAATAAAACATAAATAAATAAAACACATCCAGTCTTCGCAATGTCCAGACATCCAGCGGGTGTCATAACATCTCCATGAGAAGTAACAATTCACATCTGAATATTCAAACTTTGAACGAAAACTCTGGAGTTTAAACAGGCCATAAAGCCTTCTAGTCAAAATACAGGCCGGCTAGTTCCAACAATTCCGTGTCCGCAGCAAGGGTTAGCACTCACGAAACGAGCCTTTCGGCCACATATTGACATTCGGCTGTTGCTCTGTTGAGATGAAATCGGAAGGAAGTGCAAAGGCAGGTATTGACTTCCCCTGTTTGATAGCTTTAGCACACCGACGTGAAGTTTCCCACAGTCGCTGGCAACAATGATAAATTTATGATTTAAAACAATGATTTTCCTTAGTGAATTTAAACGCAAAAGACCCAAACGATATGTTGCACGATTTATTGCCTGACATATTTCTCTACATCTCGTCAGATCCATACTGCAGAGTTATATATTACATGTAGTGGAGAAATGAATAATATCTTGGCTGAAATACTTAAAACATAGTTTTGTGCACATAGAACAATTTCGTTTTTAATTTAAGATTCCATCCATCCATCATGCTCCATGGTAAGCGTGGACTATCATGATTCGCCATTTCACTCGATCACCAGAGTCGTGGATCAGCTCTGTGTTCTTGTCTCGACCATGCTACGTGGTCAAGCCATCCAGGTATTTACTTTTCTGTCTTCCCCGTGTTCTCTTCTTTGATCTTGCTAGTTGTCACCAAGTTCTCTAATTTATTTCTTCTCATAAATAATGTTCACTAGTCTACGTCTAATTTCTCTAATCAGTTTACAATTGTCATTTCTTTCGTGTAGGACTTGGTCCTTGGTTTTTCTGTCTGTCCGTGGTATTCTTTTCATTCTCTTCAGAAACCACATTTCCACAGCTATCAGATATTTTTCAGCTTGACTGCTAATTGTCCACGCTTCACATCCATACAAAAGTACAGGCGCTATGTGGCACTTCAACACTCTTTTTCTAGTTTCAAGGCATATCTCATCAGATGTTATGAATGTTCCAAGATAATTGTACCGATTCATTTGCTTAAGAATATTCCCACTTACTTGTATATTACATTGCGGTACTTCGTTCTGCTTAGAGACGACCATAACCTCTGTCTTCTTACAATTTAATTCTAATCCCAGTTGTTCACTGTGTGCAACAGCCGCATCCACTAATTGCTTGCAGATCCTGCTCATTGTATGGAATCATTACAGTATTATCTGCATATCTAATATTGATGTTTCTTCCTCACATGATGATTCTTTTCAAATCTTGTACATTTCTGAAAATATTTACACTATGCAGGGAAAAGGGATCTGGAGACATTATACAATCTTGACTCACACCTCTCTTAATAGGCTGATATTGACCTAATTCATTATCAATCCTTATGGCAGCTTGTTGTTTTCAATATATGCTTTTTATAAGTCTAAAGTCTTTCCCGTCAATTTGTAGATCTGCAAACATCTCTATTATGTTGACATGTCTCACTTTATCAAAAGACTTTGTGTAGTCAATAAAGCAAAGATGAAGATCTTTGTTTATTTTTATAGAAATTCCAATTACTGTTCTCTGCATATACATAGCATTTACTGTACTCTTGTCTTCTACAAACCCACATTGTTATTCCCCTGTTTCAGGCTGTAGTTTCTTCCTCACTCTTTGCATGATAATTCTTAGCAAAGTTTTCTTGATGTGACTCATTATACTGATTGTACGATGTTGATCACATTCCAAGGCTTCCGATTTCTTTGGAATTGCAATAAATTACAGGATTACATAATTCAGGAGGTATATCTCCAGTATCATACATTATGTTCAGCAGTCTGGTGACTTGACCTATTCCATATTCTTCTAAAGAATTAATCATTTATGTTTAATGTTGTCTGATCCGCGTGTCTTGCCAGTTTTTATATGGTTAAGAACATTCCGAACCCCCATCTTCAAAATTGACGTTCCTTCATTATTATTTAGAACATCATACTGTTCTATGTTATCACCATAAAGGCTTTTCACACAATCTGAGCATTCATGTAAAATTTGATCTATTTCTATTGTAATGTTTCCATGTTTTGGTTTTAGGCAGCCTGATGATGTACGCGTACTTTTATTAGTAAGTTCCTGAATTCCTTTGTGCACTAACGTATGTATGTTTACTATTGTGTTGTTTTTCAATTTATATGCAAATATTCTCAAACCATGCTTCTTTTTCTTCCTTACATATTTGACTTTTCAGTGAATTTCTTCATATTTAGCAGGATTATATTTGATGTGTCGTCTGTTCTTTTTCCATTATTTGTAAAATGTATTCAGTCATCCATATCTTACGACCCGCTTTCTTTCATTTTGGAATAGTTGTTCCTGTAGCCAAACTGATTGAATTCTTCAACATTTCCCATTAATAATCCACATCTTCAAATAGGATATTAACATCTGGCAAGATATCAAATCTATTCTTTATTTCTATGTTAAATCTTGTATTTCCTTGTCATGTTTCAATGTACACAGATCATATTTAATTTTTTCTGTTGTATACATGACTGTCTTTAATTTTACCCTCAACGTGCCTGTAATCAGTCTGTGATAACTGTAGTAGTCTGTACTGGGAACTGTTGTTACGATTGTTAACGCATTTCGAAACCTTCTGCTAATCATAATGTAGTCAATCTGATTTCTAGTCTTGCTGTCAGGACACCTACATGTCCATAATCTTCTATGATGTTGTTTAAACCAGGTGTTTCCTACAATCGTTTCCTGCACTTTTGTCCATTCTATAAGTCTGTATCCTCTTTCGTTTCGTCACCTAAGCCATGGTTGCCTACTATGCATCCATCGCCATGATTCCTTTGCATTGAAATCACCCATTATGACATTTAGTTCTGAATGTTTACATTTCTTCAAAGCTGACTTAATGTCATTATAAACTCCCTCTATAGTATCTTCACTGCATTCTCCTGCTGGGGCATATATTTGAATGACGTGTATTCTAAAATGTATGCCGATTAATTTTACCAGTAGTACCCTATCTGACACAGCCCACTAATCTTAAAAAGATTTTGATGTTTGCCGCCTCAAGATAATTGCTACATCTCTCTGCCGTCTTCTCCCCCAGAATAAATAATCGTAAACTTATCATCTGTCTTAATCCCTGCCCCTTTCTATCTCGTCTCGCACATTCCTAATATATTAATCTCCTCTCTTTTCATTTATTGTTTGATGTTATCTTAGTTTCCGTCGTCGCATAACGTCCGAACATTCCATGCTGCTAATTTCAGTGTCCCTGTCATTTTCTTGTGATTATCTGTAATTAGGCGAATCATGATAAACTAGGCAACTTCAAGGAAGGTACTTTGCCGTTGCTTTCCTTCCTTGCAGTGACCATACTGGCCGGTGGCCGTAGCCATTTTTTAAATAAAGAGATCTTCTGCCTACTGCCGCGAAACTTGAGACCATAACCAACAACTATCTGACGGCTGCCTTCAAAATTTAATCCACCACCTGACTTCTGTAAAAACGGAAACGAAATAACAGCACATCTTCCCCAGAAAAAACACAAAAATTGCGTCCTCTGAACAAAACACCATTACGTCATCGCTATCTTACCTTCAACGTACTAAACTTAAAAACTGTCTAGTAAATCACAAACCGCCAAAACTGTTAGGGTTAATGGCGACGTTCTGTAAAGCTCAAACAACTGACTTTGATAAAATAATCCCCTTTCATCGACTACACAATGATTCCTCACAGCGCATCACCATATGTTACGGTCAGATTGTCATATATTCCCAGACAGTTGTGTCGATGCCTAACATTGTCATGCCTCGCTAGCACTATCTTGAACCTGAATCCAAACGTTCTGCTACCGTTTACCAGCTACATGTAGAAAACATCCATTGGGATGTCTTCATCTGGGGTGCAGCATTCATGACCAAGCCATCGCATTCTGTGCCGTGAAAGCAACGTGTGCATGGCTGTTTGCCCGGTATAGTGTAAACTGCATGTTCGGAATAATTGCGTCCGGTTTTGTCACAGAACTGACTGGCTTGCCTTATGCAGATATGTGTGACTGCTGGTTTTCTAGTGACTGTCGCTTCCATCGACGATGAACTATATTTTTCGTGGAGGACTTTTGTGTTGACATTCTGGCGGCGGCATTATGCAGAGTGTACCTGTGCGGGCTGTTGGTTTGTCGAGACTCCGGTCTGTTCCACTTTTCACATGGAGCAGTGAGGAGTATTTTGTCTCATATTCACTGGCACAGGAACGGAGCATAATGGGGACGACCCGTTGCTGTAAAGTTGGAACCCCGACTAACTAACGTGAGAGTTGTTAATATATTTCATGTTACATAATTTACATATAATAACATATATTAGGTTGTAGGATCTGCATGTAAACGCGCCTGTCATGGAAAAGGTGCCTAAAGGGAATGTGATCACCGGTGTCTGAATAATATGCTAGTATATTAAGCACTACAATATGAGTATAAATACAGCCAAAACCGAAGTAATGCTAGTAGCAGATCGGAGCGCCAATTAAGTTTACAGATAAATAGCACAAATCTGAAACAAATTAAAGAATTCAAATATCTTGGAAGTATGATGACAGAAGATGGCAGATTGGACAGTGAAATCTAAATCAGATGTCAAAAAGCTAGTGCACTTACATATCAACTATCACCCGTACTGAAACATCCAAATATACCCATGTCGGCAAAACGACAGATAATAAACAGCATATTCATACCAACCCTATGCTACCAATCTCAAACCTGGACTTTATTCAAATTACACCTTCGCAAAATCAACACCTGCGAAATGAGATGCCTGAGGAAAGCTGCCAACTTAACAATCCGAGACCGAGTAAGAAATGCTGTTATCAGACAGACTGTGGGATCAACACCTTTTGCCACATTTATTGAAATACAGAAGATCTCAAATGGTTTGGCCATGTCGTTAGAATGCAACACCAACAACTACCATCACTGGCCTTACATGAAGATCATCTGCGACGAGACCACGGGGACGTCCAAGAAGAAAATGGATTGACGACATCAAAAACATTGTACAGCCACACGGAATGACACTATCCAGTGCCGCCCACCGGGCGCTGGAACGCAAATTATTTCTCCCCAGGACGCTTGACGGCAGAAGTGGATGATGATGATAATGATGATGATGATGATGATGTTAAGCACGCCACACAATAGTCAATATATTTCAAGCGTACGAAAGAAGAACCGACTTTTTAGTCATGCAACTAATATTTTTAGACTCATCCGACACTGAACTTATCCCTCACCCTCAGAGAGTAGTAACAGAGTTATCAAGTCGGAAACGGATGCAGCAAATTTGATTCTTCCGTCGCGGAAGTGACCCGGCAAGCTGACCTCAAGGAAATATTTGACAATCGCACATTTGACACGTGGTTGGCTTTAAAGATTTTCTACTCCAGAATGTTGTTTTTAGATTTACATTTGCCGTTTTGTAATGTTACGTTACTGGCAACCATATTAGGAGCAAATTCACAGACAGAAAAACCAGTGAGCAAGCTCTACGAGAAACAAATGGAAACCGTAAACTGATTAGAGAAATTAACGTAGACAATTGCGATTGTTTGAAATATGAATAAAATTTGGTGGAACTGAGGTAAAGCTGTGGAAATGTAAACAATATAAAATAACGCAAAGTAATGCAGCTTTAGATAACAGGATTAAGGCACATACAGGACATTGCGGCGACTAGCCTTCATCAGCAAACAAATACATACACAATACACAGCATATATTCGCGGAGAAGATCCTTCGGGACTACATTATGGCATAAGGAAGAGATGAGAAGAATAAACATATGAAAAAATGAAAGCAATGAAGAGAAAATGAAAACTCGAAAACAATGTTGATCTCAGACTCTGAGATAAGTATCAACAATTTTTGAGCTCGTTTTGAGAAGAAACAAACTTGAGAACTTGGTGACAACTGACAACATTGAGGGGAAAAAAACAAGGAGAAGGCAGAGAAGTAAATACCTGGATGGCTTGGCCACGTGGTATGATCGAGACATGAATAAAGTTGATCTACGACTCTGGTGATCGTGTGAAATGGCGAAAAATCCGCCCACGCTTATCGGCATGGCACATGATACTAATGATGATACTCGTTCAAGCAGTGGTCTCCATCGATAATTTTGAGCAAAAAACGAACTACATTGTAACGAGACTTAGTTGGTCGAACGCCATCGTATGTTTCTTACATCAAAGATATGTTATTGCCCGATAAAGGCTTCTAATCTAGTGTGCTAAATGATTTTGATTTAGTTGGCGCCTAGTGGGCCTTCTGTCTCATGGATTCTTCGTGTCTTCTGTAAATATCAGTCAGTATCTAGACACCTCCCACTCTTATTACTTTCATGACTTATGCATTTGTTCAAAGTGTCATTAATGTTAAGATACGTGTGGAAGTACGTATGTACGGACCAGGTGGAGAAGGCGGAGGAACAGATTGAGAACCCATATGTGGAAAGAATGAGATTGCGGGGGATCGGCAGTGGTTCTGGAAGAATCTCAAAACTGAAAGGGAAGACCAGGAGAACTTTTAATCAGAAAGCGGTGAGAACGATTAGTAGTATGACTCTTCGCTGGCTGTTGAACGAGGGGACGGAGCACGTATGGGAATGTCCTGAGTGCAGTGATGTCGGTTCTTAACTCATCTCAACTCACCTCAACTCAACTCAACTCACCTCACCTCAACTAACCTACGGATATAACGAGCGAAATAACTAAATCATGTCTGACGTCTTGTCTACGTATTTACCTGCATATGTGCTTACTAACCTGCCTGCCTACCAAACTATGTGATGTCATATCTGCTAACCTACTAGCCTAGCTACTTACCTATCAGTTGCCTATTTACCTACCTACCTGCCCGTCTACATACCTATTTGTCTACCTACCTATTTACGTAATTAACTACCTATTGGTTATCTACCTAAGATCTATTAGCTAATTGGCTTAATTGCCAGATACATAGACAGGCAGTAAGGCATATGACAGACAGACAGACAGACATATAGACAGACAGACAGACAGACAGACAGACAGACAGACAGACAGACAGACAGACAGACAGACAGACAGACAGACAGACAGACAGAGTTCCTTATGATACAGAACATAAGGTTGCCTATAGAGAAAGAACACACAACATTTCACATACGAAGGAAGGAGAAGCGTAATGTCAGGCAGGCAGACAAATAGTAATACGAATGCGTGCGCATGTTTGTATGGCTATGTGTGTGGTACTGTATGATGTGATATGTTGATCTGTGAGTGCCGCAACCAAACACAGCATATAACACAATGAAAGACAATCCTATCAACCAAAGAAGAGGGTTTTAGTCCGCTTGTCAAGCGCGGAGAAAACGGCTGGCGTTAGAGACTTCACCCTAGTGTTTTGCCGGAGCGACAGACACGTCTCCTGTCCAAATCTCAACATTGATTGTAATACCGAGGATTTTTGGGATGAAAGTGTATTGACGCCACATAGCCTAAATATCGAATTACCAAACACGATTCTTTCATTCCTGGTCAGTTAAGTTTAGTGCGGAATGTCATCTTTGCTCTTATACCACCACCACCACAATAACCACAACTATCACTACTATTACCACCACTACAATCACCAATACCACAACAGCCATCACTACTACTACCATCACCATCACAATCACCACCACCATCACTAATACCACCACAACCACTATCACTACCACAGCCACCACCACCAGAACCACTATGACCACCAACATCAATACTGTTACTACCACCACCACCATCACTACTACTACCACTATCACAATCACCATCATCACCATCTCTACTAAAATCACCACCACCACCATCGCAACTTTCCCTATCACCACACACCTGCACTACTACTATCACCATCATCAGCACAACAACCACCACTTCAACCACTGCCATCACTACTAATACAACCACAACCGCCATATTTACTACCACCAGCACATCAACCACTGCCATCACAACCACCACCATAACCATTACGACGCTACAGCCATCACTACTACTACTACTACTACTACTACTACTACTACTACTACTACTACTACTACTACTACTACCGTCATCACTATCACCAGCACCACAACCACTGGCACTACCACCACCACAAGCATCGCTATCCTACAGCCATCACTATTACTACAACCACCACGACAACTCCAATCACTACTACAGCCACAACCACCACCAAAACCAACGCTACCACCACCACCACCACCACCACCACCACCATCATCATCATCATCATCATCATCATCAAATAGCGTGTCGTTAGCCGTATACGGTCATAATCGGCCACCTCACGCGCTGACCACTCTATGATCAAGTTTATGTCCTTGTCCTAATTATTTCAGGTGGCTAACGCTTGTGTCTTCCGTTTGCTCTTTTTTCAACTAATTTGCCAACTTTCAATACATTATCAAATTTATTTCTCCTCAAAACCAACGCTACCACCACCACCACCACCACCACACATCAACATTCTTTTGCCAGTCTACGTCTAATTTCTTTAATCAATTTGCAATGTTCATTTGTTTCTTGAAGAACAATTTCGTTCGATTTTTTTATCGAAATATATGGAGTATATTTTTGTTTTTCTCTCCCATAAACAACATTTCCACTGCTACTAGATGTTTCTATCAGATGTAAACTATTGCTCAAATATAGTGAGGCGTTGGCAATCAGGTGATTCCAGCCGGTTTTGTGAAAACAGAAGGAGTTTGTTGTAAATGTGAAATTACCGTGGGGGTAACAGATGCCACACATTAAAACAATACATGTTACTATGTGTTGTAATTGTTTCAACTTAAGTATTATTCATTTATTCACTTCAGATGGTATAAAACTCCACAGTGTGCACCTGACAAGATGCAGCAAAATATGCCAGGCAATAAATCATGCAACATATTGTTTGTGTCTTCTGTGTTTATATTCACTAAGAGAATGCATTGTTTTGAATTAGATGTCTCGTTAGGTGCCAAGTCATAATTTACTGGGCATACGTAAAGACATTGTCTTTTTTAAGAAAGTCTTCTTTACACGCCAGAAATATAAGTTGATGCTCCCTTTTCCTGCACAATAAATTCATCAGCTTTGTGTTCTACTTCTTTCATGTCACTATGATCTTCAATCCATGTTCTGTCTTAGTGGCCTTAAGAGTTCCTAAACAACTGATATAAGGTGTATTTTTAACGACTGTACAGTGTTTGCAAATATTGCGGGTCCAAGTTTTGTATTCACTCTCTGTAAAGTTCATGCAACATAATAGGTAAATACAAAACCTGGACCGACAATATTTTCAAACACTGCACAGTCATTAAAAATATATCCTATACTTATGTCTATTACGTTTACCACATAATAACTGACCAATCTCTCTTCTATAAATATTAGTAACATATAACACTAACAGTATTAAGATCCGATGTGTTTGTTATGTGTCATCATCATCAAGTGCTCTGCCAGCTGATGTAGGCGTTCATGTCTCTCCACAGATCTCGGTCTTTGGTGTTCTGGATCATCTCTGTTGCTGATATTCCTCCATGCCACCGTCTCAATCCATCCAAAATCATTTCTCTTGGTCTGCCCCTGCCTCTCTTCCCCTTTATCATTCCAGTCGTCACGATGTTCTCCAATGCCTCTCTTTTCATCGCATTACCAAAGAAAGCTGTTTGTCACATTCTTATTGTTGAATATAAAGTTCTAGTTTCATTAGAGTTACTTTGGAGTCAAAGGAATTCGCAACATCCGTCACAGGAACCCCATCTCGATTACTTCCAGTATCTTTCTAATTTATTCATTTACATTCTAAGATTCACTACCATACAGCAAAAAAAAAAAAAAAAAAAGTGACCTATAATTTTTAAAATAAAATTCGGAGATCTATAGTGCAATTTCAATGATTAGATACGAATTCTGTCCATAATTCCAAAGTTGTGGGGTGTAATGGATGATAGACCTGGCTAATGGGGCTACTTTTTGCTGGGTGTCCAGTTGGCCGTGCGAATAATTACACTTGTTTTCTTGTTTTCATGCAGCGAGGCGTTTGTCGTCAGTAGTAGTACTAGTAGGCGAGATATTCTAATCACAGCAATGTTTATGTTGTCTTGGGTGTTCTCTAATCTCTACTTCTTCCTTCCACATCTATGAGAGTCAGTCAATACTTGTGAATGCTGTTTATGAGCTAGGTTGGTGGCCTCGAGTGGTCCACAATAATTGACATTTATGTGATGTTTAATCCGAAGGTTGTGACGATTGGGTGTGATTCATTGCTGACTGTCTTTGTATCAGCTGAACTCTGTTAGAACGACGCTCTGAGTGTCAACTTGGCTAATTGGCAGGCACTCTGATATAGTACATTGCATGCTTATGTCCAGTAGCCAGTTGATATGGACGACACTGACAATGCCAAGAGCATGCCCGGACGAGGGTTGGACTCCAGCCTTCGTCGTCTCACTAAGTGAGCGAAACATGACCTACAAAGTGTGATAATCCATTCACATCACTGACCTATATCAGGAAATTGCTTCGGGTCACACTAAAACTATATCAATGGGGAAACCCTTTAAGACTACACAGACTCCTTATAAATAAATGCACATATATTGGCTGACGCCCATAGAAGTAAATGAATCTGGTCTTTATTCTTAAATTTTCTTTCATGAGAGTAAACAATACGTGCGAATTTATTGAAGCGTAGTTTTTTATTTTTTTTTTTAATGTGCCCAAAAATATATAACGATAATCAACATCAATATGATGAAACGGAAAGAGGCCATTGACATGCGAGGATAGCGGAGCCAGTTAAATGTAAAGCTGGGTTGGAATAGCGGCAAATGGAACTATTTTAGAAGACAAGACAACTGATTTTTAGAAAACTGCTCAGTGTAGTATGAAAGATGGTGTCATGTCCTAGCTGTAACTTACAGCATGAAGGTCTTTAAACTGATTCAGGGCGAAACACAATGTAGGTTTGGAATAAACATGGTGCACAGACAAATGAAGAAGTAGAATGGAGTTTTTCATTCACTGGGCATTGCAATCGAGGAAGATACAACGAAACGAAGCAAATAACACGATGACTCTAGTATAGCGACAAATCGTCCTTCTGCCCAAATGGGAGGCCACATATGACGAGACGATATATAATCCATCGGCACTGAATCAGTTAAAGAATGCCATGAGTGGGGGGGCGGGGGGGGGGGGGTTACTGCTGCACAGATGTTTCGGGAGTAATGTATAAAACAAAATATGAGTGAGAGGTTCGACAGATGCAAGAGCACACAGATACAGACGAACGTTTCACAAGAAGTCTTTATCAACGTGATAACAAAAAATAACAATATCAATGTAAGAAACGGGACTACATAGGGGAATGCTGACCACAGGTAGTTAAGTAAACTGGAGACTGTACTGTGAACAGAAGTTCTGGAGGGAAAGAACAGGCGCAGATTGGAGGGGAGGTGTAAGAAGGAAAAGGGGAGATGGAGGAGAGGAGAAGACGGAAAAAGAAGAAGAAGAAGAAGAAGAAGAAGAAGAAGAAGAAGAAGAAGAAGAAGAAGAAGAAGAAGAAGAAGAAGAAGACAGACAGTAAAGTAAGTGACAAGAAACAAAGTACAGAAAGAATGCATTACGGAACTTAGAATCCAGCCATTAAACATGAAAATAACACACAATTATAAAATAATCAACTGAAAGATTAACGAAACTAATTAGAAGACCAGCAGGATCATCAAACTCACTTGTTCAATAACCCCAACATTTCCCCCAATAAACGTCTTGTGGTATTGATTTTTCTCTTTGTATCTGTATGGATTTCCCATGTTGAACGATTCACTATGTTTGTGCAACGCTGTTCGCAGCCATTTCTTACTGTAAACATTCCCACGCGAATGTACTCAGATGGCACTCAAACGGTTCTTGCAGCCGCATACAATAGATGCTTGCAAAATCAAGCGAATTTCGTAAATACCCAGAACCTTTTTCAGTAGTATTTATCGAATGGATTAGCGAATTAATCAGCATTGATTGTCAACCGTGGCAGTATTGTTGTGGTAGTCTGAAGTTCAAATCTTAAGGGGGCATTGTTTTGTTGTAATCCCGGCAGAGACATTTTGAAATCCATGCATCGGCATTTTTGCAAGCAGTGCTGAGCTGTAGTCGATATCGAAATAAACTGGGCATTATGTAATATGTAATTTAGCAGAATGTCACTCTCATAATACTGCCAGTTGGAAAGCCTCTGGATCCTTCGTCAGTTCCTCTGCCTTGCGCATTTTCATGTCCAGGGAGTCTATAATTTATTCAGTACCGTACAAAAAGTAGGTTTGGAGTAGACATGGTAAACATTCAAATTAACAAGCATTATAATATAAGTTTTAGTTAACCGAACAATGAAATTGCGGAAGATACCACGAAACAAACCAAATAACACGATGACCTTAGTATGGCATATGCTAGCAGACATGTATTAAAATCAAAATAAAAGAGGTTGCAGAGTGAAAACTATTGTGGTAATATTTTAACCATAGTTTGATTTATAAGCCCATGACAATTACGGAAAGTTTGAATAAAACGATTTATTATCCCGTGGCAATTAATAAGTTAGCATCCTATCTAAAATCCTAGCTTAAGGTTATTTGGATTAATGCGTTTCTACACTAAGCATTGGATTATGTAAATATATATATATATATATATATATATATATATATATATATATATATATATATATATATATATATATATATATATATATATATATATAATAATTGGCACCTTTGCGTCTTGACAGACGATAGTTTGGTACATCGTGCTTCAAAAAGGCATAATAACTACAACCCATGGCGGTGGCGAATGTGGCCGATAAGGTCAATTCGCGCTGTAAATGTTCATTCACAGTGGATGCATGTGAACACATGGTCATTTCCACCATCATGCACCATCTTACGTCTCTCACGCTGTGTTTGTGCTTTATCTGTAATCATTTTCTCCTTTGTCTTTATTCAATTTCTGATAGTTGCCCTCCATGCAACACGTTCAGCGGCGACTTGCTCCCAACGTGCATAATCAATACGTGTATCAATCATGTCCTGTGTACACGCATCTGTGTATCGTAGTAGAGGCCTACCATGAGATCTCCTACCCATCTGTAATTTACCAAAAAAGATGTCCTTTGGTATTCCACCGTCATCCATCCTCCTAACTTGTCCTATCCATCTAAGTCTACGAAGACTGAGCATGGAACAAACCGTCACACAACCTGATCTTTCCAATACTTCAGTATTTGTGATTTTGTTTTGCCACTTAATACCAAGTATTCTTCGCAGACACCGCATATGAAAGCTATTTAAACGTTTCTCTTGGTGTGAGTAAGTTGACCAGGTTTCACTGCCATAAAGAAGAGTACTAAGGACACAGGCGTGGTAGACAAGGACTTTTGTTTTGGCAGTAAGTTTCCTGTTCTCCCAGACTCTGTTTGCTAACCTGTTCATTGTTGTTACTGCCTTACCAATCATGAGGTTGATTTCCTGATCCATGGATAATTGGCTATTTACCACTGATCCTAGATATGTAAAATGATCTACTATCTCCAATACGGCATCGTCAATAAAAATTGATGGTACAGCATGTGCACATTGTGACATAATCTGTGTCTTTTTTTTGTTAATTGTTAAACCAAATTCAGAACAAGCATTGGAGAATGCAGATAGTAGACATTGTAATTCTTTCTCAGAGTGGGTCGTAATTACAGCATCATTTGTAAAAAAGCAACTCTCTGATTAGTACCCTACTAATTTTAGTCTTGGCCGTCAATCTCTGAGCATTATAGAGGCCACCATCTGAGCGTGAGTGAATGTATATACCGGCATCCTGATGATGAAAGGCATATGTCAGTAGAAGTGAAAAGTATATTCCAAAGATGGTGGGGGATAGTACACAACCTTGCCTAACTCCACTCTTGATTTCAAACTCTTCTGAAGTTGCACCACCAAACTTGATTATACCCTTCATGCCTGTGTGGAACGATTCCACAATGGACAGAAGAGTTGGTGGGCAGCCAATCTTCTTTAGTGCCTTGAACAGACCCTCACGACTGACAGATATAATGCCTTTGTGAGGTCGATGAAGGCAATAAACAGTGGTTGATTTTGTTCCCGGCATTTTTCTTGCATTTGTCGCAATCAGAATATCATATCAATGGTACCCAGGAATGCTACCTGGTCAAAAAAGCACGCTGTAGTCGGATGTGTTGGCCTACGGGTTTCGGCCCAAGGGCGCATAACTTGACACACCGCAATCACATCTGAAAAAACACTCCGGATGAACGAAAAGAAGAAGAAGATATCAATGGTAGACCGGTTCTGTCGCAAGCCACACTGTGATTTGGGATAGGACTTGAAGTCTGCGCAGGATAATTCTGGCAAATACTTTCCCAACAATACAAAGAAGTGAGTTACCCCTATAGTTGTTACAGTCGTTTCGATAGCCCTTGTTTTTGTACAGTGTTATGATGCTTGAATCTTTGAAATCCTGTGGGACTTGTCCTTCTCGCCAGCATAGCTCTATTAGCTGGTGGATCTGTAGAGTGAGTGTGTCTGGCCCATTCCGGATAACCTCTATTGGAATCCCATCGTTACCTAGAGCCTTGCCAGATGCAAGTTCATTAATAGCACACTATATATATATATATATATATATATATATATATATATATATATATATATATATATATATATATATATATATATATATATATATCAATCAATCATGTGCCATGCCGGAAAGCGTGGGCGGTCATGACTCGCCATTTCACTCGATCACCAGTGTCGTGGATCAGCTCAGTGTTCCTGTCTCGTCCATGCCATGTGGCCAAGCCATCCAGGTATTTTCCTCTCGGTCTTCCTCTTGGTCTGTTCCCCTCGATCTTGCCAGTTGTCACTAAGTTCTCCAACCCATTTCTTCTCATAACATGTCCAAAAAATTTTGACTGTCTACGTCTAATTTCTCTAATCATTCTACGATGTTCATTTGTCTCCTGTAGTACTTGGTCATTGGTTTTTCTGTCTGTCCATGGTATTCTTTGCATTTTCCTCAGAAACCACATTTCTGCAGCCATCAGATGCTTTTCAGCTTGACTGCTCATTGTCCAAGTTTCACATCCATACAAAAGAACAGGCTCTATGTATCCCCTCAACACTCTTTTTCTCGTTTCAGTTGACATCTTTTTATTGGTCAGAATGTTTTTCATCTTGCTAAAGGCTACTTTCGCCATGGCGATTCTTGTTCTAATCTCTTCAAGGCATCTCCCATCAGATGTTATAACTGTTCCAAGATAATTGTACCGATTCACTTGTTGAAGAATATTTCCATTTACTCGTATATTACATTGTGGCACTTCTTCCTTCCTACTGACGACCATAACCTGAGTCTTTTTACAATTTAATTCTAACCCCAGTTGCTCACTGTGTACAACAACCGTATCTACTAATTGTTGCAGGTCCTGCGCATTGTCTGCAATTAATACTGTATCATCTGCATATCTAATGTTATTGATGTTTCGTCCTCCAATGCTGATTCCATTTATATCCTCTACATTTCTGAAAATATTTTCACTGTACAGGGAAAAAAGATCTGGAGACATCACGCATCCCTGCCTAACACCTCTCTTAATTGGCTGATACTGTCCTACTTCATTATCAATCCTTATTGCAGCTTGTTGTTTCCAATATATGTTTTCTTATAAGTCTAATGTCTTTCCCATCAATTTGTAGATCTGCAAGCATATCCACCATGCTGACATGTCTAACGCTATCAAAAGCCTTTGTATAGTCAATAAAGCAAAGATGTATATCCTTGTTTACTTCTATAGCACGTTCAATAACTGTTCGCAGCATATACACAGCATTTACTGTACCCTTTCCTTCTACAAACCCGCATTGTTCTTCCCCTATTTCCTTTGTATAGCTGTAAGCAATATTCTACTTTCTTAAGCCTCTTTCAGGTAGTCATTGTTAGATACTCTTGCAGTCCAATGTATTCTATCATTCGTCTCAGAAACCGCATACCTTCTGCCTTGAATTCTTTCCTTCAAATATAAATACAGCTAAAACTGAAGTAATGCAAATCAGCAGATCTCCTGGCCCACTAAGTATACACATAAATAACACATCTCTGAAACAATTTAAAGAATTCAAATATCTTGGAAGTATGATCACACAAGATGACAGAATAGACAGAAAAATGGAAATCAGATGTCAAATAAGTGCGCTTGTATGTCAACTATCACCAATACTGAAACACCCAAACATACCTATGCTCGCTAAATGAAAGCTAATACATTGCATACTCACACCAATGCTATGCCACCAATGTCAAACTTGGACATCATCCAAGTCACAAATACGAAAAATCAACACTTGCGAGGTGAGATGCTTGAGGAGAGCTACCAACTTAACTATCCTAGAAGATGATGGTATCAGATAGACGGTGGGATCAACACCTTGTGCCATACATATTGTAAGAAGAAAATCAAATTGTTTAGCCATCTCGTTAGAATGTAACACCATCAGCTACCAGCATTGGCGCTACATCAAAGAAGATCTGCTAGGAGAGCAAGAGGACGTCCGAGAAAAAAATGAATTGGCGACATCAAAGACATTGTACAATCACATGGAATGACACTCTCCAGTGCCACCCACCGGGCGCTGGGGCGCCAATTATTCTTCCCCACGATACTTAACAGCAAAACTGGAACATAATGATGGTGATAATGGTGACATCCCAAGATTCGCTTCTATGCAGCAGAACACATCTTAACAATAGAGATACATAAATAGCTATATATTCTGCAGGCAACTATACCCTTTAATTGATTTCATTTTCAAGTTCTGTTTTCATTGAGAAAAGATACATTTACAAGTATTTGGATTTCCTTGTATTGAAGACACAACAGAAAAACCACAGGAGGAACACCGTATTGGTCGAGGATCAGATATGTTAGCCATAGCAGTGATTACACGGCCTACTGTATGAGATATCTAATAAGCACATACAAAAAACTTAGTTGCATATCCTTTGCAGGCCGTCGCAGTCAACCCCATAATTATTTGACTATTCGTAATCTCTTGACAAGTTAACGTTGAGTTGAGTTGAGTTAAGAACCGACATCACTGCACGCAGGACATTCCCATCCGTACTCAGTCCCCTCGTTCAACAGCCAGCGAAGAGTCATATTACTAATCGTTCCCACCGCTATCTGATTAAAAGTTCTCCTGGTCTTCACTCTCATTTTTGAGATTCTTCCAGAACCCCTGCCGATCCCCCGCAATCTCATTCTTTCCACATATGGGTTCTCAATCTGTTCCTCTGCCTTCTCCACCTGGTCCCACAAGCGCACTACCACCTCCCCCTTGTCCATAGGCAAGATACTGACAAGTTAACGTTCAGTAGTTAACCACAGCCTTATAAACGACTGGCACTCATACCATTGTATGAAAACCAGTGCAAGGCGAGCCTGCTTCCACATCTCCTGTAGATGTATAATAACCATATAATTACAATATTAAAACACACAAACACACAGATAACAAACCTGTCCACATAATTGGGATATCATCGATCAGAAACTCAACCACAGATGGCGTTCCTCGCAAGTTTCGAGTCTGCGCCATTTTGTAGTATAATCACCAGCACAATCTTGATATATTACACATCCATCAGAGAAAGTGTCTTCTCGAGAATGATGGATGACCTACCACTGTGAACATCCCGTGTTTTATCACTGTTTAATTCTGGATGTTCATATCAAGAAATCAACATTGCAGCTATCGGAATGCACAAAAATCTTGATACAACAAACTTATAGTTAATCACCATACAATTAACATATAGTTAATAACTATACAATTAATAAATAGTTAATCACGATACAATTAACAGATAGTTAGTTAATCACGATACTATTAATAGATAGTTAATCACGGCAGTTAATTATGATATAATGAACAGATAGTTTAATAATGACACAATTAACAGATAGTTTCTGCAGCGATTGTATCTTCGGGGGACAGTTATTACTTATGTGCAATGTCTGAAAGAAATACAAGCTCGAACAAATACATTCACAAATATTGAATGGAGCTCATAGAAGGAACAGTAAAATCTCGAACAATCAATTCATAAATATTGCTTGAAACTCAAACGAAAAAGTTAAACCTTAAACAATAAATTCACAAATATTGGTCGAAACTTATTCAAGACAAATTGAAAGCTTCAATTATAAATTCACGAATACTGACTAAAACTCGTAGAAGCAAAAGCAAAGACAGGAAGAATAAGTTCACATTTATAGCTCGGAACTATTGCGCAAATACAAGACTGAATCACAAGTTCGCGACTAATGACAGGGACTCATCAACGCAGAAATAACTACTTGAACACAAATATTCATCACAAACTAAAGAAGCGAAAGTACAAGCTTGAACAGTAAATTCACGAAATCTCCCTCCTTCCATCTCACTCACCTCCCCCATACCACTCCCTCCCTCCCTCCATCTCACTCCATCCTTCCATCTCACTCCATCCTTCCATGTCACTCCATCCTTCCATCTCACTCCATCCATCCATCTCACTCCATCCTTCCATCTCACCCCTCCCTCCATCTCACTCACTCCCTCCATCTCACTCACTCCCTCCATCTCACTCCCTCCCTCCAGCTCACTCCCTCCCTTCATGTCACTCCCTCCCTCCATCTCACTCCCTCCCTCCATCTTACTCCCTCCCTCCAGCTCACTCCCTGCCTCCAGCTCACTCCCTGCCTCCATCTCAATCCCACTCTCCATCTCACTCCCTCCTCTATCTCACTCCCTCCTCCATCTCACTCCACCCTCATCTCACTCACTCCCTCCATCTCACTCCTCCCTCCATCCTCAATCCCTCCCTCCATCTCACTCCCTCCCTCCAATCGCACTCACTCCCTCCATCTCAGTCACTCCCTCCACCTCACTCCCTCCCTCCATCTCACTCCCTCCCTCCATCTCACTCCCACTCTCCATCTCACTCCCTCCCTCCATCTCACTCCCACTCTCCATCTCACTCCCTCCCTCCATCTCACTCCCACTCTCCATCTCACTCCCTCTCTCCATTTCATTCCCACTCTCCATCTCACTCCCTGCCTCCATCTCAATCCCATTCTCCATCTCACACCCTCCATCAATCTCACTCCCTCCCTCCATCTCACTCCATCCTTCCATCTCACTTCTTCCCTCCATCTCACTCCCACTCTCCATGTCACTCCCACTCTCCATCTCACTCCCTCTCTCCATCTCACTCCCACAATCCGTCTCACTCCCTCCCTTCATCTCACTCCTTCCCTCCATCTCACTCATTCCCTCCATCTCACTCCCTCCATTTCACTCCCTCCATCTCACTCCCCCTATCTCACCCCTTCATCTTACTCCCTTTTTGCTGCCTGCAAACAACCTGCTCACTCTTGTATAACAAACACACATTTATCCACATGTGTCGCGAGTTAAATAAACTTGCTAGTTCGATCGATGACAACCAAGCCCGACATTGGTCTGCAAACACAATAGATCCTGTGATGTTGAACCGACTGAGAAAATACGTCGTTAAAACTGTCTGCACCTGGTCGGCTTTTTTGTATGAGATCAAAGTGAGTCACGTCGGGATGTCTACACATGGTCGACAGTTTGTTGACAGGTTGTTGTTCGAGAGACGTGCACTGGCGTCATCTGTCTGCAGGGCAGGAATCGGCCGTTGAAAGGGATGGACAGAATGTCTGCCAGAGGTCGGAAGGATTCTGTCATAGGGGGGAAAGGTCTCTGGCCCACAGACAGCCAGGATCTTTGTTGTATGAGACAAAGAGTTTCCCAGATGAATGTGAACTTGACAGCGAATTGACTCTGTTTAGTCTAGAAACAGGGGGACAAAGCCAGATTCTGGACTGATTGGCGTCTGGACATTTTTGTGACGTCACTCAAGCACCCATATAAACCCCAGTGCGGTAAACAGGTGGAGGGAGTCGAGAAAAACATTCTGAAGTGTTAGGATCGGGGCATTATTCCGAGTTGCGTTACATGAGTGAAGCTATAATGTCTAAGTGGGAATAGTTATCCGCGGACATAGATCCAATCTGATTGCATAGTTTCTCGAGTGGCAACCAAAATAGGCATATGGTAGGCTATTAATAATATCTAACTTAAGAGTATGATTAGGAATAGAAATAATGTATTATAGGTGCAGTGATATAATGTATTTTGATTAGTGATAGAATGTTCTATTAGTGCGGTGCTAGAAAGTATCATAGGAGCGTCGGCACTGGTATCCTTTTGTGTGGCTTCAACTAGCTTGTGTGATATATCATTTTACTCGGGGAGTTGAGGACAATGTAGTGGAATAATAATTAGAGAGATTAAGGATGGTTGAGAGGGAGGAGGGGAATGTGAAATGGTAGGATCTCCCAGTAGAGCAACTCATGGGTTTCTACCCGTTCCTTTATTCTTTCCTGGTGTTGCCATGTATACGACCATTGTGATGCGCGATTTGGCCGTATGACAGAGATCGGATCTCTGTTATAGATCTGAGTGCTGCTATTGGCCTACAATCACCTAATTACGGTCAGGATTGAGTTGCCCTCACCATGATGTTATCTACTCTACAGGTTCCATTTACAGTTCCCCTTGAGTGTTCCACGTGAGTGTGAGATGATTTATTACGAAGAAGCAGTTCAAAGTTTTATACAATGATGGCTCATGGAAAGAAGACAGAGGTTGCTGAGAGGTGTTTACACGGGGCTCAGTACCTAGTTGTTCCGCAGAAACCTGGCTTCTGCTGAGCAGGATTTAAGGAACATAAGTGTTGTGTTTAATGAGTGATAAGCTTCATCACCGAAGATTAATAACTCGCATACCAAGGACACACACACACACACACACACATATATATATATATATATATATATATATATATATATATATATATATATATATACACACACACACACACATCTACCTAACAAACATTAATAGGTTGTGTTCTAAAAGAGGGGAAAATGTTATAATCAGAGACTTATGAACATTAGATTTTCCCCAAGTGACATTTTAGTTAATTGGAAGATTATCAGTTCAACAAGCATTATGAAACAGAGTAACTTCACCGTGTGGTAGAGTGAAGACCAAGATCAACAGTGTCTATCGGATTACCAGCATCCTGTTTGTTCGAGTGATTGGAGAAAGTTGTCATCTTCTGGGTGAGGTTCACTGTCCGGGAAAAATGGTGCTGTTGTGTGCTAAGCACTATGATGTTACAGACTTTGCTTCTAAATCACTGGTCTACCATTAGAATATTCGACACACATTCTACACCTTATACACACACCCATACTTCTCCTACATATACTCTTTGCTTTAATAAATTTCTTGTTTTTTTATTTAATGAAGCTAGAGTTGTCAAGTATGGTATGTTGGGGAAGAATGAGAGGGGGCATTTGCTTCTAAATCACTGGTCTACCATTAGAATATTCGACACACATTCTACAACTTATACACACACCCACACTTCTCCTACATATACTCTTTGCTTTAATAAATTTCTTGTTTTTTTATTTAATGAAGCTAGAGTTGTCAAGTATGGTATGTTGGGGAAGAATGAGAGGGGGCATAATCCAGGGGTGAGTAAGAGTGAGTGGAAGGTGTCTTCAGATTGAAGGAGTGTGTGGGCGGAGTCTGCTGGATATCTCCAGGATAGAGATATTGGATAAAAAAATAATGTGGGTGTTGATTCCCTTCACTCCAGGGACGACACTAAAGTGGTAAAGAAGAACAAGTAACTAATACGACATTAATTCTTTACACACGCGACATTTATTGGGTGCTCGTAAACGGGATCTTTTGTACAACGGGATCTTTAGACATCGGGGTCCTTTAACACGGGATCTTTAGTTAGAGGATGGAGATATCCTATTAGTGAGAATCCAGCTAGAGTGAATGTGGATAGGTGTTAGGACTTATCTTACCTGTAGTCCTGATTCTACTCTTGTCACTGAGTGATTGTGTTGTGTGGTGTTATATATATATATATATATATATATATATATATATATATATATATATATATATATATATATATATATATATATATATATATATATATATAGTATTTTGTCATTAGCTATATATTTGTTTACAGATAATCTATACTCTATCTGCTGAGTTACCTCTCTGTAAAATGGCCACTCCTTAACTGACCACGGCAGAACTTAGGGCAAAGGGGGAAGAAATGGGATTGTCGGGTTCTGCACTAACAGATTACATACAGGAGGTGGAGAGAGAGAGAGAGAGAGAGAGAGAGTATCATCAAGCAGAAAGGGAAGATCGAAAGGCGGAGTTGGAATTGAGAAGGATGAAGTTGGAACAAGAAGCTAAGAAATTGGAAGCAGAGCAAGCTGCGAGGAAATTTGAAGCTGAGCAAGCAGCTAAGAAAGTGGAAGCATAGCAAGCTGCGAGGAAATTTGAAGCTGAGCAAGCAGCTAAGAAACTTGAAGCGGAGCAAGCAGCTAAGAAATTAGAAGCTGAACAAGAAGCTCAGAAAAGGGAGCATGAATACCGGATGCGGGAACTCGAGCTCAAGAGGCAATCTAGTGGGGAAGCTGAGGGAGCAGTGGGAGGTTCCTCTCTCCCTGGCTCAACACCAGTAGGCGGACATAGCTACCATGCTATGAAGTTCTCTCTAGCGATCTACGAGGAGGACAAGGAGAAGATTGACCAGTACCTTCAACGCTCCGAGGCTATGTCAGTTGCTATGGGTCTGGAGCGTGACAAATGGAATCTCAAGCTATCCCAGGGATTACGCGGGACCGGTTACGAGGTTTATTCTCGCCTGCCGCCAGGACACGAGAACAATTATGACGAGTTGAAGACGGCGCTGCTGAAACGATTCGAAGTTACGTCACATACCTATCGGAAAAAATTTCGATGAGCAAAACGAGAACCGGGGGAGTTGTTCGCCGCCTATAGTCTGCGTCTGAAAGCATATCTCCATAAGTGGATGGATTTGGCTGGGTTCGCGCATGACTATGAGAGTCTGGAAGAGCTCACGGTAGTCGACCAGATGCGGAAGCAAATGTCGAAACCTCTCAGGACATTCTTGGGAGAACAAGGGGCGGAACAAATCGACATGGTGACGCAATTGGCAGAACGGTTCGTCGAGGTCCATGGGGAGGCAGCAGAAAACATTTCTACAAACACCAAAAGTCAGGAAAAACATAACCTGAAGAAAGCAAAAAGCACAGGAACTAAGAAGGTGGAACCATATGTTAAATCTTCAGAGGAGAGTTTGGAGAAGACGAAGGAGTGAAGCAAGAGCACTTCGACCTCTACTAAAAAACGACCATGGTCGGAGAAGTGGTGTTCGATATGTAAGTCACCTTCTCACAATACGAAGGAATGCAAATCGAAGGCTAAGAACCCTCACTTCGCGGCATGTCAAGTGACGTCAACGCAGGTGGACACTGACAATGCCAAGGTCGACAAGGATGCTCACCACCAGGAGAGCTCACTCAAGTTCGGCACAAGAAAATCTAGGACAGGGAAATGGTGCAAACACTGCAGTGCGAATACACACAATGCTATTGACTGCGGGGGAAAGTCAGGAGACTCTCAATTCGTCGCGTGCCCCGGAAAACCTAAGGTGGAGCCCACTGAACAGGTCGAGGCCGAAGGAGAGACTCCAGACCAGGAAAAACCACCTGTAGAGTGGAATTGGTAGAAGTTAACGGTCGTCAAGTGGAGTGTTTATACGACACAGGACTGGACGGGGAGGTCGTGATTTCTGCAGATCTGGTACATCCAGAACAATTCACAGGTGAAACCATGGAGATACAGCCTGCACAGAAGAGTGCTGTAACCATGAAATTGCCCATTGCCAGAGTGGAGATTCGGTCAAGATATGTCACCGGCATCATCAAAGCCGCTGTGTTGACCGATCCCATTTTCCCGTAATCCTCGGTTGCCGGTATGTCTTTCTGGGAGTGCCCAGGGAGCCAATCCATATGGGAGCAATACAGACTCGCTCTCAGACGAAAACGGAGGAGGCAGAAGCAAATGTGACTAACCCACTGCCAGGGGAGTTGCGAACTGCCCAGAGTGAGGATGCTACACTACGTCCTTGCTACAAAAAGCTGCAGAAAAGTGCTGATCCACCCAAACGGGGGCAGTACTATATGAAGAATAGGATACTCTACAGGAGAGCCGGAAGGGGAGACAACCTACATGGTCAGTTGGTGGTCCCAAAGGCCCATCGTTCTCAGATTCTTCATATGGGGCATACCATCTCATTCAGTGGGCATATGGGTACTGCCGCCACAATGCAGCGAATTTCCTGCCATTACTATTAGCCGGGAATGACAGGTGATGTGCGTCGGTATGTGAAGTCATGCCCTGAGTGCCAGAGGGTGGCACCGAAACACTGGACAGCACCGGTGGTCTTGGGTGAAATGCCCATCATGAACTCTCCTTTCGAGAGGGTAGCCATCGATATTGTGGGTCCACTTCCTAGGACTAGGAAGAGGAACATGTACATTCTCACCATGGTGGATTGCTGTACAATGTGGGGTGAAGCCATACCGTTGACCACGATTGACTAGAAACGAGTGGCGGACGCACTGATGGAGGCCTTTACAAGATTAGGCTTTCCTGATCAAATACTGACGGACAATGGGTCCCAGTTTTGTGGAAAACTTATGGAGGAGGTATTTAGGGTGTTCCACTCTAACCATATCCATACCAGCCCTTACCACCCTCAAGCCAATGGACAAGTAGAGCGTTTCAACGGCACGTTGATGACAGTGCTCAGGAAACTGGCGCAGGAAAAACCTGATAGGTGGGATGAATATATCCCAGCAGCACTCTTTGCCTATCGGGAAGTTCCTCATGGCTCAACAGGACTACCACCTGCTTACGTTGCTGTTTGGTCGTCCAATCAAAGGACCTTTGGAAGCCATGTTGAGGAGTTGGACTGAAGAGGGGACGTCAGAAGAAGTGATCTCTTCTTACAAATATGTGGAGGAACTGAAAGACAAACTTCACAAGGGATGGACTCTGGCGAATCAAAACTTGAAGAAGGCCAGAAAAAAGACATGCGGCTTACTACAACCGTAGGTCTAAAGACAGATCTCTAGAGGTGGGAGACAAAGTATTGTTGCTACTCCCAAAGTGAAACAACAAACTGGAGATAGGTTGGCAAGGACCATTTCCCGTGGAAAGGGTGATATCGAGAACAAACTATCAGATCCGGATCCGGGGAAAGTCGAAGATTTTCCATATCAATCTCTTGCGGAAATACGAAGAGAGACCCGGAGAAAAAGCAGCTCACCTCCTGGCAATGGCAGTTGCAGTGGAGACAGAAGTTATTCTGATTTCCAGTGACAGTTTGGATGACCATTTACAATCCCTGGAAAGAGTTTTCAATAGACTCAAGGAAGCAGGGCTTACAGCTCGCCCAACCAAGTGCATGATCGGTTACCAGACTCTGGAATTTCTAGGTCACACCATCACTCCAGGACACATTGTTCCAGAGGAAAAACACCTGGAGAAAATCAGATGTGCTCCAAGGCCAAAAACGAAGAAGGATGTGCGATCTTTTCTCTCGTTGTGTGGGTTCTACCACAAATTTATCCCACATTTCACGGAACTGGGAGCTCCATTAACAGAAACCTTGAAAAAGGGATTCCCAGACCAAATAGTTTGGACACCAGAATGTGAGAGTGCCTACAGTCAGTTGAAGGAGGCCTTGGTCAGCAAACCTGTGTTACAGCTCCCGGACCTTTCCAAACCATTTGTGTTGAGAACGGATGCAAGTGGGATTGGGATTGGGGCAGCTTTGTTACAGGAAGGAAAAGACGATGCTTCGTTTTGAAACCAGTGGCATACGCATGCAAGAAACTTCTCCCGGCTGAGAGGAATTATTCGACCGTTGAGAGAGAGAGTGTTTGGCTCTCGTATGGGCCGTACAAAAATTCCAGTCTTATTTGTATGGAGTTCAGTTTCGAGTTCAGTCGGATCATCAACCCTTGATATTCCTGGCCAATTCTCAGAAGCTCAACGCCCGTTTGATGCGGTGGTCGTTGCTACTTCAGCCATACCACTTTACAGTGGAGTATATACCTGGAAGGGAAAATGTTGGAGCTGATTTCCTGTCTAGACATACAGCTCCTGAGGAAGAGGAATAGATCATCTGGATCGAACCTCCAAGAAGAAAGAGTGTTGCGGACTACTCTCTTGGGAGGGGGCCTATGTCGCGAGTTAAATAAACTTGTTAATTCGATCGATGACAACCAAGCCCGACATTGGTCTGCAAACACAATAGACCCTGTGATGTTGAACCGACTGAGAAAATACGTCGTTAAAACTGTCTGCACCTGGTCGGCTTTTTTGTATGAGATCAAAGTGAGTCACGTCGGGATGTCTACACATGGTCGACAGTTTGTTGACAGGTTGTTGTTCGAGAGACGTGCACTGGCGTCATCTGTCTGCAGGGCGGGAATCGGCCGTTGAAAGTGATGGACAGAATGTCTGCCAGAGGTCGGAAGGATTCTGTCATAGGGGGGAAAGGTCTCTGGCTCACAGACAGCCAGGATCTGTGTTGTATGAGACAAAGAGTTTCCCAGATGAATGTGAACTTGACAGCGAATTGACTCTGTTTAGTCTAGAAACAGGGGGACAAAGCCAGATTCTGGACTGATTGGCGTCTGGACTTTTTGGTGACGTCACTCAAGCACCCATATAAACCCCACTGCGGTAAACAGGTGGAGGGAGTCGAGAAAAACATTCTGAAGTGTTAGGATCGGGGCATTTTTCCGAGTTGCGTTACATGAGTGAAACTATAATGTCTAAGTGGGGATAGTTATCCGCGGACATAGATCCAATCTGATTGCATAGTTTCTCGAGTGGCAACCAAAATAGGCATATGGTAGGCTATTAATAATATCTAACTTAAGAGTATGATTAGGAATAGAAATAATGTATTATAGGTGCAGTGATATAATGTATTTTGATTAGTGATAGAATGTTCTATTAGTGCGGTGCTAGAAAGTATCATAGGAGCGTCGGCACTGGTATCCTTTTATGTGGCTTCAACTAGCTTGTGTGATATATCATTTTACTCGGGGAGTTGAGGACAATGTAGTGGAATAATAATTAGAGAGATTAAGGATGGTTGAGAGGGAGGAGGGGAATGTGAAATGGTAGGATCTTCCAGTAGGGCATCTCATGGGTTTCTACATAGGATACTCTACAGGAGAGCCGGAAGGGGAGACAACCTACATGGTCAGTTGGTGGTCCCAAAGGCCCATCGTTCTCAGATTCTTCATATGGGGCATACCATCTCATTCAGTGGGCATATGGGTATTGCCGCCACAATGCAGCGAATTTCCTGCCATTACTATTAGCCGGGAATGACAGGTGATGTGCGTCGGTATGTGAAGTCATGCCCTGAGTGCCAGAGGGTGGCACCGAAACACTGGACAGCACCGGTGGTCTTGGGTGAAATGCCCATCATGAACTCTCCTTTCGAGAGGGTAGCCATCGATATTGTGGGTCCACTTCCTAGGACTAGGAAGAGGAACATGTACATTCTCACCATGGTGGATTGCTGTACAATGTGGGGTGAAGCCATACCGTTGACCACGATTGACTAGAAACGAGTGGCGGACGCACTGATGGAGACCTTTACAAGATTAGGCTTTCCTGATCAAATACTGACGGACAATGGGTCCCAGTTTTGTGGAAAACTTATGGAGGAGGTATTTAGGGTGTTCCACTCTAACCATATCCATACCAGCCCTTACCACCCTCAAGCCAATGGACAAGTAGAGCGTTTCAACGGCACGTTGATGACAGTGCTCAGGAAACTGGCGCAGGAAAAACCTGATAGGTGGGATGAATATATCCCAGCAGCACTCTTTGCCTATCGGGAAGTTCCTCATGGCTCAACAGGACTACCACCTGCTACGTTGCTGTTTGGTCGTCCAATCAAAGGACCTTTGGAAGCCATGTTGAGGAGTTGGACTGAAGAGGGGACGTCAGAAGAAGTGATCTCTTCTTACAAATATGTGGAGGAACTGAAAGACAAACTTCACAAGGGATGGACTCTGGCGAATCAAAACTTGAAGAAGGCCAGAAAAAGACATGCGGCTTACTACAACCGTAGGTCTAAAGACAGATCTCTAGAGGTGGGAGACAAAGTATTGTTGCTACTCCCAAAGTGAAACAACAAACTGGAGATAGGTTGGCAAGGACCATTTCCCATGGAAAGGGTGATATCGAGAACAAACTATCAGATCCGGATCCGGGGAAAGTCGAAGATTTTCCATATCAATCTCTTGCGGAAATACGAAGAGAGACCCGGAGAAAAAGCAGCTCACCTCCTGGCAATGGCAGATGCATTGGAGACAGAAGTTATTCTGATTTCCAGTGACAGTTTGGATGACCATTTACAATCCCTGGAAAGAGTTTTCAATAGACTCAAGGAAGCAGGGCTTACAGCTCGCCCAACCAAGTGCATGATCGGTTACCAGACTCTGGAATTTCTAGGTCACACCATCACTCCAGGACACATTGTTCCAGAGGAAAAAACACCTGGAGAAAATCAGATGTGCTCCAAGGCCCAAAACGAAGAAGGATGTGCGATCTTTCTCTCGTTGTGTGGGTTCTACCACAAATTTATCCCACATTTCACGGAACTGGGAGCTCCATTAACAGAAACCTTGAAAAAGGGATTCCCAGACCAAATAGTTTGGACACCAGAATGTGAGAGTGCCTACAGTCAGTTGAAGGAGGCCTTGGTCAGCAAACCTGTGTTACAGCTCCCGGACCTTTCCAAACCATTTGTGTTGAGAACGGATGCAAGTGGGATTGGGATTGGGGCAGCTTTGTTACAGGAAGGAAAAGACGATGCTTCAGTTTTGAAACCAGTGGCATACGCAAGCAAGAAACTTCTCCCGGCTGAGAGGAATTATTCGACCGTTGAGAGAGAGAGAGTGTTTGGCTCTCGTATGGGCCGTACAAAAATTCCAGTCTTATTTGTATGGAGTTCAGTTTCGAGTTCAGTCGGATCATCAACCCTTGATATTCCTGGCCACTTCTCAGAAGCTCAACGCCCGTTTGATGCGGTGGTCGTTGCTACTTCAGCCATACCACTTTAAAGTGGAGTATATACCTGGAAGGGAAAATGTTGGAGCTGATTTCCTGTCTAGACATACAGCTCCTGAGGAAGAGGAATAGATCATCTGGATCGAACCTCCAAGAAGAAAGAGTGTTGCGGACTACTCTCTTGGGAGGGGGCCTATGTCGCGAGTTAAATAAACTTGTTAATTCGATCGATGACAACCAAGCCCGACATTGGTCTGCAAACACAATAGACCCTGTGATATTGAACCGACTGAGAAAATACGTCGTTAAAACTGTCTGCACCTGGTCGGCTTTTTTGTATGAGATCAAAGTGAGTCACGTCGGGATGTCTACACATGGTCGACAGTTTGTTGACAGGTTGTTGTTCGAGAGACGTGCACTGGCGTCATCTGTCTGCAGGGCGGGAATCGGCCGTTGAAAGTGATGGACAGAATGTCTGCCAGAGGTCGGAAGGATTCTGTCATAGGGGGAAAGGTCTCTGGCTCACAGACAGCCAGGATCTGTGTTGTATGAGACAAAGAGTTTCCCAGATGAATGTGAACTTGACAGCGAATTGACTCTGTTTAGTCTAGAAACAGGGGGACAAAGCCAGATTCTGGACTGATTGGCGTCTGGACTTTTTGGTGACGTCACTCAAGCACCCATATAAACCCCAGTGCGGTAAACAGGTGGAGGGAGTCGAGAAAAACATTCTGAAGTGTTAGGATCGGGGCATTATTCCGAGTTGCGTTACATGAGTGAAACTATAATGTCTAAGTGGGGATAGTTATCCGCGGACATAGATCCAATCTGATTGCATAGTTTCTCGAGTGGCAACCAAAATAGGCATATGGTAGGCTATTAATAATATCTAACTTAAGAGTATGATTAGGAATAGAAATAATGTATTATAGGTGCAGTGATATAATGAATTTTGATTAGTGATAGAATGTTCTATTAGTGCGGTGCTAGAAAGTATCATAGGAGCGTCGGCACTGGTATCCTTTTATGTGGCTTCAACTAGCTTGTGTGATATATCATTTTACTCGGGGAGTTGAGGACAATGTAGTGGAATAATAATTAGAGAGATTAAGGATGGTTGAGAGGGAGGAGGGGAATGTGAAATGGTAGGATCTTCCAGTAGGGCATCTCATGGGTTTCTACATAGGATACTCTACAGGAGAGCCGCAAGGGGAGACAACCTACATGGTCAGTTGGTGGTCCCAAAGACCCATCGTTCTCAGATTCTTCATATGGGGCATACCATCTCATTCAGTGGGCATATGGGTATTGCCGCCACAATGCAGCGAATTTCCTGCCATTACTATTAGCCGGGAATGACAGGTGATGTGCGTCGGTATGTGAAGTCATGCCCTGAGTGCCAGAGGGTGGCACCGAAACACTGGACAGCACCGGTGGTCTTGGGTGAAATGCCCATCATGAACTCTCCTTTCGAGAGGGTAGCCATCGATATTGTGGGTCCACTTCCTAGGACTAGGAAGAGGAACATGTACATTCTCACCATGGTGGATTGCTGTACAATGTGGGGTGAAGCCATACCGTTGACCACGATTGACTAGAAACGAGTGGCGGACGCACTGATGGAGGCCTTTACAAGATTAGGCTTTCCTGATCAAATACTGACGGACAATGGGTCCCAGTTTTGTGGAAAACTTATGGAGGAGGTATTTAGGGTGTTCCACTCTAACCATATCCATACCAGCCCTTACCACCCTCAAGCCAATGGACAAGTAGAGCGTTTCAACGGCACGTTGATGACAGTGCTCAGGAAACTGGCGCAGGAAAAACCTGATAGGTGGGATGAATATATCCCAGCAGCACTCTTTGCCTATCGGGAAGTTCCTCATGGCTCAACAGGACTACCACCTGCTACGTTGCTGTTTGGTCGTCCAATCAAAGGACCTTTGGAAGCCATGTTGAGGAGTTGGACTGAAGAGGGGACGTCAGAAGAAGTGATCTCTTCTTACAAATATGTGGAGGAACTGAAAGACAAACTTCACAAGGGATGGACTCTGGCGAATCAAAACTTGAAGAAGGCCAGAAAAAGACATGCGGCTTACTACAACCGTAGGTCTAAAGACAGATCTCTAGAGGTGGGAGACAAAGTATTGTTGCTACTCCCAAAGTGAAACAACAAACTGGAGATAGGTTGGCAAGGACCATTTCCCGTGGAAAGGGTGATATCCAGAACAAACTATCAGATCCGGATCCGGGGAAAGTCGAAGATTTTCCATATCAATCTCTTGCGGAAATACGAAGAGAGACCCGGAGAAAAAGCAGCTCACCTCCTGGCAATGGCAGTTGCAGTGGAGACAGAAGTTATTCTGATTTCCAGTGACAGTTTGGATGACCATTTACAATCCCTGGAAAGAGTTTTCAATAGGCTCAAGGAAGCAGGGCTTACAGCTCGCCCAACCAAGTGCATGATCGGTTACCAGACTCTGGAATTTCTAGGTCACACCATCACTCCAGGACACATTGTTCCAGAGGAAAAAAACCTGGAGAAAATCAGATGTGCTACAAGGCCAAAAACGAAGAAGGATGTGCGATCTTTCTCTCGTTGTGTGGGTTCTACCACAAATTTATCCCACATTTCACGGAACTGGGAGCTCCATTAACAGAAACCTTGAAAAAGGGATTCCCAGACCAAATAGTTTGGACACCAGAATGTGAGAGTGCCTACAGTCAGTTGAAGGAGGCCTTGGTCAGCAAACCTGTGTTACAGCTCCCGGACCTTTCCAAACCATTTGTGTTGAGAACGGATGCAAGTGGGATTGGGATTGGGACAGCTTTGTTACAGGAAGGAAAAGACGATGCTTCAGTTTTGAAACCAGTGGCATACGCAAGCAAGAAACTTCTCCCGGCTGAGAGGAATTATTCGACCGTTGAGAGAGAGAGAGAGTGTTTGGCTCTCGTATGGGCCGTACAAAAATTCCAGTCTTATTTGTATGGAGTTCAGTTTCGAGTTCAGTCGGATCATCAACCCTTGATATTCCTGGCCACTTCTCAGAAGCTCAACGCCCGTTTGATGCGGTGGTCGTTGCTACTTCAGCCATACCACTTTACAGTGGAGTATATACCTGGAAGGGAAAATGTTGGAGCTGATTTCCTGTCTAGACATACAGCTCCTGAGGAAGAGGAATAGATCATCTGGATCGAACCTCCAAGAAGAAAGAGTGTTGCGGACTACTCTCTTGGGAGGGGGCCTATGTCGCGAGTTAAATAAACTTGTTAATTCGATCGATGACAACCAAGCCCGACATTGGTCTGCAAACACAATAGACCCTGTGATGTTGAACCGACTGAGAAAATACGTCGTTAAAACTGTCTGCACCTGGTCGGCTTTTTTGTATGAGATCAAAGTGAGTCACGTCGGGATGTCTACACATGGTCGACAGTTTGTTGACAGGTTGTTGTTCGAGAGACGTGCACTGGCGTCATCTGTCTGCAGGGCGGGAATCGGCCGTTGAAAGTGATGGACAGAATGTCTGCCAGAGGTCGGAAGGATTCTGTCATATGGGGGGAAAGGTCTCTGGCTCACAGACAGCCAGGATCTTTGTTGTATGAGACAAAGAGTTTCCCAGATGAATGTGAACTTGACAGCGAATTGACTCTGGTTAGTCTAGAAACAGGGGGACAAAGCCAGATTCTGGACTGATTGGCGTCTGGACTTTTTGGTGACGTCACTCAAGCACCCATATAAACCCCAGTGCGGTAAACAGGTGGAGGGAGTCGAGAAAAACATTCTGAAGTGTTAGGATCGGGGCATTATTCCGAGTTGCGTTACATGAGTGAAACTATAATGTCTAAGTGGGATAGTTATCCGCGGACATAGATCCAATCTGATTGCATAGTTTCTCGAGTGGCAACCAAAATAGGCATATGGTAGGCTATTAATAATATCTAACTTAAGAGTATGATTAGGAATAGAAATAATGTATTATAGGTGCAGTGATATAATGTATTTTGATTAGTGATAGAATGTTCTATTAGTGCGGTGCTAGAAAGTATCATAGGAGCGTCGGCACTGGTATCCTTTTATGTGGCTTCAACTAGCTTGTGTGATATATCATTTTACTCGGGGAGTTGAGGACAATGTAGTGGAATAATAATTAGAGAGATTAAGGATGGTTGAGAGGGAGGAGGGGAATGTGAAATGGTAGGATCTTCCAGTAGGGCATCTCATGGGTTTCTACATAGGATACTCTACAGGAGAGCCGGAAGGGGAGACAACCTACATGGTCAGTTGGTGGTCCCAAAGGCCCATCGTTCTCAGATTCTTCATATGGGGCATACCATCTCATTCAGTGGGCATATGGGTATTGCCGCCACAATGCAGCGAATTTCCTGCCATTACTATTAGCCGGGAATGACAGGTGATGTGCGTCGGTATGTGAAGTCATGCCCTGAGTGCCAGAGGGTGGCACCGAAACACTGGACAGCACCGGTGGTCTTGGGTGAAATGCCCATCATGAATTCTCCTTTCGAGAGGGTAGCCATCGATATTGTGGGTCCACTTCCTAGGACTAGGAAGAGGAACATGTACATTCTCACCATGGTGGATTGCTGTACAATGTGGGGTGAAGCGTTACCGTTGACCACGATTGACTAGAAACGAGTGGCTGACGCACTGATGGAGGCCTTTACAAGATTAGGCTTTCCTGATCAAATACTGACGGACAATGGGTCCCAGTTTTGTGGAAAACTTATGGAGGAGGTATTTAGGGTGTTCCACTCTAACCATATCCATACCAGCCCTTACCACCCTCAAGCCAATGGACAAGTAGAGCGTTTCAACGGCACGTTGATGACAGTGCTCAGGACACTGGCGCAGGAAAAACCTGATAGGTGGGATGAATATATCCCAGCAGCACTCTTTGCCTATCGGGAAGTTCCTCATGTCTCAACAGGACTACCACCTGCTACGTTGCTGTTTGGTCGTCCAATCAAAGGACCTTTGGAAGCCATGTTGAGGAGTTGGACTGAAGAGGGGACGTCAGAAGAAGTGATCTCTTCTTACAAATATGTGGAGGAACTGAAAGACAAACTTCACAAGGGATGGACTCTGGCGAATCAAAACTTGAAGAAGGCCAGAAAAAGACATGCGGCTTACTACAACCGTAGGTCTAAAGACAGATCTCTAGAGGTGGGAGACAAAGTATTGTTGCTACTCCCAAAGTGAAACAACAAACTGGAGATAGGTTGGCAAGGACCATTTCCCGTGGAAAGGGTGATATCCAGAACAAACTATCAGATCCGGATCCGGGGAAAGTCGAAGATTTTCCATATCAATCTCTTGCGGAAATACGAAGAGAGACCCGGAGAAAAGCAGCTCACCTCCTGGCAATGGCAGTTGCAGTGGAGACAGAAGTTATTCTGATTTCCAGTGACAGTTTGGATGACCATTTACAATCCTGGAAAGAGTTTTCAATAGACTCAAGGAAGCAGGGCTTACAGCTCGCCCAACCAAGTGCATGATCGGTTACCAGACTCTGGAATTTCTAGGTCACACCATCACTCCAGGACACATTGTTCCAGAGGAAAAACACCTGGAGAAAATCAGATGTGCTCCAAGGCCAAAAACGAAGAAGGATGTGCGATCTTTTCTCTCGTTGTGTGGGTTCTACCACAAATTTATCCCACATTTCACGGAACTGGGAGCTCCATTAACAGAAACCTTGAAAAAGGGATTCCCAGACCAAATAGTTTGGACACCAGAATGTGAGAGTGCCTACAGTCAGTTGAAGGAGGCCTTGGTCAGCAAACCTGTGTTACAGCTCCCGGACCTTTCCAAACCATTTGTGTTGAGAACGGATGCAAGTGGGATTGGGATTGGGGCAGCTTTGTTACAGGAAGGAAAAGACGATGCTTCAGTTTTGAAACCAGTGGCATACGCAAGCAAGAAACTTCTCCCGGCTGAGAGGAATTATTCGACCGTTGAGAGAGAGAGTGTTTGGCTCTCGTATGGGCCGTACAAAAATTCCAGTCTTATTTGTATGGAGTTCAGTTTCGAGTTCAGTCGGATCATCAACCCTTGATATTCCTGGCCACTTCTCAGAAGCTCAACGCCCGTTTGATGCGGTGGTCGTTGCTACTTCAGCCATACCACTTTACAGTGGAGTATATACCTGGAAGGGAAAATGTTGGAGCTGATTTCCTGTCTAGACATACAGCTCCTGAGGAAGAGGAATAGATCATCTGGATCGAACCTCCAAGAAGAAAGAGTGTTGCGGACTACTCTCTTGGGAGGGGGCCTATGTCGCGAGTTAAATAAACTTGTTAATTCGATCGATGACAACCAAGCCCGACATTGGTCTGCAAACACAATAGACCCTGTGATGTTGAACCGACTGAGAAAATACGCCGTTAAAACTGTCTGCACCTGGTCGGCTTTTTTGTATGAGATCAAAGTGAGTCACGTTGGGATGTCTACACATGGTCGACAGTTTGTTGACAGGTTGTTGTTCGAGAGACGTGCACTGGCGTCATCTGTCTGCAGGGCGGGAATCGGCCGTTGAAAGTGATGGTCAGAATGTCTGCCAGAGGTCGGAAGGATTCTGTCATAGGGGGGAAAGGTCTCTGGCTCACAGACAGCCAGGATCTGTGTTGTATGAGACAAAGAGTTTCCCAGATGAATGTGAACTTGACAGCGAATTGACTCTGTTTAGTCTAGAAACAGGGGGACAAAGCCAGATTCTGGACTGATTGGCGTCTGGACTTTTTGGTGACGTCACTCAAGCACCCATATAAACCCCAGTGCGGTAAACAGGTGGAGGGAGTCGAGAAAAACATTCTGAAGTGTTAGGATCGGGGCATTATTCCGAGTTGCGTTACATGAGTGAAACTATAATGTCTAAGTGGGGATAGTTATCCGCGGACATAGATCCAATCTGATTGCATAGTTTCTCGAGTGGCAACCAAAATAGGCATATGGTAGGCTATTAATAATATCTAACTTAAGAGTATGATTAGGAATAGAAATAATGTATTATAGGTGCAGTGATATAATGTATTTTGATTAGTGATAGAATGTTCTATTAGTGCGGTGCTAGAAATTATCATAGGAGCGTCGGCACTGGTATCCTTTTATGTGGCTTCAACTAGCTTGTGTGATATATCATTTTACTCGGGGAGTTGAGGACAATGTAGTGGAATAATAATTAGAGAGATTAAGGATGGTTGAGAGGGAGGAGGGGAATGTGAAATGGTAGGATCTTCCAGTAGGGCATCTCATGGGTTTCTACCCGTTCCTTTATTCTTTCCTGGTGTTGCCATGTAAAAGACCATTGTGATGCGCGATTTGGCCGTATGACAGAGATCGGATCTCTGTTATAGATCTGAGTGCTGCTATTGGCCTACAATCACCTAATTACGGTCAGGAGTGAGTTGCCCTCACCATGATGTTATCTACTCTACAGGTTCCATTTACAGTTCCCCTTGAGTGTTCCGCGTGAGTGTGAGATGATTTATTACGAAGAAGCAGTTCAAAGTTTTATACAATGATGGCTCATGGAAAGAAGACAGAGGTTGCTGAGAGGTTTTTACACGGGGCTCAGTACCTAGTTGTTCCGCAGAAACCTGGCTTCTGCTGAGCAGGATTTAAGGAACATAAGTGTTGTGTTTAATGAGTGATAAGCTTCATCACCGAAGATTAATAACTCGCATACCAAGGACATATATATATATATATATATATATATATATATATATATATATATATATATATATATATATATACACACACACACACACACACACACACATATATATATATATTATATATATATATATATATATATATATATATATATATATATATATATATACATACACACACACACATCTACCTAACAAACATTAATAGGTTGTGTTCTAAAAGAGGGGAAAATGTTATAATCAGAGACTTATGAACATTAGATTTTCCCCAAGTGACATTTTAGTTAATTGGAAGATTATCAGTTCAACAAGCATTATGAAACAGAGTAACTTCACCTTGTGGTAGAGTGAAGACCAAGATCAACAGTGTCTATCGGATTACCAGCATCCTGTTTGTTCGAGTGATTGGAGAAAGTTGTCATCTTCTGGGTGAGGTTCACTGTCCGGGAAAAATGGTGCTGTTGTGTGCTAAGCACTATGATGTTACAGACTTTGCTTCTAAATCACTGGTCTACCATTAGAATATTCGACACACATTCTACACCTTATACACACACCCACACTTCTCCTACATATACTCTTTGCTTTAATAAATTTCATGATTTTTTTAAAAATTTGTTGAAGCTAGAGTTGTCAAGTATGTTATGTTGGGGAAGAATGAGAGGGGGCATAATCCAGGGGTGAGTAAGAGTGAGTGGAAGGTGTCTTCAGATTGAAGGAGTGTGTAGACGGAGTCTGCTGGATATCTCCAGGATAGAGATATTGGATAAAAAAATAATGTGGGTGTTGATTCCCTTCACTCCAGGGACGACACTGAAGTGGTAAAGAAGAACAAGTAACTAATACGACATTAATTCTTTACACACGCGACAACATGTATCTCGTTATTTCTCTCCCTCTCTCTCCTTTTACTACCTCTTCGCCAGTCCCCTACTCCCACCCCCTCTCTCCCTCCATCTCTCCCTCCTGTCTCAATTGTTTTCACAATCTGCTTTCTCCACGTCAACAGACAGTCATCCCTCAATAAGCGCCCACCATCTTACTCCTTCTCTCTCTCTCTCTCTCTCTCTCTCTCTCTCTCTCTCTCTCTCTCTCTCTCTCCTCTCTCTCTCTCTCTCTCACCACCCCGTCTCTCAACTATTTATACAGCTCGCATTTCTCAAGCCAACACACCCATCCTTCATTAAACCCCAACGATCTCACTCCTCAACACCGTTTCCCAACAACTCCCTTTCTCCTCACCAAAACTCCACAGTCCCACAATCTCCCTCAGCAACAACTACTTCACCCTCCTCTCTCACTCCCTGCCTCCTTCCCGCTGCATATCACCGTGCCGGACATCGATATTGTACAATAACTTCCCCAAATGTAATGACGTCAAACTATGACCTACAGCCATCGCTCACGACAACGTTTTATTGCATAAATCTATTCACTTGACCCGGAAGTGACTTGTGATAGAACCCCATCCTGCCCGGTTCTATCCACGATACTATTTATAGCCCCATCTTCTGCAAAGAGTTCAATGTGTGACCCGGACTAGTCCATACAGCCCATACAGGCTACTAGGTATGTGCAAATAGTGGGCGCATTCGCGTGAGTTCTGATTGCCAGCTAGGCCGAGGACCGAGCTTATTGTGTGCAATAATCTGAGAAACATTCTCTCAGGTGTTTCGACACATCCTGGTGGAGAAGAGAAACACCAATGAGAAGTGGACGTAGTGATCAACTCCAATCAATATTTTAGATGTCTATGATTTACTAAGACATTTTTACTTTAGGTTGTTTGCCATTGTTTTGTGAAAGACCGACGAGCATACCAACGAAATTGACGCAAGACGGTCTGCTTCCAAATCAGTCGTAGATGCAGAATGTTAACTGTCCTTGAGCATCAGCTTAAAATAGTGTGTTAGAAAGAGAATGTTTCTTGATTATCACGAATACAGAAATAACGCATATATACATACACACAGAGAAAAAAAACAACAACAGACAAATAGACTGGCATTTAGGGAGGCGTTCACGAATGGACACAAGCGTAAGCGCACGTGCATGCAATCACACACTGACGCAGACACGGACACACAAACACATAGACGCAAGTAACACACACAAACACACAGACGCAGGTCACACACACACACATACACATACACATACACACACACACATACACGTCCATGCGCGCACACAGACCGAGAGAGATAAGAGAGATTGTGAGAGAGAGGGAAAGAGAGAGGCTGACATACATACAGACAGAGATACGGGCAGAGAGAGACACGCAAGTTTTCGCGGCACATTTGATACGTTTATGACAAGCTAAGCTGACATTTATAAACTAAACATCAATAAACACGCCAAAACAATACTGCATTTCAAGGACATGCAAACGCAAGAGAAAATATGCGCCTTTCATGAATACGGAAGGAGATATGTAGAACATGGTTTTCATAAATACGGAAGGAGATAATGTAGAACTTCATGGACAAAAAAAAAAAATAGTCTAGAAATTTCATGAATACTTTTAAAAAAGTCGCTTAAAAGTCGACACTGCACTGGGTTTTATCCCATATGACTCGGTCTTTTTCCGCTGCGCGAAAAGCGTCGCACAAAGTACGAACTCCGTAGCTCTAGCACAGGAATCTCCGAAAACATTTCACTCATGAACCGAAGGATGCGGCCCAGAATCGAACCCACATCCTTCGGAGCCCGATTCAAACGGCTTGACCACTTCGCCATAGAGGTGGCTTCCATGAATACTGAATGAGATAATGTAGGACGTGACTTTCATGAATACTGAATGAGATAATGTAGGACGTGACTTTCCTGAATACTGAAGGAGATAATGTAGGACGTGGCTTTCATGAATACTGAAGGAGATAATGTAGGACGTGGCTTTCATGAATACTGAAGGAGATAATGTAGGACGTGGCTTTCATGAATACTGAAGGAGATAATGTAGAAAGTTGCTTTCATTAACACTGAAGGAGATAATGTAGGACGTGGCTTTCATCAATACTGAAGGAGATAATATAGAACGTGGCTTTCATGAATACAGAATGAGATAATGTAGGACCTGACTTTCATGAATACTGAATGAGATAATGTAGGACGTGGCTTTCATGAATATTGAAGGAGATAATGTAGGACGTGGCTTTCATGAATACTGAATGAGATAATGTAGGACGTGGCTTTCATGAATATTGAAGGAGATAATGTAGGACGTGGCTTTCATGAATACTGAAGGAGATAATGTAGGACGTGGCTTTCATGAATACTGAAGGAGATAATGTAGAAAGGTGCTTTCATTAACACTGAAGGAGATAATGCAGGACGTGGCTTTCAACAATACTGAAGGAGATAATATAGAACGTGGCTTTCATGAATACTGAATGAGATAATGTAGGACGTGACTTTCATGAATACTGAATGAGATAATGTAGGACGTGGCTTTCATGAATATTGAAGGAGATAATGTAGGACGTGGCTTTCATGAATACTGAAGGAAATAATGTAGGACGTGGCTTTCATGAATACTCAAGCAGATCATGTAGGACGTGGCTTTCATGAATACTGAAGGAGATAATGTAGGACGTGGCTTTCATGAATACTGAAAGAGATAATATAGGACGTGGCTTTCATGAATACTGAAGGAGATAATGTAGGACGTGGCTTTCATGAATACTGAAGGAGATAATGTAGGACGTGGCTTACATGAATACTGAAAGAGATAATGTAGGACGTGGCTTTCATGAATACTGAAGGAGATAATGTAGGACGTGGCTTTCATGAATACTGAAGGAGATAATGTAGGACGTGGCTTTCATCAACACTGAAGGAGATAATGTAGGACGTGGCTTTCATGAATACTGAAGGAGATAATTTACGATGTCATGTACAAAGGGAGAATCCGTGGCGAAGTGTTCAAGCCGTTTTACTAGGATTCCGAAGGTTGTGGGTTCGATTCCAGGCCGCGTCCTTCAGTTCACGAGTTAAATTTTTCGGAGACTCCTGTGGGTCATCGCTATAGCTACGGAGTTCGTGCTTTGTGCGACGCTTTCCGCGCTGCGGAAGGAGACCGAGCCAAATGGGATAAAACCCGGTGCGATGAAGTCGACCCTGTCGACTTTTAAGCGACTTTTTCTTTGTAAAATGCTTTCATGAACACTGAAGGAGATAATGTAGGACATGGCTTTCATGAATACTGAAGGAGATCATGTAGGACGTGGCTTTCATGAATACTCAAGCAGATCATGTAGGACGTGGCTTTCATGAATACTGAAGAAGGTAATGTACAACGTGGTTTCCATGAATACTGAAGAAGATAATGTAGGATATGGTTTCCATGAATACTGAAGAAGATAATGTAGAATATGGTTTCCATGAATACTGAAGAAGATAATGTATAAAATGGTTTTCATGAATACTGAAGATAATGTATAATATGGTTTCCATGAATACTGAAGGAGATAATATATACCGTGGCTTTTCTAGTTGCTATATGGTTGAATAGATGGCATCCACCTTCTGTCGACTATCCTAGCAATGTGTGTAATCATGGAGGGTTTTGCACGTAATGATTAATAATAATAATAATAATAATAATAATAATAATAATAATAATAATAATAATTCAAAAGGTTCCAATTGTGAATTTGAGTAATGAAAACGTAAAAAATATATAGCACGATATTAAGTAGACGAAGAAGAAAGAAAGAAAGAAGGAAAGAAAGAAAGAAAGAAAGAAAGAAAGAAAGAAAGAAAGAAAGAAAGAAAGAAAGAAAGAAAGAAAGAAAGAAAGAAAGAAAGAAAAGAAAAGAAAGAAAGAAAGAAAGAAAGAAAGAAAGAAAGAAAGGACGGACGGACGGACGGACGGACGGACGGACGGACGGACGGACGGACGGACGGACAGACAGACAGACAGACAGACAGACAGACAGACAGACAGACAGAACGAAAGAACGGAAGAAGAAGAAGAAGAAGAAGAAGAAGAAGAAGAAGAAGAAGAAGAAGAAGAAGAAGAAGAAGAAGAAGAAGAGGAAGAAGAAGAAGAAGAAGAATATGTGGAGGCAGAATGGAGCGTAATTCTGTCATGGCTAAGGGAAACAATTCACCAGAAAACACCGCAGAAACAGACACAGTAAAGAACAAGTAGGGCTCGTTACAACTTTGAGAAAAGTGGCTAATCAGAGAACAAGCAACTAAAAACAAGCTCCAATAGTGGAAGCAAAATAAAAAGACCTCGGCGCCACTCCCCCAGAACGTCTGCTCATCCCTATTTATGACTTCGTCTTATCTGTTGGATTAGATCCTCCAATCTCATCTAAACGGAAGTTGACTGCAGGACACTGAAAAATCATCCAGGCTTCATGCCGGGGTCGATGGCGACCTGATTACCAGCTCTGTCGTTGTTGAGTTTTATGTTAGGGCAATTTGTTGAAGCGGCTGTGTCAAAACAACTTCCTTCGGCGCCATTAAGCACACGGTACTCCTTCTCTCGAGAGCACTTTCCATTGCCCTCAAGCTAAAAAAGTGAGTACTTTGTCTCCTGTCGTATTAGGGACTGACATTTATTGTTGCAATTTATGATCAGGAAAGCCGTGGGGTTAAAGCGGTTTAGATGTGCGTCGTCTGGCTCTGACTTGAAAAGAAAACGGGTTTGAATTTATTGAGGATAATATGTTCAGGTGGAAGTTGAACAGAGCAGGCCTTACCGTCGAGTCTTGGAAAAATTTGAACACACAGAATGTAGACCTCCAGTATTGTATGTACCGTTGTCGCAGTAGTGGAGTGCTAGCACGCCTTACTGCAAGTCTGGTGATTATGTGTTCGAAATAGCCATTAATAAAACAAAAACAAATACATATGACAATGATTATCTGTTCAACCTAGTTTAAATTGCGCGCCTGGAAATATCCGGGAAAATATTGTATTGTATATAATTCTTGTTCTGTTGAGTACTGTGACATTCTGCATTTTTTAATCAACCGCATTTCTCTTCTTGGAACAACGCAAGTTCAATAAATGTAACGCTGAGCCTGTTGACACATCATTAATTAGCTTGGCAAGTTAAATATAGTCAACGTAATCTACATTCTACTGTCAAAAACGCGCCTGATGAAGTCAGCGACGAAAATAACTTGACGTTGCTAGGAGGCCATTCACAAGTTTATGAATGAATCTACCAACACCGCTCGCTGATTGGACAACTCAGAAGTGTCACATCATAGTTAATGGTCAGAATATAATTTTATTTCTCAAGGCAATTCTAGGAATTAGCACGTATCTACGAGAAAATTCTTGACACATGTCCCTCATGGAAAGGAGTTGTGTTGATAGAGAATTAGAGTACCTATGACGTCAGGACAACTATTGGTGACGTGGACAGCATAGGCCAGCCTTGCATAAAATTGAAGCGAGGTTTGATTCTTGAACCATTTTATCGACATTCTAGGACTGGGAAAGACATCACGGACCCTGTCTGTGTTCCTATTGCCTATCTTTCGTCCATCCTGGAATTCCTTTTCTTCCTCTGTCACGTAACTGTGTTCTCGAAGGAGTCCTCGGTAAGTGCATATCATTTTAAGCATTATAAATATTAGAAATGTGAATAAGATACGATGTAATATTGTGCTAATTTGTGCATGTGAAAAATGTTGATTCAATTTGAGGATTACTGATTTTTTTTCACTTGCTGTACCCAACTTATAAATGCATTACCAGGACAAGTCAAACTGTAGCTTGCCATGCTTGAACTCTCAACTCTTATCATGGAATATTCTGATAGCTGCAAGAATCATCTTGCTTGTGCTTTAGTCACTTGAAATGTGTCCTCATCTTTGGCTGTGAAAAGCATGTCTTGATTTTAGCACTGATGATAAGTCTTCTCGGTAATGAAGTGATCATTCTTACAGGACGCTATCTGGGCATGATGTGCACTCATTCAATTATTACACATCTTTTCTTGATTATGTTCTTGGAATATTCTAGGGATCTTACATGTACAGACCACCCCAACAAACAGATCTTTGTATATACAGACCATCCCAACAACAAGATCTTATATGTACAGACCATCCCAACAACCAGATCTTATATATACCGACATCCCAACAACCACAACTTATATGTACAGACCATCCCAATAAACAGAACTAATATATACAGACTACCCTAACAACCAGTCAAAAAGCTGAAATCTACAGATTTGTCCTAAAGAAGAAAAAAGGAGCAGCATATTTTTCCCCACAGTGATATTTCAGTCTAAACGGATGAACAGAGAAGAAGAAAATGCTTAGACTTTCACCTTCTTGTCGTAAGCATACAGTCACATTCTCCAATATCCCTCTGCCTCCCATCGCAGAGTCAGTCTTGGTACGGCAGTGTAAACTAAAGTGGAAGGGTACTGTGATATAATTCTCACAACCGTCGAAAGGACGATTAATATTTCCTCCACTACAAACCCCATTTTAGACAATACCAACCAACAGCAACATTGGGCCTAAGAGAGGATGAATGAAGACTTTGGAATGGCTGTGACATCACAACCTAAGCAGTACGAAACGATGATAAATATTGCAAGCAAGGCGGAAAACGGTCTGTTTTTACACCAACAACACGGGGCAGAAGAAGATCCGATATATCTGACGGAATGATAGCATCTTCCAAATCAGCTAACACAAGATAACTTAGTTTTGAGATGAGGAAAGTATCAGCCTACAAGCAGACATCGCATTTAGAAAACCGAATCCACGTCAGATCCTGAAACCTGTCACCGGAGTGTTTGAAGCCATTCAATTAATATGAAGGTAAGCACAATGCTATAGTTTATATTACGTTAGTAAGTTATCCTTTTCCAAGAAGAAGTTGGTAAGTGGATGTGTTGTCACCAGGTGGTTAAGCCGTAAGAAATTAATTAGGAGAGACTAAGTACTTTATTCAGATGTCGTAGTTCATGAATAAATGGTACACGAGGTTAAACCACGAGGACGGTTTCTTCTAGTTAAACAACGTATTTAATGTGTAAGCATTAGACCTAGGTTGTACAATTTATTTCTTAACTGATTCGATGCCAACGGTCACTCAGTTGCCAAACAGTCTCAACTTTATTGCCCCTTGGTTACTGTATTGCCAAGATCTTAGCAGCTCGTTTGTTTGTTTCGTTAACATGCCAATCTTAATTTGAATGCCCCGAAATTACGTTTTTCATATGAAGAAGGTTTTTCATTTGCACACAGGCCATGACAACGCAGAATGGAGGCAGAAAATGGAAGAATGTTGAGGAAATATTCTTAGTAAATGTTTGTTTACTTTTCTGATTTGACAACGGCATCGACCCTGATTTTCGGCCTCACATATTTACATTAGATAATAGTTTTAAACAATTTAGATTGTAGTTATTCTGATTTAAAGGACTTTGTGAACGATTCTAAACTGATAGCACATGTTAAATGTGGTTATTTGATTAAAATTAACTGTATGAATGTAAACAAAAATAACCGGCTACCTTAGCTGGTTAGCTGCTAACTGTGAAAGTTTGGCATCATGTCGAATTAGCTAATGGGCCACATTTGTGCCCCTAAAGTTTGCTTTGCCTATCACAAAGTATTTAAGGAGTATTTAAATAATTAAATTTAAAATAATAATAATTATAACTAAATAAAAAATAGCGTAAATTTTGTGTTTATCAGCAGAAAACGGTCAAAACCTGTCTCGTGATTTTCCGACATTTTCTATTGTATGTGACAATGATTCGCTTCAAAATAGTATGTTTTTATTGTGAGTTATTGGTGTTATGGAGCCGTTCTAGTGATATTTGTGTAGCAAAGTGGTGTAGTTATCATAATTCAGTAAGTTTCATTGGATTTTAAACACCGTTGGAGCAGTAGCGCCTTGGTAAGTGGAAATTTCACGTACTTGTCACCTCTGTCATCAATTTATTTTTTTACAACATCTGCTAATATTATTATTATATTTCTAACTTTTAGCAACAGTAGCAATACCAATGTGTTCCTTGTGCAATGTCCTTTAATTTGATATATAATACAATATTTTTACTACCATTTTAACAATTTTTAGATAATTATTATGAGACTTCCCATTTTCTGCCATCAATTTCTGCTTGGGCAAAACCCATTTTTTGTTTGGCACTGAATCAGTTAAGGAGTAAACCTAATTCAGCAGTGATTAGAAGTTGTGATTAACTTAAGATTTAGGAAGCTAAGAATACTTAGTTCAATAAGAAGAAACTATTTTAAATGTGCCAATTCTGGTAAGAGAAATTAGTGTAATGTGTAACAGAAAAGTACCTGAGCACATGAAATGTAAATAGAATTATATATGAATCACAATTTTGTGTGTTGGGAGAAAGCACCCATGTTGTGAGTCAAATGTATTTTCATTGTTTTTATACATGTGGATTCATCATTTGTGAGACACATAATAATGCATGATCATCACCCCTGTAAGTGTGGTTATGATTCATGATGAATGAATGTGGATTGGCTGTATCACATAATTCTATGTATTTGATGAGAGCATGCATGTGGTGATTCATATGTAAATTCATTATTGTTAAACATGAGGAATCATCATTTGTGAATCTCATAGTTATGCCTAATTATCATCCATACAATTATTATGTCTAATGAATGATGGTGGAATGAGTGAGATTCCATTGTAATTTCATTGATATCAAATCTGTCAATTTATCATTTGTAAAATCACATCAGTATGCTTACTTATCATTCATGCACATATGAATATTATGTCTGACGATTGATGAGAATGAGTGAGATGAAGAGACATGTTGAGAAGGAGTATAAACAATAAATCAATCTCAGAATGGAAGGCACTGTGATGTATAATGTCTTGTATATCAGAAGAGAACATGGTAGTGATAAACCATAGACTAATTAATAATTTAGTGCACTCCGACGCATGACTCATCTCTGTATTCCATACAACACATGCTACAATCATATGGTATTGTGTCCTGAATGATGATAATGATGATGATAATGACAATGATGATGATAAATGAGGTAAAGGCATGTTAAATGCATGGTGAAAAGGAGGGAATATACTCGCCTTGAAACTTTTGATTAGAAAAGAATTCACCTGAAGGTTATACAAGAGATGTTACCATAATGTACTTACATTGTTTATAACCAAATACTCATGGCAATGGGGAATGATTTAAAACCCTTAATGTATGAGACCTTTTTCTTGTAAGGGAAGGAGATCTAGAGAAACTAATTATGTACACAAGATAAGGGAGAACATAGTTGTCAAATTCCAAATCAATCAAGGTATTACTCAACCTGTAGACCATGGAGGACAGGCATGGGAGAAGACGACACTGCGTATCTGCTAGTCTAAACCTTGAGCGCCATATAATGACGGATTGGATGGAGAACAACCAGTTATGTTGTGGATAACTATTTGAGAGCACCAAGACTCTGTTCCTTCCACTGTTTATTTTCCTAGGATCACAATTCTTCTATGTATTTTTCTTTGTGGTTTTCTTGAAAGTGTACAGCGTTTCATTTCTGATGTTCATAGTGATGATATCATTAGATTTATGATTGATGCTGAAATTTCAGGTAGTGGCTAGATCCATCTAGATCCAGACCTGACTTTGTGAATGTAGCAGCTTGACTGAGTGAGGCAGCTGATATAGTGAGGCCAAATACTAGTCCAAAGCAACTTCCTGCAGATTTCTCTACCAATATAGGACAGGTATCCTAGATAACTTAGTCTATATTTATCTAGGTGGAGAAACCATTGAGCCAACAATCTTATCCTGGAACAAAAGAACACTCAAGAAACTAGCACATATATTTTGCACTGACTGATTGCCGCAGAGATCCAAGAACTTGACGGTTGACCAATCAGAGTGTATACAGTTTTTTTCCTCCCCAGATTATACATAGGCCAGAAGAAGCGGCCCAATAAAGATAATAGAAGACTGATACATCGCTGGTGGGGTGGATAATATTGGGCACAGCCAGGAGATATGTATAGTTAGAGAAATACATGTACATGATCTTGTTTTTTTTGTAATGAATTGATTGTTGTATTTTTATGACATTAATGAACAATAGCACCATTTATGTGTAATAAATTATGAAAAATAAGGGTCATTTTCTCTTTTGAGAGTTCTCTTGTCGTAGTAAAATTGTTTTAATTAACAACCCTAGATTAATAATTATTTAGTTGAGAGAGGAGAGGCAAGGAACCACCAAAAGGATACTTTGGGTATTCAAAGAAAACTTTTCATTTGTTTCCTGGAGGTATTCCTGGTTTTCTAAATCTCTATTCATGGTCTCAAGCCATTGAGCCAGTAACAGCTAAATTAATTATAACGGGCAGAATCACATTGAGAAAGAGGAACTTAGTATCATTTATCTCTTTGGGGTTGGC
>JACEFZ010027119.1:150000-157500 GCA_014155875.1 Cepaea nemoralis | reverse complement strand
TTAAGATCTTTTCTCTAGCTTGTTAACTCACAAACCTCATTTCTCGGTTTACCAAGTTTCTTAGGATGCACCTTGTGAGTTTCCCCTTGATCTCAGCAAAATACGACAGAAAACTGACAAATTACAAGAGATGTATCTATTATTGATTTCAGTGACTGCCACATCTATTTGTCGTCCGTCTCTGCTGTTGGTGATTAGTATGTATAATGTCCTAGCATTGTGTCATACTTAGACTGTTTCTGTTTGTTTTAACTGCTTAAATGTCATGGGGTGATTAATAGTCTTCAGCGACTTCCCCTATTTGTCATGGGCTTACATATCGTCAAAATGTTGTCACGGTGTTATAATACAACATTTCTGCTATTATATTAAAATCTTTTAAGTCATAACTGTGCCAAACCCTTACTTCCCATTTTCCTGTCATCCATTTTGTTAGGTCCAAACCTACTTTTGGTTTGGCACATAATCTGTTAATGTAATTTTTTTTTTCATATCCTTTTCAGGACATCGCTGTCAAACCCAGCATCTTTCAGCTGTATGTTGATTTCTTGGCAAGATTACGTTCAGTAGGTTGCCATTGCTTTCTGAGCGGCCGGCTCACATACCCCGTAAGTTACTGATGCGATTCGAACCACTGCTGATTCTCACCGTCATCACGTTACCTACGAGAGTATACGAGATTACGGAGAAAAGTCATAACCTCTAAGCCACGAAGCCGGCGTTTGTTAATGTAATTACATTTTCTAATTTCATGTTTTTCGTTAGATCTGTGTGTTGTCCATGGGAAAGATTATTATAATCGAAACGTCGATTCTTTGTGTCGTAGTGTCAAAATCCCCAATAAGTGTTTAGAGAGTTAAGAATATAAGTAATAGAGCTAAGACAGAGTCTAGTAGGTGACACCAGACAGGAGAGACACCAGCGCTATAAATAGCTTCACAAGGGGACACACTTGTGTCAACCAAGGGAGCGTTGAGTACAGTTGAGCGAGGGCTTCCCCAAGACATTGGGAAGCTTGCCTCTACGAGTAACCGTGGAGTACCCGGTTACTCAAGTTAACGGGCCAGCGTGCTGGGACACTATGCACGCAAGACTCGCGAGTGCACGGAGGATACAGCGTCCGTGTTTGAACACGCAATGAGTAGCGTGAGGACAGACCCGGACTGAGACGACTAGAGAGTAGACGTGTTCCTTACGAATGCTATAAGTTTCTAGACAATAGTTAATATTAGGCTTTAGATTTCAGTTAGTGATTAATAGTATCATTATCACCACTTCATTGCATCTATGTAACGTACCATGTTGTTTAATGTCAATGAAGTATGCCGCTCGCAGAGCTTGTGTATTACCAGCTCTAAATAAATTGCATTCCTTTTGCAAATGACACGAGTTATTATTTCGTGCGGTGCAAAAGTAGGGGAGTCCTGAAAGACCTGTCGCAAGCAAGTTGCTGACACTTAGTATTACTTATTTTTAATTTTATTTAATGTTGTTTGTGTTTGGATACCATCATTGCATTTTCTCCTGATATTTCTGTTTGCCGTAGTGGAGTTCGTTGTAAAGTATGTACATTGTGTCTGTGTTTACTATCTCCCACTTTTTCGCAGGAGTAACAAGTACCTAACTGTTTTTATTCCTATTGACAAATTGTCAGCTAAAGCCACCCGCAATACTCATTAGCCACTTCTTAACGATACAATACATTTTCGGTATATATAAAATATACCATCACAGCCTTCTATATGCAATGCACTAACGGGCCTAAAACAAAAACTCACCGATGCAATCTGGTGTCGGAAATTACTCGTAACGAGCGCAGTTATTTTTGCCAATTTTGATTATTAGAATTGCTAGAATACTTTTTATATGTTTTTCTTGGTCACAGCCCTGGAATGAATATTATTTTTGAGGCTGCGTTATTTTCCCCAAAGCGGAATGAAAAATAAAACTACCTCCTGTCATTTGGTGAATTTTTATGAATTTGAACGCAAATTCCGATAATAACACTAATACTTTCAAAATAAACGAGCCACAATTCTTCGTGTGCTGTCTGGACATATAAGGGATGAGAGAATAGTAACACCATGCCTTACCATGCGTGTCCCTATCTGGACATATAAAAAAGGAGAGAATAGTAATATAAGGCCTTACCTATCGTGGCGCCTATCTGGGCATATCAACAAGAAGGGAATAGTAACACCATGCCTATCCGAGCGTGTCGCTATCTGGACATAAAAGGAAGGAGAGAATAGTAATACCATGCCTAACCAAGCGTGTCGCTATCTGGGAATATCAGCAAGAAGAGAATAGTAACACCATGCCTCACCAATCAATCAATCAATCAATCATGTGCCATGCCGGAAAGCGTGGGCGGTCATGACTCGCCATTTCACTCGATCACCAGAGTCGTGGATCAGCTCAGTGTTCCTGTCTCGTCCATGCCATGTGGCCAAGCCATCCAGGTATTTTCCTCTCGGTCTTCCTCTTGGTCTGTTCCCTTCGATCTTGCCAGTTGTCACTAAGTTCTCCAATCCATTTCTTCTCATAACATGTCCAAAAAACTTTGACTGTCTACGTCTAATTTCTCTAATCAATTTACGATTTTCATTTGTCTCCTGTAGTACTTGGTCATTGGTTTTTCTGTCTGTCCATGGTATTCTTTGCATTTTCCTCAGAAACCACATTTCTGCAGCCATCAGATGTTTTTCAGCTTGACTGCACATTGTCCAAGTTTCACATCCATACAAAAGAACAGGCTCTATGTATCCCCTCAACACTCTTTTTCTCGTTTCAATTGACATCTTTTTATTGGTCAGAATGTTTTTCATCTTGCTAAAGGCTACTTTCGCCATGGCGATTCTTGTTCTAATCTCTTCAAGGCATCTCCCATCAGATGTTATGACTGTTCCGAGATAATTGTACCGATTCACTTGTTGAAGAATATTCCCATTTACTTGTATATTACATTCAGTACTTCATTCTTCCTAGTGACGACCATAATCTGTGTCTTTTTACAATTTAATTCTAACCCCAGTTGCTCACTGTGTACAACAACCGCATCTACTAATTGTTGCAGATCCTGCGCATTGTCTGCAATCAATACTGTATCATCTGCATATCTAATGTTATTGATGTTTCGTCCTCCAATGCTGATTCCATTTATATCTTCTACATTTCTGAAAATATTTTCACTGTACAGGGAAAAAAGGTCTGGAGACATTACACATCCCTGCCTAACACCTCTCTTAATAGGCTGATATTGTCCCATTTCATTATCAATCCTTATGGCAGCTTGTTGTTTCCAATATATGTTGTTTATAAGTCTAATGTCTTTCCCATCAATTTGTAGATCTGCAAGCATCCAAGGCTCCTGATTTCTTTGGGATTGCAATAAATACAGAGTTACATAATTCAGAAGGTATATCTCCAGTATCATATAATGTGTTCAGCAGTCTGGTGACTTGATCTAATCCATATACTTCTAAAGCTTTAATCATTTCTGTTATGATGTTATCTGCACCGGGGGCCTTGCCAGCTTTCATATGCTTAAGAACATTTCGAACCTCCATCTTCAAAATTGGCGGTCCTTCATTATTAAATCTAATATCATACTGTTCCTCTCTGTCATCCTCATAAAGGTTTTTCACATAATCTGTCCATACATGTATAATCTGATCTTTTTCTATTATGATTTTGCCATATTTAGTTTTTAGACAGCCTGTTAATGTACTTGTTCTTTTATTAGTAAGATCCTGAATTCTTTTGTGCACTAATTTGGTATTTTGACTGTTGTGTTGTTTTTCAATTTCTAAGCACTTTTCCACAAACCATGATTCTATAGCCTCCTTACATAATATTCTGACTTGTCTGTGAACTTCTTCATATTTGGCAGAATTATTTTTGTTGAGTCTTCTTGTTTCCATTAGGTGTAAAATTTCTTCAGTCATCCATTTCTTACGACTCACCTTCTTTAATTTTGGAATAGTTGTTTCTGCAGCCAAACTGCTTGAATTCTTCAACATTTCCCATTGATCATCCACATCCGGAATAGGATCTCTAGATCAGACAATATACCAAACCTGTTCTGATTTTCTATGTTGAATTTGTTTTTTTTATTTCCGTGTCATTACTCAATGTACACAAATCATTTTTAGTGTTTCCTGTTATATACTTGACTTTGTTCAACTTTATCCTCAATGTTCCTGTAAGTAATCTGTGGTCACTATAACAATCAGCACTGGGAACTGTTTTTGCTATTATTAACGCGTTTCTAAATCTTCTGCTAATCAGAACGTAGTCAGTCTGGTTTATAATCCTGTTATAAGGACTCCTCCATGTCCATAATCTTCTAGGGTGCCTCGCCAATTGTGTCGCTATCTGGGCATATCAGCAAGAAGAGAATAGTAACACCATGCCTCACCAAGCGTGTCACTATCTGGGCATATCAGCAAGAAGAGAGTAGTAGGTCTCTTTCAGTCCTGAAGAACTATAAAGTTGTGCCGCTTGGGAGGTACCTGGCAGCACCGATGGTGACTGTATAGTCCAATGCGAGAGTGACATTCCCTATCATAGTTTCCGCATCTGTAAGATGAGGCAAGTCCCGCAGTAAGTGACTGCGTTTTAAGCCTGTGCCGCCTATCTTCAGTTTGTTGATCAGCAAGAAGAGAATAGTAACATCATGCCTAATCGACCGTGTCACTATCTGGGCATATCAGCAAGAAGAGAATAGTAACACCATGCCATACCAAATATATCGCAATCTGGACTTATAAGTAAGGAAAGGTCTCACATGTAACGCCACCCCAATAGATACAAGCCCTGTTCAAGACTGAGACGACCTTAACGCAAATGCATGCGATTTAAAGAGTTAAAATGCAGTCTGTCAGACAAATTACACTCAACCAAATAAAAAAAAAAATAAATAAATAAGTCTTAAATAAAGCCAAACTACCAACCAAACAACCAAACATATAGCCAGCCAGGAAGTCGACCAACCAACCAATAAACCAACCAACCCACCCACCCACCCACCCAACCAACCAACCAACGGTCTCTGTCGCTAGACATTCTAGTCATGTAAACAAACACTGGCAAATTTATGTTTACATTTAAAAAATGAACAGATCATGCTACACACTCCTCGCATCCAGGCGCAGTGGATCACACGTCTAGCTTACTCAGGACTAGTGTTGCGTTTTGCAAGTTAAAAGCCAAAAACTTGAGTTGAACATCGATAAGAACAGCCTAACCAGGCCAAACTGCATAACTAGAAAACGTTATCGAAAAAAAAATTTAAGCGTGTATGATTCTGGACAAGCAAAAACTGCATTCTATCAAATGAAGAGCGTTTCGTGCAATAAGTCATTGTCCTAGAAAGTTAGAAAGATAGTTCTTGCGTGTTATTTAGAAACAATGTTAACATAATGGTGTTGAATCCTGGACATTAGTAAACAGGCGAAAAAATCCCTTACAGCCGTGGAAATGTGGTATTATGGAAGAATGTTGAAAACTAATTGGACAACCAAAATGAGCAATCTGGACATTTTGAGGGAAGCGTAGTCGCAAAGACAACTCATCACAAACATCAGAAAGAGTCAGTCGTCGTGTTTTTTTCCTGGGCCTCGTTATGAGAAGACAAAAATTGGAACATGTCGTAACAACCGGAAAGATTTGTGGAAAGAGAGACAGCGGACGACAGCGGGAGAAGATTCTTAACAGTCTTGTGTCATGGCATGGAAGAGTGTCAACACACGAATTGTTCCATGCCGTCGGAGATCGCAATCACTCGAGAGGCATGATCGCCTACGCCAGCTGGCAAGACACTGGATGATGATGATTATGTAATTCATGCATTTGTACTCTCGCCAGTGTTGGGGAGTTGGTGGGCGGAGTTGAGACTCTCACTGTGTGATCTGTGGCAGGAGTTTTGATCTCTGGGGATGTATCCGTGAGTAATGAAAATGATCCGCGATCATAAGCGAATACGATCAATCATAAGAATACTAATAACAATACACAGACAGACAGACAGACAGACAGACAGACAGACAGACAGACAGACAGACAGACTGACGGACGGAAGGACAGACGGACGGAAGGACGGACAGGCTGTTTGATGGATACATGAAGGAATGGACGTATGGGTATGCGATACATACAGACGGACGGACGGACGGACGTGCGGACGGGTGGGCGGGCTGTTGGATGGATAAATGAATGGATGAACGGGCAATAGATACATACGGACGGACGGACGGACGGGTGGGCGGTTGGATGGATGGATGAAAGGACGAACGAGCAAGAGATACAAAGAGACAGACAGACATCCTGCAGTGACCCAAGACACGGTAACCGAGCGTTTGTGTCATCTACAAGTGGCGTTAAGGCACACTTTGATAGATTTTCATTCTTCCCCCTAAACACAGAGCCTCAATGATTGATGACATTCGAAATCCGTAAACAGTTTTTGTGTTTTTATTGTTATCTTGCATGTTGCGATGTGCTAGGTGCCATTATATTTTTGTGCACGTAAAATGGAAGCTGTCGTAGAAACAGTGTTCCTATAAGCTGTATTGTTTCAGCTATTATAATACATATTATAGTTTCTTAATGGCGACATCGTTAATCATTATCTGGTAACATGTCGAAATGAGCAGGCGATCTTGTTTTCTCCGCATGCATTTGTTGTGTGTGTGTGCGTGCGTGCGTGCGTGCGTGTGTGTGTGTTCATTTAAGCATGAGTGTGCTAACATTTACTGATAAAATGCCGAATGAAAATAAGGACTGGACCATACACAAATTGATGGCTGAAAATTGGAAGTAGGGATGTGTTGCAATTTGGACTTAAAGGTATTATTAATACGGCAGTAGACATGTTGTATTATATATTAAATGAAATGATCCGTATAAAGAAACCTGCTGTATGCAAGCTTATGGCAGAAACAGGAAGTCGCTTAATACGATTAATCTGCCTATGGCACTTAGCCAGTTTAATATTTTGGTTTTAACTGACTGAAGCTCCCAATTGGGAGTTGGCTTTAAAAAAAAAAATAGGTAGCTATAGATTTCATGGGAAGTAGAAGCCATGCGCGAGATATTGACTACACGAAACATTGAGTGTCGATAGATTTAAAAGATATGTGGTAAGCACCATATACTTTATAGTAATCAAGGTCTGGAACATGGTTCTTGTTGTTGTGTTTAATAGTCCTTATGTTGTGAACACGGGAACCTAAAGCTTTTGTTAATAATACGCGTAATTTTTACGTAAGCACATATAGAGCAAAAGCATAAGTACGCTCATGTGCATGGGCACATGCACGCACACAAGCACAACCAGACAGACAGAATAACAGATAGAAAGACGTGCAGACACAGATAGAAACGTATACGCAGGCAGGAAGAAAGGAAGGTAGGCCGGTAGACAACACTGACACACAAATATATGCATACATGCATCCATTCATGTATGCATGCATGCACCCATCCATCCATTCATCC
>JACEFZ010027119.1:137500-145000 GCA_014155875.1 Cepaea nemoralis | reverse complement strand
TATCCTATTTCGAGAAGTGAGGGCACGAGGAGAGACGCTTTATTTCCGAGCCAACTGCCGAGAGCTAGAAGTGTTCATGAGACTGTGGCTCTTTTCCAATATTGGAACATATCTGGTTTTGTCACTGGCAACATTTAGCATAGATATTCTGCAAAAGGAGAAGGAGAAGGAGAGAGAAAGAGAGAGAGAGAGAGAGATTGAGAGAGAGAGAGAGAGAGAGAGAGAGAGAGAGAGAGAGAGAGAGAGAGACAGAGAGAGAGAGAGAGAGAGAGAGACTCCGTTGTTTAGGGGTGGGCGCTACGCAAATAAAAAATAATCCTGCGGTACCAGGTATTTTAATTAGTTAAATTACTGGTAATGTTTATTATTCATTCATTCATGGTGGGCGCCCTACTGAGCGTAGGAGTAGTGTTTCAACTTTCATTCCAGTTAAAGGACCAAAATATCTACACAACACAGTCGCGGTTGATGGTTCTTATTTTCCCTTTTTATTATTTATTTATATAATTTATTTGTTTGTTTTTTTTTTTTTTTTCGCTTTTCCATCCTGTTTCAGGATATTGCGGTCAACACCAGCATCTTTCAGCTGTATGTTGATTTCTAGGCTAGATTACGCTCATCAGCACGCCACGACTTTCTGAGCGACCGGCTCCATACTCTCATAAGTCACTTTTGCGATTCGAACCACTGCTAATTCTTGTCGCGTCACGTGACGAGAGTATGTTTATTTATCTATCTATGTGTTCGCCTGTCTTTCCGGCTGTCGTTCAATCTTGTAACGTTTACACATTCACGAGCTCTTCATGCCCCTGGCGTTTGTTACTTTATGTCTTTCTCTAATACAGAGACACCTGGTGGTCACCGCTGTAGCCTGGAGTTCGCCTTTTGTACAGACGTTTTCGGCAAGCCTTTCTGCGGAAAGATAACGACCATATGGGATACACCTCGGTGCAATGAAGTCGATTTTTACGTCTATAAATTGTCTTTATAATACATAGTTAGGGAGGGGTGGTTTTCGTGTCGAAGTGGACACGTCGCCTGCCTCGAGCTATAAGGGTATGGGTTCGTTTTTGGACACGTCATTACTTTCACTGTGCAACTTTGTGGAGGCCCTGTGGGTAGTCGCTGCAAGGAAGCTCGTGCTTCGTGCGACGCTTTCGGCGTATCGCCCTGCAGGGAAGAAAATCCAGCCATATGGAATAGAACCATGAGCAATGGCTGAGCATATGGCTGGAATCACAGCATTATACCAACGTGTGTGTACTAAGTGATTCAATGAGCATGATTCAGAAGGTCGAAGTTGGCTCTGTACGTAGACAGTGGACTGAGTCGCTGCGGGAGTCTGTTGTCCGTAAAGTCACCTTCATCTTCGTCCCGGGACATGCGGGAGTCGAAGGGAAATGAACGAGCTGATAAACTGGCTGGCTCTGCACCCCCTGTAGATGGCCAGCCCTTGGATCATGCCGATGTTATTAACATCCTTAAAGATATGGCGAGAACAGAGGACTTTGACGTCAGTGAATCCACATCGCTGTCCAGGATGAAAGACTTGGGAGTAAGAATCGGCACGGCCAGACGCGAGACGAGGTGCCTCGTCAACCAACACAGAACTGGCACTATTAGCCACCGGACGCTGATGCATATGCTGGGGGGGGGGGGGGGATCTGAGCACCTATGGACCTGTCCGGAGTACAATGAAGATACCCCAACTGATAACTAACTAACTAACCATGAGCAATGATGTCGCTTTTCTTGCCTTTAATCCCCTTGTTTAGTCCTACAGAGTTTATACTTTAAAGTACCATTGATTCATTTGAAAGAGCTCTCGTTGTGCCTGTGTAACAGCCCCTTTCGGTAGAACAGTATGTTCCCCATAGCTAATAACAATTACCACATCATTCATTAATATTAGTGAGTCACGTGGTGTTGATTTTTGCTTATGTCCCATGCCTTTATAATGCATGTCTTTTATATTGTTGTTGTTCATAGACGGGTTTGCGTGACCAAGTCTTAAACCTTTGAAAATAATATGTGTTCGTTCGTTTTGTATGCGCTCTACAATCGCCTGTACAGAAGCTCATTTGTTGCAAGCAAATGCTGAAACATGGTCATTTCCGCCATCACGAACCATCTGACGTCACACATGCTCAGTATGCGGCCTACCAGATATAATTTTCTCCTTTGTCGTTATTCCATTTTTGATTGTAGACCTGTATAAGACTAGTATCACACAGACCGCCTTTACTTTCCAAGTCATTTTCTGGCACACATTTTAGGCTGGGTTGATCTGGGCGCCCACGTAAATGTTTAAACGTTCGACTCCGCCTCAATGCGGATTGAACATATGACCACGTGGCCGACATGCGAGCTTCTATCCACTAAGACGATTACATAAATAAACACACATAGTATTATTTGGCGCTCACAGAAGAAGTAGAAGGAAATAGAGATTAGAAGACACACTAGACAACATAAAATTTGAAAGCTATAATAGTTACCGATCGGGATCGAACCTGTCGCCTCCAAATGACGACGGCATCTCGCTGCAGAAACAAGTGTACTTCGACGCACGACCAACTAGACACTCCACAAAAAAAAGTGTCTTCATTGGTCGTGTCTATCATACACATGAACCAAACAACTATGGAATACGGACAGAATTCGTATCAAACCATTGAGATATCACCATAGGTCTCATAATTTATATTAAACCAGCATAGGTCAAATAACAAACACACAAACACATCGGACCGTAATGCTGTTGTCGAGTTTATATGAACAAACATGTTCTAGCCACTAAGCTACCGTGGCTTCATCATCATCATCTCATCTTGTTCGTCTTGTACATTGCGATGTCCAGGTGACACATAAACAGTGGCAGAGTGTCCGTTTATGGGCCTCATATATCGATATTCTCTCCCTCTCACTCTCCCCCTCTCTCTCTCTCTCTCTCTCTCTCTCTCTCTCTCTCTCTCTCTCTCTCTCTCTGTGTGTGTGTGTGTGTGCGCGCGCCTATCTCTCTAATATAGATATTACTTGTTAGCTGTAGAAGCGTGGTGGCTAGAAATCTAGTCTGCCGACCCTATCACCTATTTAGCGTGGATTGGTCTCATGGGATTAATCCACTTTCTTCGTTGTCGAAGAACCAGGTAAGGCAGGGGTGGGCAAACTTTTCGTGCGGAGGGCCGCATTGACAAATGTAAAGCTATTGGCGGGCCGCATATATATATATATATATATATATATATATATATATATATATATATATATATATATATATATATATATATATATATATATGCGGCCCGCCAATAGCTTTACACACATCCATTTTGTTTACAGCAACCTATCACAATAAGTGAGTGTGAGTGGCACCTTGCAGTCTTGACAGACCAAAGTATATAACCCACAATAAATCACAATAAGTAATTATTAATTATTTATAGGTTATTAAGCAGTATAAATAGATAATTATTGCAATTTTATTTTGCTTATACACTTTGCATTATATTTGACAATATGGACAAACACTTTTACTAATTTGTTAACACGATTTTACAACTTGTCGCTTAAAAAAAACAAAAAAGTAGGATTGTTTTTGTAAAGCGACTTACAACTTGTTATTATAACAAATATTCTTTCTTATCTATCAATGGCTTTAATTTAGACACACAGCGACTACATTGTCACTACAGTTGTTCATTTCTAATGAGATGTATGTAACTGGTTGCAATTTTTGACAATATTCTTGAAATCTGGAGCAAGTTTACTTGTCGAAATTCGCATGACAGCGTGCAAGTTGCAGTCCGACAACAAAGACCTATTCTTAGATTTGTTGATCTTCAAGCAAGAGAATGCTTGTTCGCAAATGTATGTTGATCCAAATAATAGTAAAAGTTTAGCTGCAAAGTTTTTCAAGTTGGGAAATGATTCTTGTGATAAAGATCCATATAAATCCAGCAAACCATCTAACTTGAATTTCTCTTTCAGGTCATAATCTGCTTGTACACTACAAGGGGAACTGAGAATATTGAACCGTGGCTCTAATTTCTTGAAATCTTGGAATCTCCTCCAAATTCTTCAATCAATGCATCTAATTGGGCTTTGTATTTTTCAGTCATTTCACCAGAAATGGTTTCTTGTTTCAGCAAAGGGAAGTGACAAAATCTTTTTTCACTTGCTTGTCTGGAGAACAGTGAGGGTTTTGCCTGAAATGATTTTACATATAAATACAATGCATGTGCAAACACACCATTACCCTGAAGTTTGACATTGAGTTCATTTAACTTTTCCATAATTTCAATGACAAACATAAAGTCTAACTACCACTCTTTATTGACAATGTTAGTATTAAAGTCACATTCAATGCCCTTCATCTCTAGGAACATCACTATTTCTTCTCTGAGTTCCCACACTCGCCTCAACACCTTACCGAGACTCAGCCGTCGAACCATTGGTGTGGTTCAGGACATCGGAATGTTCAGTTTCCAAATCGTCAAGTAATGACTTGAACTGTCTGTGAATAAGTCCTCTTGATCTGATGAGGTTGATGACACTGACAACTGGGTCAATAACGTGCTTGATATTCAAAACAGTTTTACAGAGACTTTCTTGATGAATCACACAGTTAAGTGGTAATAATGTGTGGTCTGGATATTCTGCTTTAATCTTATCTCTTATCAACTTTACCAGACCTACATTGTTTCCAGTCAAAGCACGAGCTCCGTCAGTTGTAACAACTTGCCATCTTGTTCCAAACCAACCCAGTTCTTTCAATACAGTTAGTAACAGCATTGAATATATCATGGCATGTGGTTGTATCTTTGAGTGACTCAACACTCAGTAACTCTTCAGTGAGTTTGAAAAGAAGTGTTTATTCTACGTATAAATATCAATAATTGGGCAGTATCATGTACATCGGTACTCTTATCCAATTATTGTGTGATATTCACTGGCACAGGAACGGAGCAATATGGGGACAACCCGTTGCCGTGAAGTTGGAACCACGACTAACTAACTAACTAACTCTTATCCAATGCAAGAGAGTACCACAAAAATTGCTTACTTGCATTTTGAAGTTTATGCATCAAATTGTCACTTAGCTTGTCAACACGTCTGGCCACAGTTCTCCTTGATAAAGTAATGTTGTCAAATCTGTTTTGTTGTTGTTGTTGTTGTTTTTTTGGTTTTTTTTTTGTTCTGGACACATAATGTTTGCTGCATCTAGCAAACATTCCTTGATGAACACGCCATAAGAAAATGGCTTGTTCTATTTTATAATTCTTTGTGACAGCACAAGACTAGCTTCAGTTGCAGCATCTTGAATTGAAGACTGTTTAGTGAAAACAGTTTGCTGTTTCTCCAAATTTTTCACCAACTCAAGGCATTTCCTTTCCTTCTCTTCGGTCGTTAAATTGTATTCGAAATCGGAATGTTTTGTTTGATAATTTCTTTTTAAATTGTACTCCTTGAAGACAGCCACTGACTCACGACACAACAAGCAAACTGATTTGCTACCAACATTTATAAAATAGTACTTATTTGCCCATTCATCATTAAAAACACGGCATTCATCTTCAATCTTACGTTTGTTATTGACACACATCATAACGGTACATGAAATTCTGTAAAATTCAACAAAATAACTTAAAAACGAATTAATATTTTTAAATTTCTAAATGCTCTCGCGGGCCGCATAAAATCACTTGGCGGACCGCATGCGGCCCGCGGGCCGTAGTTTGCCCACCCCTGAGGTAAGGTATTAAATGTGAACCCTGTTGCCGAAAGTACTTTAAAGATCATGTAAAGATTCTTGCCTGTTCCAGCTTTTCATCACAATTACATATAGAACGACACAAAAAGCAGGCTGTTTGCCTTAAAAATTACCGACTGCACCATGTCTTCTCCCCTCCTTTCCTGCGATGTGTCTGTTTGTCTGTCTGTCTATCAGTCTGTCAGTTCCTTTCTATCTGGTCGTTTTTTTTTCATAGACGGTGCGTTAATTCGATGCCTCACTGTCTTGTGTGTCTTTTCAAAGACAGCGCTCTCAGCCGATGTCCAACTCAATCACTCCCTCTTCTTCTATCTCTTTACCACGATCGTGACTCTGTGGCCGCATCCCTCTCTCTCTCTCTCTCTCTCTCTCTCTCTCTCTCTCTCTCGTTAGGCTTTTCTTTTTTTGCATATGTCTGATCAAGACGACCCACTCAGTTGATCTACCCCCCTCCCTCCTCCCTCTCCTGTATTTTCTCAAGTATGCCGAACTCAAACTCTCTCTCTCTCTCTCTCTCTCTCTCTCTCTCTCTCTCTCTCTCTCTCTCTCTCTCTCTCTCTCTCTCTCTGTCCGACATACTCGCCCACCACTACCTACCTGCCTACTACCTACCTACCTACCTACCTACCTACCTACCTACCTACCTTCCTACCTACCTGCACGCACGCTTGCACAGACAGACAGACAGACAGACGGGGGAATAGATTGATGCATGTGACACACGGAATGCTGTCATTCAGATAGGTAGACATAGAGATAGATAGACATACAGTAAACACAGGTAGACATTAAGACATGCAGACAGGTAGACCGATAGACATGCTAACGGACAACCATGCAGACAGACGGACAGACAGACAGGTAGACATGCAGGCAGGCAGATGGACAGACATGCAGACGGACAGACATGTAGAAAAACAAACTAGCATGCAGACAGACATACAAACAGAAAGATAGACATGCAGACAGACGATGGAACAAACATAAATATAGACAAATAGAAAGAGACATGTATATATAAGGGGCGTCATTTGAAATCCGTTCGTGCCGCACCGCGCGTAATTGCGTACCTTGAACATGACCATGTCATAGTCATGTCATAAGTACTGACCAATGAAAAAAAAAGAGCACGTGCTTATCGTTCCATGATGCATAGGTTCTGTTTCTGACCGTTGAGAAAATGGCCCTGTTGATCAAAATCCGTCCAAAGAAGCTCAAAGAGCGGTGATTCAGTTTCTTTCATGTGAAAGATGTCGACCCGTGGACATTCATCGAAGAATGCAAGCTGCGTACGGTAACAAATGTGTGTCGAAGACAACAGTGACAGACTGGGCACGAATGTTTCAGAAAGGACGTCAGTTCACGACAGATCTTCAACGACAGGGTCAAGCGCGTATTGTTGCAAAAAAAAAAAAAAACATCGCCGAAATTGATGCAGCAGTACAGATGAACCGTCGTTGAAGCATACGTTCGCTAGCGAAAGAATTTGATGTGTCAATTGGGACAATTCAAAAGGTCGTTCGTAAAAAATTTCAATATCGGAAGGTGTGTTCACAGTGGGTACCACGGATGTTTACTGACCACCAAAAAGAGGAACACACTGGGTGGTGTTTGAACCACTTGCTACGGTACAGAGTGGAGGGTGAAGGATTTCTCTTCCGCATAGTGGCAGGCGATGAATCATGGTGTCACCACTTTGAGCAAAAGAGACACCATGCAATGGAAGC
>JACEFZ010027119.1:107500-130000 GCA_014155875.1 Cepaea nemoralis | reverse complement strand
CATCCATCATCCATCATCCATCCATCCATCCATCCATCCATCCATCCCATCCATCCATTCCATCATCCTCCATCCATCCATCCATCCATCCATCCATCCATCCATCATCCATCCATCCATCCATCCAGCCATCCATCCATCCATCCATCCATCCATCCATCCATCCATCATCCATCCATCCATCCATCCATCCACCATCCATCCATCCATCCATCCTCCTTTATCTATCTATCTATCTATCTATCTAATAGCAACCAGGCAAAGACTTCCCACTATTAATTCACAGAAAACGCTTCAGCTCCATATTGGCAGCATGTCTGGTGAATGGGAACATACCTGGTGAATTTGGTGAATGGCAAACTGCTTGGTGAATAATAACAATCTTATAGAAAGTGTAACTGTGCACAAACGAAATGAATCTCTTCATTGATATAAATATAAACTTGAATTCACAGGTGTTAAGCGCCAGTTCAGAAATAAATATTGTAATGGGTGATTTCAATGCAAAAGTAAGAAATCAAGGCGATGGATGCATTGTAGGCAACCATGGTTTGTGAGAGCGAAACGAAAGAGGATACAGACTTGTAGAATGGGCAAAAGAACAAGAAATGGTTGAAGGAAACACCTAGTTAAACAGCATCCTAGAAGATTATGGATATGGAGGAGTCCAGACAGCAGAATTAAATACCAGATAGATTACATCATGATTAGCAGAAGGTTTCGAAATGGTTTTACAGTTGTAAAAACAGTCCCCAATGCAGACTGTTACAGTGACCACAGATTGATTACAGGCACATTGAGGGTAATGCTAAAGTTGTTAAAGAAAGTCAAGTATACAACAGAAAGACCCTAAATTTAATTTGTGCAAATTGAAAACTGACACAGAAATACGAGATAATTTTAACATTGAAGTAAAGAACACATTTTATATATTGTCTGATCTAGATTTCCTATTTAAAGATGTGGATGATCAATGAGAAATGTTGAAGAATTCAATCACTTGGGCTGCAAAAAAAAAATAAGACTATTCCAAAATTAAAGAAAGTGGGCCGTAAGACATGGATGGATGACTGAAGACATTTTACAACTAATGGAAACAAGAAGACAGAACAAATATAATTCTGCCAAATATGAAGAAATTCACAGAAAAGTCAATATTATGTAAGGAGGCAAAGAAGCATGGCTTGAGAAAAACGGCATAGAAATTGAAAAACAACACAACAGTAAAAATACCAAACTAATGCACAAAAGAATTCTGGAGCTTACTAATCAAAGTACACATACATAAGCAGGCTGCCTAATGACAAAAGGTGGAAAAATCATAATTGAAAAAGATCAGATTTTACTTGTATGGTCAGATTATGTGAAAAACCTTTATGATGATAACATTGAAGATCAGTATAATATTCAAAATATTAATGAAGGACAATCAATTTTGAAGATGGAGGTTCATGCTTTTAACCATATGAAATTTGGAAAGACCCCAGGTTCAGACAGCATCACAACAGAAATGATTAATGCTTTAGAAGAATATGGAATATATAAAGTTACCAGATTGCTGAATACAATATATGATACTGGAAATATACCTCATTAATTATGTAACTATGTATTTATTGCAATCCCAAAGGAATCAGGAGCTTTGAAATGTGATTAACATTCGAAAAATTAGTATAATGAGTCACATCACGAAGATTTTGTCAAGAATTTTCATGCAAAGTGTTAGGAAGAAAATACAACCTGAAATAGGAAAAGAACAATTAGGAAGAAAATACAACCTGAAATAGGAGAAGAACAATGTGGGTTTGTAGAAGGCAAGGGTACAGCAAATACTGTGTATATACTGAGAACAGTAATTGAACGTTCGATAGAACTATACAAAGATCTACACCTTTGCTTTATTGACGACACAAAGGCTATCGATAATGTGAGACATATCGACATGATAAGGATGCTTGAAGATCTACAAATTGATGGAACAGACCTTAGACTTGTAAAAAAAAAACGTACATTGGAAACAACAAGCTGCCATAAGAATTGATAATGAAGTAGGTCAATATCAGCCTATTAAGAGAGTTGTGAGACAGAGATGTGTAATGTCTCCAGATCTTTTTTCCTTGTACAGTGAAAATATTTTCAGAAATATAGAATATATGGAAGGAATCAACATTGGGGGACGATACATCAATAATATTAGATATGTAGTTGATACAGTCTTGATTGCATCTCGGGATTGAATTACTGCCTGGAAGATGAGACAGAGGTCGTCCAACACGACGTCGGGCACAGCTAGAGTAGCATAATTAAAGTAATGACTAAGATAGTATAACTAAAGTAAAAAACTATGATAGATGTACATAATGTAACAACTAATATAGACAAATGTAACATAACAGCTGAAACTGGAATTTTCATTAACGATTAAGAAAGTATAACTAAAGTAAGAAGTAAGGTAGATATACGTAATGTAACAACTAAGATAGGCAAACGAATCGTAACAGCTGAGACAGGGACATTTAATGTAACACGTGCAAAAATAACAGTTCGGATTTAAATAATTAAAGTAAGAATCAAACCAGAAGCATTTAGAGTGTTAAATTAGATGTAAACATTTTAACCTAGCAAGTCTGATATAAATATTTACACTGTCAATTGGCATATACAAATTTAAAGTTAAAGAGAAAATAGAAACATTGAAAATAGATATTAGGATATAAATAACCAAAAGTAGAAGAGAAACATGTAAAGCAACAACTAAAACAGTAACATTTATAGCAGGGGTGGCCAATATGAGGCCCGCGGGCCGCATGCGGCTCGCCGGAAGTCATGTTGCGGCCCACGGAGTGGGAAGCGGCGATGTGGTCGAAGCTGTAGCGCGCTTGCTTGTTTACTTTAATTAACAAAAGAAAAATTAGGTGGCCCGGCAGGAAATATTATTTCTGAAATTTGGCCCGCCTGCTGAAAAGGTTGGCCACCCCTGATTTAAAGTAACAAAACAGTTATGTGCAATCTACAGGATGTTTCAATCAGCCGCAGAATGTATTTACTGTTTATGATATACCAGACAATACTAGTTCAGTAGATTACCAATGAATTCTGAACGGCCAACGCATCATACCATCCAAATCAACACAACGAAGTCTGCTTCCAAATCGCCCGAAGCTGATTTCGAAGACTCGACTCTTTATTACGAGAAATTACGAAACTGTAAGTCTTACTATACTTTAGGGCACAACGCGGTTTAAAGAAACATCTATGATAGCATATGTAAAGTGGCGTCAATAATAAAATACATAATGTCTATGATAAAATATATAAGGTAAGAATTATTATCAAAAAATATTTAAAGTGAAAAACAAGAATACACATATTTAAATATTGAGACGGCTATCTCGGTTAACAAACCCTTCCAGAAGGCGGGTATATCGACCGAAAGGTTCAAATATCACAGCACTGCTGAAAACTGACACAACGCAATTACGTCTAAATAAAAAAAAAAATATCGGACGGACGACACAGAAGAATAAAAATATTATAAGTAACAAATGTGATAAAGTAAGGAAATTAAAACCTAGTTTGAAAACGTGTAAAGTGACAATCTATTATTAGTTATTTAGTCAGTCACGGTTCCAACTTCACGGCAAAAGGTCACCCCATTATGCTCCGTTCCTGTACCAGTGAATATCACACAAAATGCTCCCCATTGCCCCATGTGAAATGTGGAACAGACATGAGTCTCAACAAACCAAAAGCCCGCACAGATATACTATGCAAAATGCCGCTGCCAGAATGCCAACACAAAAGTCCCCCACGAAAAATACAGTTCATCCTCGATTTAAGCGGCATTCACTAGAAAACCAGTTCCACACATTACTGCATAAGGCAACTCAGTCATTTCAACGATCGCCACTCATACCATTATATGAAAACCATCGCAATGTGGTCTGCTTTCAAATCGCTCGCAGCTGTGTTTTGAATGTTGTATGCCAGATTGCGAAATTATGTTCACAAAGCTTTCGCCATATGGCCTATAAATAGAAACAGAGCAGGGCATGGCCAGATCCTTTCTACAGAGCGAGGTTAAACATGAAAGAAAATATGGCCAAGCATTTATCCCGCCGGCAGCTGAAACGCTAATAATATCTCATACGCCAGGGCGTAAATTTATGAGCCTGACTGACTGCCTCGCCGGCCGTGTTTGCCATACCAAAATACAAAAATAACTGGCAGTGTCATATCTTCCAAGGTCGCACATAAGAAGGCACTTCAGATTGTAATCCTTACAGTACTCATGTATGCTGTTGCCGATGTTGCGGTTTCAACCCCTACACCGGTTAGTTGGACTAAAATGTTAACATCTCGTCCTTGGCACTAGGACGTAAATTACTAGTGCCTAAGAAATCGGAGTGGGTTTGCATGATGGCGAGGGACGCTAGTAATAGGGATGGCTAATCAGCACGTAAAAATAGGTCCAGTGCACTAGGAGTAGCAGTACGTGTACGGAATATACTTTGCTTGAGTTCAAATATAAGAGACGAAAAAAAAAGGAAAAAAAAAAAAGAAATAGCTATGAATAAAGACGTGAAGGAAAATGTGTTGACCTTATCCCTCCACAGAAACATAGCAAGAAACGTATTCTTCTTTCGTTTCGGAAGAAGCAGATTTTAAAAGCCGTACATTACTTCTTTGCTGCACTTTTTGATTTTTCTTTCTCACAATTTTCTTCTGGCCCGACTGATGTAAATCCTACAAGTCAAAAAGAAAGCCCTCTTAACGAGCTAAAGGTCGAGGGCTACTTTTATCGGGTCAGCAGAGTGATTGAAAGTCCCCAGTGTAGATCAATGTTGACCCAGTACCCAGAGAGGGGAAACTGTGTATGTGCTTTATGACCTGGCGGTCCAAAAATAAACGCAGGGGAAGGTACTCCAAGAGATATTGATTTTCCTTTCAGGAGAATATTCGTACGCAAATTAGATTTCTTCCATTGGTTATCTTCCCACACATAACCGCCTGTGCGCACGTGTTATATATATATACAGATTAAATAAAAAGCAGACTGATATATGACCACACGGACGTGCAGACACAGACAGAAACAGACTGATATATGACCACACGGACGTGCAGACACAGACAGAAACAGACTGATATATGACCACACGGACGTGCAGACACAGACAGAAACAGACTGATATATGACCACACGGACGTGCAGACACAGACAGAAACAGACTGATATATGACCACACGGACGTGCAGACACAGACAGAAACAGACTGATATATGACCACACGGACGTGCAGACACAGACAGAAACAGACTGATATATGACCACACGGACGTGCAGACACAGACAGAAACAGACTGATATATGACCACACGGACGTGCAGACACAGACAGAAACAGAGACAGATGGATAAACGGCTGGACAGACAGGCAGACAGACAGACAGACTGGCAGGCAGACGGAGGGAGGAGGCAGGCAGACAGACAGACAGACAGACGGACGGACGGAGGACGGACGGACGGACGGACAGAGAGATAGATAGATAGATAGATAGATAGATAGGTAGGTAGGTAGGTAGGTAGATAGATAGATAGATAGATAGATAGATAGATAGATAGATAGATAGATAGATAGATAGATAGATAGATAGATAGGCATACAGATATACAGATAAAGAAAGAAAGAAAGAAAGAAAGAAAGAAAGAAAGAAAGAAAGAAAGAAAGAAAGAATATTCTTTTCCAGCCTATTGCACCTTCCACGACCTTCATTTGTGGTGAAATAAATATCCTTCATATGCCGACCTATATCATCCATGATGTACAGATACCACCCACTAATGTAGAGATGAAGACAACACCATTCTCCCTGACTCTGTATGTGGTGGGATCTGTTAGTTGTTCCGCCCTGACTCTGTATGTGGTGGGATCTGTTAGTTGTTTCGCACTGACTCACGCAGGTTATGAAATTCCACAATTTGTGTTTGCATTAGTTCCTCCGACAGTTTGCTGTCGAATTGTTCAATTCTGCTATTACATAAAAACGCCCCTTCACAAATTGCTGTGTATTGAATAGTAAACATGAGACCACACAAATTGTATACGCTTGCCTATCTCCAATGTTATTTAAGTCACAATAATCGATATTTGATTTACACTCACCGCCGTAGTCTACTTCCTAGCCTGATAGAAATGCAGACACAATGACATACAGACAGGCGGACAGCATGCATGCTGGAACCGAGACAGATTGATAGACAGGAAGGGTTTAAGAAAATAGACGGAGATAACAGTGGGCAGAGACAGAGATAGAGAGAGAGAGAGAGAGAGAGAGAGAGAGAGAGAGAGAGAGAGAGAGAGAGAGAGAGAGAGAGAGAGCGAGACAAATAGAGAGAGAATTGAAGAGAGAGAGAGAGAGAGAGAGAGAGAGAGAGAGAGAGAGAGAGAGAGAGATGAAGAGATACAGTAAATTGGACTGGAATAGACAAACATACCCACAGGAAGAAAGCTAGGCATGCAGGCAGGCAAACAAACTGTCGTATACAGAGAGACAAGCAGACATAGATGCAAGCATGTAGACAGACAGATAGACAGAAAGACATATATAGACAGACATATAGAAAGATACACAGACAGGAAGGCAGAGAAACTGACAGACATTCATAAAGACAAACAGACAGAAGAATAAAAAGACAGACACATTGGCAGACAGACGGAACTACAGACGGGCATATAGGCAGAGAAACATCCATAAACAAAGACAGGTAAGCAGACAGAAAGAGAGACAAACAGAAAACCATACCTATGAATATAAAAACAGATAGACAGACAATTTGTTTTTACAGATATAATCACCAGAGATATGGGTGTTTATTTCGAACTTCGAACTACCCATCTACGCCCTGTCACGTTGGTGAGAACATAACACACCGGTTGCAAACACTTACCTTTAACTTCAAGAACATTCCCAGCCAGGAACGCAGAGTCGCTGGACAACGGCAACGGAGTCCGGGACTTCTCGATGAAGACATTGATAGAGTTGACATCGATGTTCCGTCGAAGTAGAGCTGCCTCAATTGCTTCCCTGTTGGATTGGACAACCAAGACATAGTATTGTAATACGGTCTGTCTATCTGCATTTGTATACGACAGTTTATGTCCCTACCCGCCTGTCTTCATTCCTGACTACATTTTTGTGTATCTTGTTTTTTTTAAAATCCCTGTCTTATTGCTTGCTCCCCCCCCTCTCTCTCTCTCTCTCTCTCTCTCTCTCTCTCTCTCTCTCTCTCTCTCTCTCTCTCTCTCTCTCTCTCTCTCTCCGTCTTGCACTCTCTGTCGGCCTTAAGCAAAGAACCGCCATGTTCCATGTCTGTTTCCAACCAAAAGTAACATTCTGTTTTTCATAGTATTCAATATACATTCATGAATGCTAATCAATACCCAAGAACATATTTCTCGTGTTTACTAATTGGTGCCTGAGCAAAATATAAGGAATAGAATGGTAAGACAGAATCATCAATGTGGAGCTCATGGAGACAACTAGACAAATACCAGTCAAACAAGAGGTGAATAAAAAATGGATAAAACATGAATTGAAGAGACCTTAGAATAGTATAGCTAGAAACGCCTTTGTCTGGAATCCACAGTGCACAAGAAAGAGAAGAAGACCAAAAATACACGTAGCAGAGAAGTAATGAATAATAAGGGGAGGACATGGAGAGAGATACATTGGATAGCAGAGGATAGGAGGCGGGCTTGGAGTCAGGTTTTTGAGGACCTATGTCCCAATGGGGGAATAACGGGTAACAGAAGTAGTTATAGTTTCATTGGTACCTTGCCGTCTTGACAGACGATAGTTTGTGCTTCAAAAAGGCATAATAACTTTACCCATGACGGTAGCAAATGTGACTGATAAGGCCAATTCGCGCTGTAAATGTTCGTCCACAGTTGGTGCATGTGAACATGTGGTCATTTCCACCATCATGCACCATCTTACGTCTCACACACTCGGTGTGTGACTTATCTGCAATAATTTTCTCCTTTGTCTTTATTCCATTTCTGATATTTGCCCTCCATGCAACATGTTCAGCGGCGACTTGCTCCCAATGTGCATTATCAATGCCTGTATCAATCATGTCCAATCAACTAGTGAATTACTAATATATTTTTTACTAGTTATAGTTATAGGAAGAATATACGTTTTTCTGTATTAAGCGATACACACTATTTTTATGTATGTCTGCTCGGACATCCGCAAATCGAGATATAATAAAGTTAAGTTGCCTATCCTCTACAGGATTACCCTCTTTGGATAACAATCATCTTCAAATTAATATCACCTAACACTAACAAACGGCAACGCTCTGTAATATACACAAACAAAAGAAACACACATTACACCTTGTAAATATACATTGCTTTGTATGAAATAAACGTTAAAAAAAAATAAATTAATATCATGATAACAGGATTATTTATATGAGCCGGCGATGAATTCTAATATAACTTCTCGCTGAGGTTGAACGGGTAGAGGTAATCACATCGGAAACGAATCCTCTAAAGGACGTCTCAGTCAAGCCTATAATATTTTGGCTGTTTGTGATATCTTGGTAAGTTTACGTTCAGTAGTTTGCCTACTGCTTTCTGAACGACCGGCACTCATACCATTATATGAAAATCAATACAACGCGTCCTGTTGCCAAATAGTCTGCAGCTGTGTTTTGAACGCGGTATAAGCGATTACGAATTGCGTCCGTAACGCCTTCGCCACAGAGATAGCAGGATATAACGTGCTGGTATAAAAGTGCTGATATAAACGTGCTGGTATAAATCGCATGAGAACCAATGTCACGTATGTCCCATCGGACATCCGCAAGTCGTGCTGATATAAACGTGCTGATACCAGTCGACGAAGGTGTGAGACAGTATCAGACAACAATTCCAACGGACGAACCCTGCTGTTAAGGTCTACGCCCGGAGCCGCATGGAGCCGTTACTGACAGACAGAGACACAATAGAAACCGCACCAGCTGACATCACATGCATTACATTTACCACACGAGAAAACATAATTTAAACAACACAAAAGGAAACAATATAGGACTGCAAAACCCGTACCTCAATTACAGCCAATAAGGCAGGTTGAACGAGGTCGAATTTGTAATTTTATCTTCTCAAACAAACGAGCGAACGAGCCACAGTCGCATGAGCTCGATGAAGTAGAGGCCAGGACTGACGTTTGGCATACGTCTGACAAGCAGTGGTGGATCAAGGGTGGCTATGTCAACCTGGCTTGACCTTCTAGTGCTTGGCGATAACGGGCTGGCCAGACAGACACAAATTATCTGGAGCCGGTAGTTTACTAGCAGGAAGTAAGCCAGCACTAAAGATGGAGATCTCCAACACGAGGACTAGCAGGGAATCCTTAAGTGGGCACGGGATTGGGTCAGGGCGCACTTTCTTTAAATAAGCACCATCCAGGAGATCTATCGTCTTCTTCACATTTATAGATGATGCGACAGGAGAGAGAGGGGGATACAACAGGACATATGACAGGACATACATCATACGACAGGACATATTTGACAGGACGAAACATGCATGACAGGACATGATAGGACATCGTGACAGATATGATGGGACAGATATGATGGGACAGATATGATGGGACAGATATGATAGGACATATATGACATGACAGATATGACAGGACATATAGGGCAAGACAGATATGATAGGACAGGACAGGTCACGTGTGACAGATGTGAAGGACACATAGGACAAGACAGACATGATAGGACATGATATATATGACAGGACATATAGGACAGGATATATATGACAGGACATATATGACAGGGCAGGACGCGACATGTGTGACAGATTTGACGGGCCAGCAGGACATGACAGACATGATATGACATATATTACAGGACAGATATGACAGGGCATATATGTCAAGACATATATGACATGACAGATATGACAGCACATATATGATAGGACATATATGACATGACAGATATGACAGCACATATATGATAGGACATACATGACAGGACATATATGACAGAACAGATATGGCAGGACATGACAGATATGACCGGGAAAAACACACAGAATTAATAAGATTCCAATACTGTTTTTAAAATATTCACCCAGAAAGCCTATCCTTGACTTCTCATCTACGTACAAATAGAGAGACAGACAAAACTGAAGTGCAAGACAGAATAAACAGGAGAGAACAGCACATACAGGTCACCACGGATAATATTGAATGAACAGAATAGACAGACACCCTCGAAGCTCTAGGTGGCAGATTTAACCACTTCGACCTTGACTCATGAATAAATAAATATATAAGAACTATAAATAAATATATAAGTACAATCTGTTTGCGAACATAACCAAGCAGATATTATAAGGACTATTCCCAGCTGTAGAGACCTGTAAAATTTCTGATTGATTCCCACTCCTTTTCCTATTCACCTTATGCTCCTACTCTTTTGCCTCACCGTCCTCCTCTTCTTTGTTATACTTATATTCTTCCTTCTCATCTTCTTTCTCTTCCCCCTTCTCTTCATCCACCTCTTCCTCTTTCTCTTATCGCTTTTATTTCGCTACATCCTCCTCTTCCTATTCCTCTTCTTCCTCATTCTCCTATTCCCCTTACTCTTACTCTTTCTCTTCTTTCTAGTCATCTTTCTCCTCAGCGTTTAATCCCTCTACTCTTCCATATTTCGCTTAATCTTCCTCTCCTCTCCGTCGTCTTCGCCGGCCTTCTCCTCCTCCATCTCCTTTTATTTATGTTAATAATTTAAGCGCTGCATTCTTTACAACACACAATAAGAAAACCTGAACGCTTCCTAGAATGTAATTGTCAGTAGCAGGTTCCCTCAAGCAATCCCCCATGTTCTCTTTCACGTTCGTCTCTGGGCACCAGCCGTGACCTCTCAACTCACCAAATACAGCCAATGTTTGTAGATTGTGTGTCCGAGTCTGGTCTCCACTCTCGGCGCGTGATGCGGTCAGTATGTCCTTTGTTTATTTAGGGAGATAGGCTTGTACTTGTACTTTCTCTGGTCTCAGATTGTATCCCGGACATTTAGGGAGATAGGCTTGTACTTGTACTTTCTCTGGTCTCAGATTGTATCCCGGATATTTAGGGAGATAGGCTTGTACTTGTACTTTCTCTGGTCTCAGATTGTATCCCGGATATTTAGGGAGATAGGCTTGTACTTGTACTTTCTCTGGTCTCAGATTGTATCCCGGACATTTAGGGAGATAGGCTTGTACTTGTACTTTCTCTGGTCTCAGATTGTATCCCGGACATTTAGGGAGATAGGCTTGTACTTGTACTTTCTCTGGTCTCAGATTGTATCCCGGACGTAACAAGTCCGTAACAAGAGCGTCGTGATAGCATAGAGGCCTGCCGACCCATTGGTCAGGGGTTCAATCCGCATTGGGTGGATTCGAATTAAAAAAAAAGAATAAAGTAACCTGGGCTCCTGAGTTCCATCCATCCATCATGTGCCATGCCATGTTTTGCCATCTCATTCGATCACCGGAGTCGTGGATCAGCTCCGTGTTTCTACCTCGACCATGCCACGTGGCCAAGCCATCCAGGTATTTACTTCTCGGTCTTCCCTTGGTCTCTTCCCTTCGATCTTGCCAGTTGTTACCAAGTTCTCCAATTCATTTCTTCTCATAACATGTCCAAAAATTGTTGACTGTCTACGTCTAATGACTCTAATCAGTTGACAATCTTCATGTGTTTCTTGAAGGACTTGTTCGTTGGTTTTTCTGTCTGTCCAAGGTATTGTTTGCATTTTCCTCAGAAACCACATGTCCACAGCCATCAGATGTTTTTTTAGCTTGTCTGCTCAGTGTCCACGCTTCACATCCATATAAAAGTGCAGGCTCTATGTAGCACTTCAACACTCTTTTTCTCGTTTCAAATGACATCTTTTTCATTGGTCAGTATGTTTTTCATCTTGCAAAAGGCTACCTTCGGAATGGCAATTATTGTTCTAATCTCTTCCAGGCATCTCCCATCAGATGTTATGACTGTTCCGGGGTAATTGCACCGATTCACTTGTTTAAGAATATGCCCATTTACTTGTATATTATATTGTGGTATTTCCTTCTTCCCAGTTATTCCAGCAAAAATGGCTATTACAGAATGACTTGGGAAGTAAATACGACCGGAGTGATGCAAACCATTTTCCTCACCGAATGCAGACTGGTCTATAAAATATGATTCTAACACCATATGTCCGATTGAGCTGCGGCGTGTTAAAGGACATGACCAATACGTATTTTACGTTCTTCAAACCTGAACATTGCTTCCTTCAATTAAAGGCAGTGGTTCTCAACCTTTTTTGGCCCATGCACCCCTTCATCATATGTTCAGAATGAAATCCCCCCTTTCGTATTTCCTCTCTATTAACCCCCCCCCCCCCCAGCCCCTACACGGTATATGTAAAAATGGAAGCTAAATTTAATAACACATATTAGAGCGAGTGTAGACGTCTACATCACACGTGATTTGCGGGTCTACTTACGTTATAAAAAAAGTTTCAGAAGGGCGGGAAGTACATAACCGTAAAGTATGGAGGGAAGAATAATATAAAATAATCGGTTTTTCTATTAACGCGATCTTTAAATAATATTAATTCCCCCCCCCCCCCTAAAATTTCCCGCTGGGGTGGGGGGAAATTCCCCACCGGTCGAGAACCACTGATTTAAGGATGTCCCAAATGTTTCCTACTAGCCCTATCACATTTTGTAGGCGGATAGCACGGAGGAAAATGTGGACAATCTTTCTCCCATTTTGGCAACCGACGAGCCCCGGTGTCTAACTTGCGTCCGACCGCTCTCATAACATTTCCAGCGTAGTTCGCTACAAACTTCGCCAGCGTGCCCGATGTTCACTGTATGCGGTATTATTTAGTATAAGTCTTTTCCTGACCGCTGCGACAGAGATGTGATGCTACAGGAGACTTGAAAACTGCCACGGGCAGCAATCATGAGTGGTCTACATGCGTTGAAGGAGGAGAAACCACAAAGACAACTCATTACAAGTGTTAGACCGAGTGTGTCTACATTTGTGTCCAGATTAAGACTCGAACAGCATTGGGACATTTTATAACAACAGGAAAGATGGAGCGAGAGAGAGAGAGAGAGAGAGAGAGAGAGAGAGAGAGAGAGAGAGAGAGAGAGAGAGAGAGAGAGAGAGAGAGAGAGAGAGAGAGAGAGAGAGAGACAGACAGAGACAGAGAGCAAGAGAGAAAGTGAGCGAGAGAGAAAAACAGAGAGCGAAAGAGAGCAAGAGGGAGAGAGCTAGAGAGAGAGCGAGAGAGAGAGAGAGAGCGAAAGAGACAGAGAGCGAGAGAGAGCGCGAGTAAGAGAGAGAGCAAGAGCGAGAGAGAGACAGAGAGAGCGAGACGGAGAGCTAGAGAGAGCGAGAGAGAAAGAGAGATTGAGCAAGAGAGAGAGCGACAGAGGAAGAGCGAGAGAGACAGAAAGAAAGCGAGCGAGAGAGAGAGAGAGCGTGAGAGAGACAGAGAGAGAGCGAGAGAAAGGAGAGAGCGAGAGAGGGCTAGAGAGAACGAGTGAGAAAGTGAAATAGAGAGAGCGACAGAGAAAACGAGAGAGTGAGAGAGAGAGAGGGAGAGAGAGGGGGAGAGAGAGAGGGAGAGAGAGACAGAGAGAGCGAGACATTAGGAGGAAGAGAGAGCAGAGACAGAGAGAGAGAGAGAGAGAGAGAGAGAGAGAGAGAGAGAGAGAGAGAGAGAAAGTGACGGAGAGATAGTGAAAGAGACATGTCAGCACATGAAGTGATAAATTATGTTGAAGATCGCCAGAAGCGGAGAGTCATGATCGTCAGCAGGGCACTTAAAAATGAAGATGTTGCTATTTGTCATTAAATAAAAGAAGATCAATACAATAAGAAGAGTAAGGAGGAGGGAGAGGAGGAGTAGGAGAATAAAGAGGAGCAAATGAAGCGACATAAGAAACAACAACAGCTGTAATCAACCACGCTTGAGTCACACACAAAGACATGCACAAGAAGCCACGGCCACACAAACAAGCAACACATATTCGAACATGTGCGAATATATGCATATAGATTTCTCTTCCCCCAACTTCTTCACTGAAATAAATCTTTCTTTTGGAACGATCCAAATCTTCATCCCGTAGCAAATTCCAAATGTGAAGAGGATTATTGATTTCCCATGCCCCAGCTGCTTTTATCTCTTTAGTGTTACAAGCCTTTTAAGTTAGGGATTAATTTCTTTAAGGGGAATGAGAGATGAAAGAAAACGTGAAAGGAGAATAGGGAAGACGCAATGGTTGGAGATATTGCTTCTCAATTTCAAATGCAGTTTACTTGTTTTTATTTTATTTTTAAGAATGAATTTATATTGAACGCCGTCATGCAGAATAACAGTTATCTGTTGCTTTTCCTTGTCCTTCTGTGAGAGCGAATCAATACCTCTAACTATATTACATCATTTGTGTAGTTCCATGTAGTGGAAGCAACTGGGAGATCTCATCGGAAAATCTCTCCATGATAGCAACCAGTGAGAAGTATAACAATGCGTGAGGAAAACATTAAAGTAACAGTGCGAGGTTGCAGGTGTGAGGTGAGAGTAAGGCAGCATTAGAGCCAGGGAAGTTAATTAAGAAATCCCAAGCTAATGGGGGAGCCCCAACACAATGGTTTGGTATAGCACGTACATGTCAAGGGTAAATTTCCAGTGAGAGGCAGAGGAATGCTGGAAGACAAATAAACAAAGGAAAAACTCTGAAGGGTAGGTTTCGGTGAAATCTGTAATTGGGAGCACAAGAGTCTCACGGGGGGGGGGGGGGGGGGGGGGGGTCCCGAGGAAGTGGATAACATGAGAGAAAATTGAGGAGTCGAGGAGATTTGAGTTTTGGGGAAGTTAGGAAAACTTCGCTCGGGGGGAGTTAGATGTGGGCAAGACGTGGCCCAAAAGGATAGACTCAAAAGAGTTGCTTATCCTCGGTCTAAATGAGAGTTCGGCGTAACAGTTCATTTTATTGGGGTGTTATAAAGGCTGGTGGAAGGCAGTGTTGTAGTACACATGAGTGAAAAGGATACATGTAGATCTGTTATGAATATACTTGAATGGTGCTGTGCATTGTGTTCAAGACGAAGACGAAGAAGCAGAAGAAGAAGAAGAAGAAGAAGAAGAAGAAGAAGAAGAAGAAGAAGAAGAAGAAGAAGAAGAAGAAGAAGAAGAAGAAGAAGAAGAAGAAGAAGAAGAAGAAGAAGTGTCAAAGTAATTGCCCAGTGTTGTTTACGTTCGATGTATCTGTAAGGAAAAAAAAGGTTGCGCAATGACGCACTTGAAATGTATTTTCATGGAAAGCAAAAACAATATGATTATTTTCCTATGAAAAATTTATGCAATGTTGCCTTCGTTTTCCAGATGTCAGTAGACACAAAAAAAGGCTGATGCTTCGGGTTGTTCTACGACTGATTTTGGAGTGTCAGTTAATCAGTCGTGCAGTCGTAATAAAACAGTAAAAGTAACTGTTCCTATTACACGTATCAAGGAAATTTTGGTATATGGTGCGAGACTCAAATCTTAAAGACACATCGGCACCCTGAGGGTAATGTGATCAATACCACACTGGGTGCTTTTACTGTCCAAGGCACTTCCCAGTACCCATTTTAGGATGGGCGGATCTCGAAGCAGAGGCCAATTGTAAAAATAAAAATATACTCTAATGAAGATTCGAACTCAAGATTACCGGATAGACAAGCGAACGTCTAATCATTGCACCGCAGCAGCTCTCAGTAGACACACATACATTAAATCATCATCTAGTCCCTTTTCGACTGGCTTGGGAGATTATGCCTCTCCACAAATTACGATCTCCGACGTCGTGGATCTATTCGTGTGTTGACTCCCTTCAGTGCTATGACACAAGACTGTTAAGAACCTTCTCTCGCTGACTTCCTCTATCTCTCTTTCCGCAAATCTTTCCGGTTGTCACAACATGTTCCAGTTTTTGTCAGCTCATACGTGACCAAAAACGATGACTGTCTCTTTCTGATGTTTGCGATAAGTTGACATTGCGACTCAGCTTCCATTGATTGATTGATTGATTGATTGATTTAGGAATTGACATCACAGTATTCGGGGCATTCCCATAAGTGCTCCGTCCCCATCCTCAGCAGCCAGCGAAGAGTTCCAACACTAAAAGTACCAGTAGCAATCTGATTATAAGTCCGTCTCGCCTTTCCTTTGAGCGTTGAGCGTCGGCCAGATCCCTTCGTCACTCCTCGTTGTCTCATTCTTGCCAGACCATGGTAATCCATTTGCTCCTCCGAGGTGTGCACGTGCTCCCACAAGGCCGCAACCACGTCTGCCTTGTCATGTATCAATACTCCACCAAGTTCTGCAGAGCCAGCCAATCTGTCCGCCTGTTCATTTCCCAGCACACCGGCATGCCCCGGAGAAAAGATCCAGGCTATGCTTGTCACCCATGACCTCCGAAGCGAAGCAAGCTACTCCGCACGAAGTCTGCCCGTCCTAACCCTCGTCAGCATGCTTTCTGAGTCAGTTACAATCACGATGTGTGTGTGTGTCGTATTCTCCATCCAGCGGAGAGCCGCAGTGACTGCCTCCACTTCCATTCTTAAGCTGGATGTTGTGGTATCATATGCCAGGCTCTCCTGCCCCAAACATCGACCATTAGCTTTGGCTATGAACCCCAGCCACTTCTCTCACCTCTTGACACCGAACCATCTGTGTAGATAATCACATCACTCGAGTGAGCATTGTCCTGAATTAGTTGCTGGATTTCCACTTCCGTGGCCCCTGCTGGCCACTCCCTGCACTCCCGGCTTAATGTGATTATAACTCTGCACAAGTCTGACTGCTCCGCTGGCACTCTGACCCACTCCTCTCCACGCCTAATGTTCTCCAAGGGGCACACCTGTCTGATCGTATCCTCCGCCTGAGCCATCCATGATTTCCCTCTTATCAGTCGCTGACCCTTAACTGCGTCCAGCGCCTCATGCAGTGGGTGGTCTGTGTCTGCAGCTACTCTGAGGTATGCCTTCGCCTGCATCACCTTGAGCCTACCAGCAACAGTCGGCAGACCAAGGATGTAACGCATACACACTACTGGGGTGTCTCTAGTGCATCCCAGAATGACCCGCATAGCTTCGTTCTGTATGCGCTCTAACTTCACCAGCTGACTCTCTGAGACAGTGAGCAGACCTAATCCATAATCAATTACTGAGAGGATCAAGTGCTGGTATAGTGTGAAAAGCATTCTCTGCTCTATGTCCATTGCAGCCATAGTTTTAAGTGCATTGAGTCCCTTTTGAGTTCTTGTCACGACCTGTCTCCACATGGTCCTTGAAGGATAGGCTCCTGTCAAATGTGATCCCCAGATACTTCAGTTTGTTCTCTCTGCTGACTATTTCTACCATCTATCGCGAGGCTTGGGACATCAGCTCTTACAATCCTGTTGTCCAGAGAGCACCACAAAACAGCCGCCTTTTCCGGGTGGATGACAGCACTCATTTCTGTGCACCAGTCAATCACTTCATCTACTGTCGCCTGTAACTCCTGGGCTGTTTGCTCCCTATCTCTCCCCTGCCTATATGCAAGAATATCATCTGAAAATGTTAGTATTCTTCCAACCCCTGGTGCTTCTAGGTTTGCAATCTTGCTCGTATACACATTAAAGAGCACCGGTGAGACTGCAGATCCCTGTGGCAGTCCCGGGGTTAACATATGTGGCTCTGAGGTCCATGCGCCCAGACGGAGAGCAACCCGACGAGAGTGCAGGACGGCTGCTATCCAGTTCACCAACCAGGGATTGACCCCCTTCTCCATCAGTGCTGGTCATCAAAATATCATATCGAACTCTATTGTACGCATCCTCGAGATCAAGCGCTACCGCCATCGTTTCCTGTCTACTCTGGAACCCCTCATAAACATCAAAGGCAAAAGTGGCTGCATTAGACCAGGTATCTTTTCCTGGCCTGTAGCTCCCCAGGCCTCTTGGAAGAAGCTTCCCCCTTTCCAAAAAATCCTGCAGCTTAACAGCGACTATCTTTTCTAAAACCTTCCCAAATGTATTTTGAAGGGTGATGATCCTAAAGCCGCTTAGCTTTGACTGATCCTTGAATGGTTTTGGGAGAGGGATGAGATAGCTGTGCACCCAATCCTGCGGTACTGATGCTGTCCTAATGCTCTGGTTAAAGCAGTCGGTCATCTCCTCCAGGTCTGCTTCGCTCAAACCCTTCATGTGGCCATACCTGACCCCACCGGGCCCTGGTGCCGTGTCTTTTGCCTTTTTCAAAATGTGTTTAACATCTTCCACCCGTATGATGTCTTCATACTGCATATTCTTCGTGGTGCCAGATAGCTCCTCACTAACTGCATCCCTGGTATCCGCATCACTATGATTGGTCTGCTCTAAAAATCTCTGGAGAAACGCCTCCCCTTTCTCTTTGTATGTTGTCACGCGCACACTATCATCTCTATAGATTGTTCCCACTGTCATCGGCCGATCTTTTCTCTGCATTTGCCTGTGCAGTTTCCAGAATTTTTGCTATGTTTTATCACCTCCAATCTCCTTCATGAAACATTCCCATTTTGCCTTTTTGGCCTCTGCAGCACAGCGCTTGAAAACCTCCACCTTGTCTTTCTTGATATTTTCCGCTGTGTCCACTTCCTCTCGTGAGCTTCGAAGTGTCTGTCGCACTTTCTTTAGCTGCTTCACTGCAGCTCTCTTTGCTTTCCAAGCATGATCTACTTCTGGGGTCCACCAAGGGGGCTGCGAGAAGGGAGTTTTAACAGTCATGTTGCATGCCCCTTGTCTGAGGCGTCCAAGAAGGCAATCGGTCCACTCATACCGGAAGGTCTTGCGCGCTCTCCCAGCTTTAACTTTCCTGGGTTTAGAGATCAGGACTGAGCATGGCATGCGATCACTCCCATGGTCATTCAAAACAGTCCACTTTACATCAAGGACTGATGACTGGGAGACAAGTGCCAAGTCAATAGCTGTGTCTGCATCGCCAGGCCTCATTGCCATTCTTGTCGGCCTACCATCATTTATGCAGACAACATCGGAGTCCACCATGGCATCTGCAAGGGCAATTCCCTGTCGGTTTTCTCCACTACTGTCCCAATCTCTGTTCTTTGCATTGAAGTCTCCACATATGAGTAGCCTATCACCTGGTAATAGGTTTCCATTAAAACGTCCAGATTGCTCATTTTTGCTGTTCAATTAATTTTCAGCATTCTTCTATAAAACCACATCTGCAAGGCTTCTATGGATTTGTTTCGCCTGTTTACTAATTGTACAGCTTTCAAGGAAAAAGACTTATTGCACAAACATTAATTAAATATCTCCATGAAACTACTGAATCGAAGATATACGTAAATACCTCAATGAAACTGCTGATTTCGAAGATATACGTAAATACCGCCATAAAATTGCTGATTTTGAAGATATACGCAAATACCTCCAAGAAACTACTGATTTTGAAGATATACGTAAATACCTCCATGAAATTGCTGATTTTGAAGATATATATTACCTCCAAGAAACTACTGATTTTGAAGATATACGTAAATACCTCAATGAAACTGCTGATTTCGAAGATATACGTAAATACCGCCATGAAATTACTGATTTTGAAGATATACGCAAATACCTCCATGAAACTGCTGATTTTGAAGATATACGCAAATACCTCCAAGAAACTACTGATTTTGAAGATATACGTAAATACCTCCATGAAACTGCTGATTTTGAAGATATACGCAAATACCTCCAAGAAACTACTGATTTTGAAGATATACGTAAATACCTCCATGAAACTGCTGATTTTGAAGATATACGTAAATACCTCCAAGAAACTACTGAATCGAAGATATACGTAAATACCTCCAAGAAACTACTGAATCGAAGATATACGTAAATACCTCCATGAAACTACTGATTTTGAAGATATACGTAAATACCTCCATGAAATTGCTGATTTTGAAGATATACGTAAATACCTCCATGAAACTGCTGATTTTGAAGATATACGTAAATACCGGCATGAAATTGCTGATTTTGAAGATATACGTAAATACCTCCAAGAAACTACTGATTTTGAAGATATACGTAAATACCTCCATGAAACTGCTGATTTTGAAGATATACGTAAATACCGGCATGAAATTGCTGATTTTGAAGATATACGTAAATACCTCCAAGAAACTACTGAATCGAAGATATACTCAAATACCTCCAAGAAACTACTGATTTTGAAGATATACTCAAATACCTCCAAGAAACTACTGATTTTGAAGATATACTCAAATACCTCTATGAAACTACTACCAGTCTCCCTGGCCTAGGGATTAGCGACTTTCTCCGTAATCCCGTATACTCTCGTGAGTAATGTGAAGTGCGCTTGAATTGGTGGCGGTTTTAACCGCGTCGGTAACTTACGAGATATGTGAGCCGGTCGCTCAGAAAGCAATGGTAATACTGAGGGTAATCTTGCCAAGAAATCAACAATCAGCTGAAATCTGCTGATGTTGACAGCGATGTCCTGTAAAGGATATGCGAACCCCCCAAAAAAAGGAAACTAATGCTGCTTGCTTGTTTGTGTTCGTTGGCTTGAGCTCCAACGCGAAGTCCTGTATGTCGGATGAAGGCATCCTGTTGTCCAACATCAGTGTGATGTCATACAGGACCTGAGGTTTGCGTGAGTATCCGTTGTCCCATGTCTGGCTTATTGGTGTGCAGACTGGTGGTTCCTCGCCGTACAGTCAGACACTCTCCGACTTCGGAGGAATCGGCGATCCTACTGACTTTAGCCAGGACCTCGAAGGGACCTGTTGCCCAGGACGCTCGACGAGGACGCGTCAATAGGTCTTGGCCAGTATGTAACCCGCGCTCGCTTTGAATTTATGTTTAGTCTACACACGTGCTGTACTACAAATAGTTACTACTAGAGAATGCGCTGGATTGATGTTTTTGCGTGAGTTAGCTTTCCCTATTACCAATGTTCCCCGCCATCAAGCGAACCCACGCCAGCTTCTGAAGTACTTGTAAGTTAATGTGTCTAAATCAAGGACGAGAAGTCAACACTGAAGTCACATTGAACAGAGTTTGACTGGTACCGTCTACCCAGCCATCAGAGAACTGGAAGTTTAAGTGTAGGAGTTTAATACTTTCGGCCACACCAACTTTCACAACGGACTTCATATTTATGGGAGACATGCAGTAGAAAAAAAGGGCTGTAAAGTACACAAGAAGAATGATGAACACACGTCGAACTGAAACGATCCGTTGTGACTCTCAGAGACTCCCGCGGTGGCGTTGTAGCTAGACGCTAGTTTAGTTTAGTTTAGTCAACGGATAAACATCACGGCACACGGGTATAACCCATAAGTGCTCCGTTCTACTCCTAATTCAAGCCTGAGTCCAGAGAGCCTCAGCTCAGTGCACGAACTCCGTAGCACCGGCGACGATACTGAAATACTTTGGGTAGATTTTTAACTCGAAATTTTGCCCGGGCAGCGCCGTTAGGCTACTCTTTTTCGATTTCCAACTGCCAAGGGATCTTTTACGTGCGCAACAATACACACGGGCGTCCAATCTCACTACCCAGAGACCAGGGCAAATGTTTGTTACTAGAAGTCCACGTAAAAGAATCCCGGCCCTCACCGAGGTTTGAACCCCAGACATCCAACACTCGAGGCAACACTTTACCTCGAGACCACTCAGCCCTCTCAAAGCTAGTCTACCGCACTGAAGAAGCGGGATTCGACCCGCAGCGGAAATGTTTCGAATTTGAAAAAAAAAAACAAATTGACCTGCTATGGATCCAGAGTACCAAACATGTTTTGGGAAATAAAGGCGTCCGGTGTGTTACCCACCAAATCAGCCACTGAGTGACCTCGGGTCTATACAAATATGGGTTTAGCTCCACATGCCAAGTGCACTTTAGACGTGTACAAGGGACCAATACTTTAAAACCAAAAATTATACAAAGACATTTTGAAGAAGAGAACTGAGCACCTAATGACCTCTCTAGCATATGCAACATAATAATGGACCCTCTTCCATACCCTGATGCCTATTGGATAGATGTGATTTAATAACCACAGAAATGACTTTAATCATCTACACTCTCTTTATTATTGGGCCCGCACACCTGCCATTACCTAATATTATTTGTTTCTGGCAACTGCCATCATCTGTTATGGTTTGTTCCTCATTACTGCCACCATCTGTTATTGTTTGTTCCTGCACTCGCCATAATTTCTTATTATTTATTCCTCACACCCGCACGCAATCACCTGTTATTATTTATTTCCCCCCCCCCCCGTCTCCACCGGTTGTTATTTGTTCCTCACACCTGCAAAATCTGTTATTATTGTTTCATTGCACGTGCCATCATTTGTTATGATTTTTCCGCACACCTGCCATTTATT
>JACEFZ010027119.1:50000-102500 GCA_014155875.1 Cepaea nemoralis | reverse complement strand
TCAGGAACCTCATTTCTATTGTTGTGATTTTTCTTTTCTCTTTTTCTGTCATTGTCCAGGTTTGGCATTGGTAACATAGAGTTGGTAGGAAGATTGTGTTGTAAAGTGCTTTCTTAGTAGTTATTGATACATGTTTGTTCTTTAGTATTGGTGCCATTTGTCCAATGAGTTGATTTGCCTTATTGCACCTATTTTCGATCTCGTCTTCTGATCTGCCATTTGATGATATTATACTTCCTAGGTACTTGAAACTCTTTACTTGTTTCAAGGGATGTTCGTTTAGGTGAATTGTTGTTGTTTGTTCTTCTTTAGTTATAGTCATTACCTCTGTTTTGCTTGTGCTAATTTTCATGTTATGTTCCCTACACATTTCGTTTAGACTATTCATGTGGTCTTGTAATTCAGCTTCTGATTTTGCTATTAGTGCTTGGTCGTCCGCAAACAGGAGTTCTCTAATGGTTAGATTTGCAGATGGTTCTTCTTCTGTGTTCTCGTCATGCGGTATTCTTGCTGTCTCTGCTTGGCTGGTTTCTTTACATATGTTGTCTATATATGTTATGAACAAGAGAGGGGACAGGACACAACCTTGTCGTACTCCAGATCTTATGGTGAAGGGTTCTGAGTGTCCTCCAGTTGCTCTCACTATGCATTCACTGTTGTTGTATAAACTTCTACATAGGTTTGTTAGATGTGTACTCACTCCATATTGTTTAAGGATTTCCCACAGCTTGTTTCTATCTACTCTATCGAATGCCTTTTCTTGGTCGACAAAGGCTAAGTAGAGTGTTTCATTGAATTCGATTGATTTTTCTATAAGTTGTCTAAGAGCAAAAATGGCATATGTGCATCCTTTGGTTTTCCTAAATCCAAGTTGTGTTTCGCTTAGCTGGGGTTCTAAAGTAGTTCGTAATCTTTTTTCAAGAATTTTGCAAAATATTTTCCCAGTATGACTCAACAGTGAAATGCCTCTGTATTGTGTGCAGTCTCTTTTGCTGTCTTTGTTTTTCCGAACTAGGATAATTATGGCGTTTCCCCAGTCTCGTGGTGTCTGTTGTTCTACCCAAACATGGCTGAATAGTCTATATAGCCAAGCTGTTCCTACTTCTCTTGCTGCTTTAATTAGTTCATTTGGTATTTCATCCTGTCCTGGTGATTTTTTCAACGGGGCTAATCTGATGGCTTCTATAATTTCTTCTTTTAGTGTGTCTTCTTTTAGTAAGGAAGAGATCCTTCACTTAAAAATTGATTTGAGTCTTATAAACACCATACATACTTATCTTCACAACGAATGCCTGAAAGAGGCTAATGCAACTAGAAAATTACTTACAACATTAAGAAAGAGACAAACATTTATTTTTGGCCATGTGATGAGAAGAGAGGAATTGGAGAACACTGTACCAACTGGAAATGACAACAGAAAAGAGGTAGACCAAGAGAAATGATGCTGGGTGGGCTGAGATGGTGGTATGGAAGGATATCACCAACAGAGTTGATCCAGAATACCGATGATCGAGATCTGTGGAAATACATGAATGTATACATCAACTAGCGGGGCTCATGCTGTTGATAATATATAAGACACTTATTTGGCGTACGCAGGTCTTAAATAAGATGTTACGTGCTTGAAAAGTTAAGTAAACAAAAATATGGCGGAAACCAGTTTGTTGAATTGTTTACCAGCAATGAACAGTCGACATCAGAAAAACAGAGGAGCACAAGACAACACTCAATTAAGTGTTGAGGCTGGCATTGATAGGCTGATGTTGGCAATGTTGGTGGCGGCATAATGTGGCACGTGTTTCTGTTTTTCTTGTTAGTGGAGATTGATTTATGGGGATTGGGTTAATGTCTTCTTCTTCTTTTGTTATGTCTCACTGCATGCCGTGTTCTAGCGATGTGTCATTCTCTCTCTCTCTCTCTCTCTCTCTCTCTCTCTCTCTCTCTCTCTCTCTCTCACCCTCTCTTCCTCCCCCCTCTCTCTTTAATATATATCACTCTCTTTCTCACTTTCACAGTGCCTCATCTCATGTACTTTCTCACTCACCCTCTCAATCTCTCTCACTAATTTACACTCTCTCTCACTCACGCTTTCCCACTCTCATTCGCATCTTCTCTCTCTCTCTCTCTCTCTCTCTCTCTCTCTCTCTCTCTCTCTCTCTCTCTCACTTACTCTCTCAATCACTCATCACTCCCACTCTTTCTCATTCACTCACTCTTTCGTTACTCACTTTCTATCCATCGCTCTTACATTCTCACTATCTCTCTCATCCTCATTCTCGTCTGTCTCTCTCTCTCTCTCTCTCTCTCTCTCTCTCTCTCTCTCTCTCTCTCTCTCACACACTTAGTCACTCACTCATTCACCGAAATCCACCAACTCACTCACTCACCCCTCACTCACTCATTGATTCACTCACTCACTCACTCAATTTTCTCTCTATCTCTATCTGCATCTGCTTGCCGTCTGGTGGTTCTCTAACTCATCAAGTGTATGTCTGTCTACACATCCCTTCTTTCATTGATTCATCGAAATATCTTTAAATATACCGTGAGCCATTCATACATCTAATTACCTATTAATACACATGTCTATCTTCAGCCGGCCATTTCTCTGTAGATCCGTTTGACGGAATACATATACATTTCACTATTTGTCCATCTGTCTCTCTGTCTACGTGTATCGTCGCACACCCCTGTTTAGTTTTGCGGACTGCCTGTTCACTTATAAAACCCACCGTCTCCGCAAGTAAAGGCAGCTCGACGGCCGATACTGTCGCAGGGGAGTTACATGTTATGTCTACGCATTTTCTAGACCACGACAAATTGAATGAGGTAGCCGATACGCTTTCTCGTCGCCATTTCTTCCCAACAATTTCTGATATTTTCTGGTGCCAGTCTCTCCACCCCACCCCAACCCGCCCCCTTTCTCTCTCTCTCTCTCTCTCTCTCTCTCTCTCTTTCTCTCTCTCTCTCTCTCTCTCTCTCTCACCTCTCCTCTCTCTCTCTCTCCTCTCTCTCTCTCTCTCTCTCTCTCTCTCTCTCAATCTCGGTCAGTCAGTCGCTCACTCTTCTATGAGGCTGATTCGACCCCTGATCCGTGCTGGTTAAAACAAAAAAAAATAACTGTCTATGTTAGGAATTGAACCCGGGCCTATGTGGTCTCACGCCCACGAACTACCCACTATGCCAATGCTGTCTCTAGTCCAAAAGTAAATGTCTCTAGTTATGAAGATCTCTTTATTCATGAAACATTCAGGTCTGTTCCATCGTTATGGACAAATACCACAACTAGACAATAGTACAAGCAAAGTAAGCACATTGGCGATACTATCCCAAGGGTTTAAAATGCTGGGTCTTCGCATATACTAGGTTACGACATTATAAGTAACTGGTTACTATTTAACATCCCTCGTCGTCTTTTCCTTGCGGATAGTTTTTCAGATAATGCCGAACAAACGTTAGCTGTTTCTGAAGGAGAGAGAAAGAATAGAGATCTACCTTAAAGCCGTACTGGTGAGAAACTACCAATTCCTGTTACTACGTGTTGAGTTGCGTTGAGTTGCGTCAAGATCTCACATCACCTCACTCGGGACATTCCCCTACTTGACCCGTCTTCATCTCCAGCAGCCAGTGTTTTAACAGATGTGATTTACCACACAAAATGTGGGTTTGGAGCAAACAAAAAAAACGGATTGCGGAAAATTAGAAATGGGGTGGGGGGGGGGGGGGGGGGGGGGGGGGAATGTCACAGCAGTTATGACTTGAAAATTGTTAATATGGTAGCAGAAATGTTGTATTATGTATCAAATTACAGGAGCTGAAAAGAAAAAAACTGCTCTATTCATAATTTAACCATTGTTTGGTTTATAAGCCCATGGCAGTTATGGGAAGTTTGAATAAGACAATTTATCACCCCATGGCACTAAATCAGTTAAGTTCCCAGTCCCCTCAACCACAAAGAGTCAAGGACATTATTTATATATTTATTAATGTTCGCTCGCTTTAAACTCAGGCGTAGTCTATACACGTTCTGCTATATATTAGTGCACTGGGGTAATCTTTGAGTGTAGGTTACCTTTCCCTATAACCAGTGTCCCTTGCCATCAAGCGATCCCACTCCGACTTCAGAGGTACTTGCAATTTACGTCCCCAAATCAAGGACGAGAAGTCAACAAAGAGCTGACAGGTGTAGGGGTTGAACCCGCAACCTCAGCATAAGCATCCACACACCGGATGTGTAAGAACTTGCGCTCTGATCTGTTCAGCCAAGCTGACCTCCAGTCCAGGTAAGTATTCCTTTGGGTTGTCCGAGCTTTACGCGTTCAGTTTTGTTGTTGTTGATGAAGACTTGGGCGGAAACGTTCGCCAGTATCTGTGAGGTATTTTCCTTCCGTTGAAAGAGTTTGAAAAGTGGTTTAAAAGACAAGATGATTGACTTCATTCCACCGGATTCCATCCCATATGGCTCGGTCTCTTTCCGCATGGCGACCTGTCGAAAGCGTCGCAAACAGCACGAACTCCGAAGCTCCAACGACGACCCCCAGGAGTCTCCTTAAGTAAACTGCAATCGTGAACTAAACGACGAAGCCCGGAGTCCAACTCACGACTTTCGGAGTGCGAGACTCGCCGGGTAATCATTTCTCAACGGAGACACCCCTACCGCCCTTCAAGGTCATCAGTAGCCTGTGATCCTGCGGGCATTGATTCATGTAGTCTGTTCTATTCTGTTGTGAATGCAGAAGTGTGTGTATACTACCGTGGTTGTTGTTGTTTTTGAATGGCATATACACTCTCAAGAAGGGCCAGACCTGTGTCTAGCCACAATTGTGATAGTTCTCCGAGAGAGATAACTTCACAGGATTGACAACGGGGGAGATAACTTTACATTTTTGTATTGTAATTTTATTGTATATTTATCTCCCTTTGTAAAATACGCTGGAAAAAGTATGCAGCAAAGAAGAGAGCTTACGTGCGCGCGTGAGAGTGAGTGTGTGCGTGCTCGCGCGCGAGTGTGTGTGTGTGTGTGTGAGAGAGAGAGAGAGAGAGAGAGAGAGAGAAAGAGAGAGGGTATGACTTTTTGGTATACAAACATTGAGATGTCAGCAGATGTTGTGATGGATCTATTCTCAGTTTGTGTCATCTCAAATGATGCGAATGCAGCAATATTAAAAAGCCACAAGAGTAGCGACGATGGTTCTTGAAATCACTCAGTCAGTCAATTAATAAATCAATTAACTTATCAAACAAAAACAACAGTAACTTTATAAAATACTGATTTCCTTAATTTGGACAAAGATGTCTGGCTGTTTCTTTAGTGGCTTGTATTTCCTTCCTCACTTCTCTGTCTCTCTCTCTCTCTCTCTCTCTCTCTCTCTCTCTCTCTCTCTCTCTCTCTCTCCTCTCTCTCTCTCTCTCTCTCTCTCTCTCTCTCTCTTTCTCTCTGACATTGTTTGTTGATATTCCTATTAATTGTTTACCTGTATTATTCCGCAACCAGGTTTGCAGGATGTTGTCTTCTGTGTACGTGGCCTTGCAGAAAAGTCACACACCAAGCGTTTGAGACGTAAGATGGTGCATGATGGTGGAAATGACCACGTGTTCACATGCACCCACTGTGAACGGACATTTACAGCGCAAATTGGCCTTATCAGTCACACTCGCTACCGCCATAGGTAAAAGTTATTATGCCTTTTTAGAGCACAAACTATCGTCTGTCAAGACGGCAAGGTGCCAATGATGATGACGTGGCCTTTATCATCTAGTATAATTTTCTAAGTGTGGGATGTTATCACCTCCAGCTAGAGTTATTGTCTAGGTGTGGGATGTTATCACCTCCAGCTATTGTAACAGCCTCTCTAGGTGTGGAGTGTTGCCTCCATCCTACAGTCTATTTGTCTAGGTGTGGAGTGTTGCCTCCATCCTACAGTCTATTTGTCTAGGTGTGGAGTGTTGCCTCCATCCTACAGTCTATTTGTCTAGGTGTGGAGTGTTGCCTGCATCTTACAATCTAATTTTCTAGGTGTGGGATGTTATCACATTCAGCAAGCCTCTCTAGGTGTGTAGTTTTGCCTACATCCGACTTTCTAATTGTCATGGTTTGAAGTGTTGCCTCCATCCTACAATCTAATATTCTTTCTAAGTGTGGAGTGCTTCCTCCATCAGACAATCTAATTGTCTAGGTGTGGAGTATTGCCTCCATCCGACAATCTAATTGTCTAGGTGCGGAGTGTTTCCTCTTTCCTACAATATAATTGTCTAGGTGTGGGGTGTTGCCTCCATCAGACAATCTAATTGTCTAGGTGTGGAGTATTGCCTTCATCCTTCAATTTAATTGTATAGGTGTGGAGTTTTGGCTCTATCCTACGATCTAATAGTTTGTTTTGTCGTGGAGTGATGCTTCCATCCCGCAATCTAATTGTCAAGGTGTGGAGTATTGCCTCCATCCTATAAACTAATAGTTTGTCTAGGTGTGGAGTGTTGCTTCCATCCACAATCTAATTGTCCAGGTATTAAGTATTGCCTCCATTATACAATACAATTGTCTAGGTGTGGAGTGTAGCCTCCATCCTACAATCCAGTTGTCTAGGTGTGGAGTATTGGGCTCCATCCTACAATCCAGTTGTCTAGGTGTGGATTGTTGGCTCCATTCTACAATCCAATTGTCTAGATGTGGAGTGTTTCCTCCATAATGCATTCTAATTGTCTAGGTTTGGCGTACTGCCTCCATCCTACAATCTAATTGTCAAGATGTGGAGTGTTTCCTCCATCCTACAATCTAATTGACTGTCTAGGTGCGAAGAGATCATTCTTAAGCAATTAAAGAAGCTTACATGTTTCTTATTGTATTTCTCAAACCTTTGTACCACGCAACCAGACTTTTGAACCACACAACCAGACCTTTGTATTATACAGCCATACCTTTGTACCACAGAACTAGACCTTTGTATCATACAGCCAGGCCTTGTACCACGGAACCAGTCATTTATACTACACATCCATATCTTTGTAATACAGTCTCAGCCATATGAATACACTGGCAGACATTTGTAATACACGGCCAGACATTTGTAATACACGGCCAGACATTTGTAATACAAGGCCAGATATTTGTAATACACGGCCAGATATTTGTACCACACAACCAGACATGTCTACAAGACAGACAAACCTTTGTACTACACTGCCATCCGTAACAAAGAGAGCCCAACGACAAGAAGAAGTAAACATCATCTCTATGAACTTACCCTAGGTTGTCTCCTAACCGGGAGTTTGGTGTTCAAGCTAGTGTACTCAGAGACTTGTATATCCTCATTAAGACTCTCTAAGGAGTCTTGACTGACAATGCTAGGGATATTTGTTTGGTCAAATAAAAATCTGAAATAGAAATTAGTTTTAACATGTAAAGGTATGGAAGTCAGTAAGGAGATCTAAAAGGAATCCTTAAATCACGAACGAAGCAGCTGTCAGATTAGACGGTTAAACATTAAACAGGTCTTGTGGTGAAGCGATTTAGCTGTGTGGCTAGCGCTCCGAAGGTTGTGGGTTCGATTCTGGATTCCGCCAATCGGTTCAGTGGTGCAATTTTCTCGGAGACTCCTGTAGGTCGTCGCTGGGGCTACGGAGTTCGTCCTATGTTTACCGCTATCGGCAGTTAGTTAGTTGCATATCCTTTACAGGACGCAGCAGTCAACACCAGCATTTTTTGCTGTTGTGATGTCTTGGCAAGTTTACGTTCAGTAGTGTGCCATTGCTTTCTGAACGGCAGTACATCCTGCGAAAAGAGAGGGAACCATATGAGATAAAACCTGATGCAATGAAATCGATCCTCTCGTCCTGACACACATTCAACCATCAAATTGGTTTGAAAGAAAGACAGGGTTACAAGCTCTCTCACTACCCATTATACTTATGTACAGTAAATGTTATTTCAAGACAATTTCTAAACTCAGATATTCCCATGATACGATTCTCTCTCTCTTTCTCTCTCTCTCTCTCTCTCTCTCTCTCTCTCTCTCTCTCTCCCCCCCCCCCCCCCCCCCCCCCCCCCCCCCCCCCCCCAAACAGTGAAAAGGAATTAGAAGAGTTAATCAGGTCTGTCCTTTGGCGTATGTGGTTAGGTTTAGTGAACGCAGTTTTACAATCCCGCCATGCCAGGTTAGAGATCAGACGCAAGAAATTTAGGATCGGGTTGCTTTGCGTTGATTTTCATGATGCTGTGACTATCGGTCGATCAGAAAGCAATGGCAATCTACTGAATGCAACATTGCCTAGGAAATCAACATACAGCCAATAAACGCTGCGATTGATTGTCCAGTCCTGTTAAAGGACTTGCAAAAACGTTTGCAAAATAAGTCCTGTCTGTCAAAAAACACTGAAAATCACACTCTTGTCTCTGAACTTACAACAGACCAGAAACAATATCCAAAGACAGGAATATATGTCAACCAAAAATCACAATCCACAAAGAAGAAATTGACAATGCCACATTTGCAATATCCTGGCTTCATAATTTACACCAACGGGGAATGCTCAAGAGGAATCGGACGGCTACCGGCTATAGCAATGTTCTATGATTATACGCAGTGTAACTGTCTGATCAGTGAAGGATCTGTTTGGTCGAAAGCCAGCCTGTTCATCCTTTAGTTTTGTGTCAATGGCATCTCTTAATGGCTCCAGAATGATCATGTTTCATATCGCCAGGGAAGGACAGTAACATTCTTCCTCTATAATTTTCACTCTCCTGTAGGTCCACTTTCTTTGGCAGCTTCATCGTATATCCTTCTCTCCAGTCCGCTGGAGTTTCTTCAATTTCACATTTATACTAAATAATATGTGCGGTAATTCAGTTGAGGCGTTAAAATGGCCTCTGCTCGGATGCTATCTGGACCAGCAGCTTCCCCATCCTTCAGTAGTTTTATCATTTGCTAGGTTGGTTTCTCGCGTTTGATACCCGGCTCCTCTTCTGTAGGCTGTAAATCTGGATGGTCATCTAGGACTGGCCAATTTAGGAGTTCCTCGAAGTATTCAACCCATCTGTTTAATTGATCCTTAATATCAGGGAGAACTTTCTCATTTCTGTTTTTGATCTATCCCCATGGTTGATTATACTTTCCTACTATCTTCCTTGTGGTATTGTAAAGGTATCTGAAGTTTCCTTGTATGCTGCTTCTTCCCCCTCTCTTGCTATGTCGTCTATACACTGTCTTTTATCTGCCTTTATGTGCTTCTTAACTTCTTTAATAACTTCTGTATGTTTATCTTGGGCTCTGGCTTTTGAAGCACTGGTTTTGCTATTGTTTAAATCTGTCTTCTTGCTTCTTCTTTCTTCTATCTTTTTAATGTTTCCAGCATTACGCATTATTATGTTGCATGAACTTTACAGAGGGTGAATATAAAACTTGGACTGGCAAAATTTTCAAACACTACACAATCATTAAAATATATAACAACTCAATGAGACAGAAATCCACAGCCAGACGAGGGGAAATTCCATAAACTAACTATAACAACACACAAAGACAGACATCTCCAGCCTAACATGGGGAATCCCATTAAACTACACAACACATAACAACGCAATCAAGCTGACACATACTGAACCAAACGTCCGGAAATCCCACGCCCTTTGAGATGGTACCTCTAGAAGAACAATGCATATAATGACTCTAGTGTGTTAGAGGGCGTGCGCAAACTTCAACTTTTATGAACTTCCTACTTCGAACTCGCTGTTCATGTCTTCATTTCATTATCCACCTTTTTCGGGATAATTACCTGTCTCTTCTTGCTGAATATTAAATTCGCCCTTCCTACTTCATCTCCTCTATTCCCTCTTCCTTCTTGTGATCGTACCTCTACTCTTCTCTCTTCTTAAGCCTGAATCTTATGCTGCGTATGCTCTTTCCCCTTCTACCCCGACTTCTCGTTCTTCTTCTTCTTCTTCTTCTTCTTCTTCTTCTTCTTCTTCTTCTTCTTCTTCTTCTTCTTCTTCTTCTTCTTCTTCATCTTCTTCTTCGTCTTCTTCTTCTTCTGCTTCTGCTTCTGCTTCTTCTTCTTCTTCTTCTTCTTCTTCTTCTTCTTCTTCTTCTTCTTCTTCTTCTTCTTCTTCTTCTTCTTTGTATAACTGTAGCCCATTCATTTCGTAGTAGTTACTGCAGCAACGATTGAGTCGATTAAAGTTAATAAACAAAATAACGGTACACTAAAAATAACGGTAAATGTAAATATGAAAATATGAGGACGATAATAATGAAGAGGGGTGAAAAGAGAAGTAAGAGAAACACATGAGTGGTGAAGAAGAAGAAAAATAAAAGAAGACGAAGGAATGAAAGAAAAACAAAAACACAACAACAATAACAATAAGAACAACACCAACAACAATAAAGGAACGGATCTAGACAAGGCACTCACCTGGTATCGCTACTCTCGGAGACAGGCGTGAACACCTGGATCTGATCCACACCCTCAGGGTCTGCAATCTGTGCCAGGTAAGTGTCCAAATCCTGCAACAATTATGTTTATGTCAATATCGTGAGCTCATATGCAAAAACGCACATACATATACACGTAAGCAAGAGCAGACATACGGGCCTATGCACGCAGTTGTAATCCCGGAGAGCCTGATCCAGCAATGGGTGAGCGGTAGGTCAACCCGTCAACCCGTAGAAGACATTGCTAGCGGACGTCCCAGGAGACTCTGAAAGACACTGGCCAGAGCACCTTATACATAGGGCCTAATAGTTTACACGGCATCTTATTATGCTGTAGCTTATTATGTGTCAAGGTCTAACACATTACTGTCTCATTCAGTATTCCATCCATCCATCATGTGCCATGCCGATAAGCGTTGGCGGTCATAATTCGCCATTTTACTCGATCACCAGAGGCGTCGATCAGCTCAGTGTTCTTGTCTCGACCATGCCACGTGGCCAAGCCTTTCAGGTATTTACTTCTCTGCCTTCTCCTTGTTCTCTTCCCCTCGATCTTGCCAGTTGTCACCAAGTTCTCCAATTTATTTCTTCTCATAACAAGCCCAAAATATTTTGACTGTCTGCGTCTGATTTCTAATCAGTTTACGGTCTTCATTTGTTTCTTGTAGGACTTGGCCATTGGTTTTTCTGTCTGTCCTTGACATTCATTGCATTCTCCTCAGAAACCACATGTCCACAACCATCAGATGTTTTTCTTTTTTTTTCCTGCTTGACTGCTCATTGTCGACGCTTCACATCCATACAAAAGTACAGACTCTGTGTTGTACTCCACCACTCTTTTTTTTCGTTTAAATTGGTATCATTTTATTGGTCAGTATGTTGTTCATCTTGCAAAAGGCTACCTTAGAAATGGCAATTCTTGTTCTAATCTCTTCAAGGTATCTCCCATCAGATGTTATGACTGTTCCAAGATAACTGTACCGATTCACTTGTTTAAGAATATGCCCATTTACTTGTATACTACATTGTGGTATTTTCAATTTTCTAGTGACGACCATAATCTGTGTCTTCTAACAATTCAGTTCTAACCCTAGTTGTTCACTGTGTGCAACAACCGCATCTACTAAATGTTGCAGGTCCTGTTCATTGTCTGCAATAAAAGACTGTATCATTTGCACATCTAGTATTATTGATGCATCGTCCCCCAATGATGATTCCGCCCATATCTTCTATATTTCTGAAAATATTTTCACTCTACAGGGAATAAAGATCAGGAGACATTACACCTGTCTTACACCAAATGCGGCACTAAAATATATGCCAAGGTTTAAGACATTACTGTCTTCTTCAGTATCAGTTGACCTAATATATGTAAACGTTTGTTTGCATTCGTCCCACACAGACAGACCTCTGTGCTACACAGACAGACTTTTTTACCACACAGACAGACCTCTGTGCTACACAGACAGACTTTTTTTACTACACAGACAGACCTCTGTGCTACACAGACAGACTTTTTTACCACACAGACAGACCTCTGTGCTACACAGACAGACTTTTTTACCACACAGACAGACCTCTGTGCTACACAGACAGACTTTTTTTTACCACACAGACAGACCTCTGTGCTACACAGACAGACTTTTTTACTACACAGACTACATCGCATCTGATCGTTATGGCGAACAATGAATGCCCAAGGACAAGAAGACGAATAAATCACAGTCTCTGTAAATTCGCCCTGGGTTGTCCCCAAACCGGATGTTTGTTGAAGCTGTAACACATCTCTCTCACTGAATATTGGATGATCTAATATATGCACTCTCTTGTTTGCAGCCTTGTTATCCTGTGATCAAATCTTCACTGAGGCATAGTTGTGTTATTTTTAAATCGATTTATATTTAGGGGGAGTGGGGAGGGGGCTTAGTGGTCTCGAGCTATGGTGTCCGCCTCGAGCGCTGGAGGTCCCGGGTTCAAGCCCGGTGAGAGCCGGGATGTGTTCACGTGATCTTCTAGTAACAAAATTTCTTCTGGTCTCTGGGTTGTGAGATTGGACACCCGTGTGTATTGTTGCGCATTTCAAAAATCCCTTGGCAGTTTGAAATCGAAAAAGAGTAGCCTAACGGCGCTGCCCGAACAAAAATTCGAGTTAAACATCTACTCAAAGTATTCCAGGATCCTCGCCGGGGCTACGGAATTCGTGCACTGAGCTGAGAACCTCCTGACTCAGGCTTGAGTTTGGAGTAGAACGGAGCACTTATGGGTTACACCCGTGTGCCGCCATGTTGATCCGTCAACTAAACTAAATCGACTTAAGCGCCCAGGTAGAGCCAACCTAAAATGGGTACAAGGACATGTTCTGGGAAATATTAACCGGATCACTCATCGAGTCCTGATTTGTCTATAAAATATGAGGCCAGAACCTGATATCTAAAGCACCTCTAAGCCTGAACAAGACCTGTACTTAGGATGTGTATGAAATGCTATCACTATATACAATCTCTCATTATCTCCTCATTATCAGGTGACCCGTTATATGTGAGGGTCTAAATTTTACACCCTACCCCATTACGATGGTACCTTAGTATGTGTGAGATCAAATACTTTAGAGCCTACCTCATTATTAGGTGAACTAACATCCGCTGAGATGCCTCAGAGAAAAATTCATGATATGAATGACTACGACGATAAAAATGAGATACATGAAACAATGACAGTAGGGACAGAATCTGAACCTTCATTATATGAAATTGTATGGGCCATAAAGAACCTGAATAATGGTAAATCACCAGGATGAGATACCAGCTGAACTAATTAAAGCAGGAGGAGAAGAAAGCATACAAATCTATCACGCATTATGTAAAAAAAAAATAATTCCAAATATGGTATACGGCCAACAGTTTGAAAGAGAACTGTCTTCATTCCAATACCAAAAAAAGGGCAACTTGAAATTATGCACCAACTATAGAACTGTTGCCCTGATCAGTCATGCAAGTAAAATTCTACTACAATCATAATAGAAGTCTTCGTAAGAAAATGGAAGAAGGGATTAATATGGCTCAAGCTGGATTTAGACAAGGAAGAGGAACATGAGATCACATACTCAACCTGTGTTTAATAATAGAGAAGTGCAGAGAATTTAATGGAAACCTATTTTCCTGTTTTGTGGATTATTCAAAGGCAACTGATTGAGTACAACATCAGAAACTTTGCGAAATCATGAGGTAAATGGGTTTTCCATCACATGCAATACAACTCATTAAAAAAAAAATGTTCTCTCTAGACCAACAAGCAGCGTTAGAATACATGGCAAGGCATTAATTAGACTGGTTTGACACCAAGCAAGGAGTCCGTCAGGGTTGTGTGCTGCCCCCCTATTTGTTTAACCTGTACGCCGAAAATATAATGAGAAATGTCAGAGGTGACATAACCAAGGAGCAATATGATGCCCTAAATATCGGTGGTAATGACATACCAGAGATTCGATATGGTGATGATACAGTATTACTTTTACTATATACACATTACAGAATGGTAAAGAAATACTAATAACCTCAACCCAAAAAAATAGTGAAAATCACAACTTTTCTCTTAACATAGCAAAAACTATGATAATGCATACCAATAAAACTAACATGAACAAAGACATATATGTTAATGAGGAAAATTTGGATGTGGTGGAAAATTTAGAATATCTTGGGTCATTAATTACCACCAACGGTGACACGATGAAATAAATTAAAAGACATATCTATTGCTCTCCAAAAACAAAAGCAACTGAATAAATTGTGGCGTGGTACAGGTAAACCTGCAGAAATTAGATCTTTAAGGGCATACATCTTTCCCATTGCAACATAGCTTGTGAGACCTGAACATTTACTAAAGAAGCTGAACAGCGCATAAATGCTTTATGTTATAGACGGGTTCTAAGAATATCTTGGGTACAGAAAAGAACAAATGCACCCATACGTCAAGATCTGAATATTGAAGAAGGTTGGCTGGGTATACGGGATTACGAACAGTGTCCTTAACCCCTTCGTCAGGGAGTCCGACTCATGAAAGTTAAAAGAGAAAATAAATGGAGGGGTCATCATCAAGTGCCTTGCCAGCTGTAGGCGTTCATGGCTCTCAACAGATCTTATGCTCCATCCGTTTGATTCACTTGCTGTTTGTTCGTCTATGCGATTACTTGTATTTCATTTTACTTCCAGTTGGCCCTTTTCCCCCACTCCTTCCCGATCACAGAAAAACAAACATGCAAAAACAAACACAAACAAACAAACAAACAAACAAACAAACAAACAAATAAGCAACTTTAAGCATGTACACTGACAACTAACTCACGCTTTTTACTTTTTTCTTCAGCGCCATTTTCCGTTTCAACTTCCGCTCGAGTTCTGTACTGGAAGTCTTTCCTCTGAAACGCCAAATGTCAAGGTTACAGGAAAGGGAAGTAAATGTGTGCTTAATGAAAGAGGTAGAATGACCAAGTTTCAGGAATATTCAACTAGAGTTTGCATGATTAATTTAATCATTCAATGTCACGCCTGTAGTTGCTGTTATTTCACTTTAATGTTTCACGTCTGTAGTCAGTGTTATGTCATTACCTGGTGTCACGTCTGTAGTTACTGTTATGTCATTGCCTGCTGTCACGTCTTTAGTCAGTGTTATGTCATTACCCGGTGTCACGTCTTTAGTCAGTGTTATGTCATTATCATGTGTCAAGTCTGCAGTCAGTGCTATCTCACTATCCCGTGTCACGTCTGCAGTCAAGTTAGGTCACTACCCGATATCACTTCTGCAGTCAGTGTTATGTCATTACCCGGTGTCACGTATGCAGTCAGTGTTATGTCACTACCGGTGTCACATCTGTAGTCAGTTTTATGTCATTACTGTGTCACGTGTGTAGTAAGTGTTATGTCACTACCCTGTGTCACGTCTGTAGTCAAAGTTACGTCACTACCTGTTGTCACGTCTGTAGTGAGTACTACGTCACTACACGGTGTCACGACCGCAGTCAGTGTTGTTTCACTACCCGGTGTCACGTCTGTAGTCAATGCTACGCCACTACACGGTGTCACACCTGCAGTCAGTGTTATCCCACTATCCTGGGTCACGTCTGTAAATAAATAGTGTTATGTCACTACTCTGTGTCATGTCTGTAGTCAGTGTTATGTTACCACCCTGTGTCACGTCTGTAGTCAGTGTTATGTCATTACCCGGTGTCATGTCTGTAGTCAGAGTTACGTCACTACACTGTGTCACGTCTGTATTCAGTGTTATGTCACTACAAGATGTCATGTCTGTAGTCAGTGTTATGTCATTACCCGGTGTCACGTCTGCAGTTAGTGTTATGTCATTATCAAGTGTCACGTCTGCAGTCAATGTTATCTCACTAACACGTGTCACGTCTGCAGTCAGTGTTATGTCATTGCCCGGTGTCACGTCTCCAGTCAATGTTCTATAACTACCCTGTATCACGCTTAACGTCAATGTTCTATAATTACCCTGTGTCACGCCTATAGTCATTGTTCTATAACCACCCAGTGTCAAGCCTATATTCAATGTTCTATAAATAACCCGTGTCACGTTTATCGTCAATGTTCTATACCTATCCGGTATCACGCCTATAGTCATTGCTCTATAACTACCCTGTTTCACGCCTATAGTCAATGTTCTATAACATGCCTGTGTCACGCCTATAGTCAATGTTCTATAACCACCCCGTGTCACGTCTATAGTCAATGTTCTATAACTACCAGTGCCACGCTTAAAGTCAATGTTGTATACCTACCCCTTGACACGCCCATAGTCAATGTTCTATAGCCACCCCGTATCACATCTATAGTGAATATTCTATAGCTACAATGTGTCACGTCTACAGTCAATGACATATAACTACCCAGTGTCACGCCTAAAGTCAATGTCCTATAACTACCCCGTGTCACGTTTATAGTTAATGTTATATAACCACCCCGTGTCACGCCTATAGTCAATGTTCTATGACCACCCCGTGTCACGCCTATAGTCAATGTTCTATAACCACCCCGTGTCACGTCTACAGTCAATGATATATAACTACCCAATGTCACACCTAAATCAATGTCCTATAACTACCCCGTGTCACGTTTATAGATAATGTTCTATAACCACCCCTGTGTCACGCCTATAGTCAATGTTCTATATCTCCCCGCGTTCGAATCACAGCTGCGGGCAGTTTTGCGGCAAACAGCCTTGCGTTCTATTTTACGAAATGGTGTGGGTGCCGGTCGTTCAGAAATCAGTGATAAACTACTGAAAGTAAACATGTCAAGAGATCACAACAGCAAAACATGCAGGTGTTGACTGTTGCATCCTGTAAAGGATATGCAACTTTTTATTTTTTATGTTGCATAATACTTACAGAAAGTTGCAGTCAACACCAGCATCTTTCAGCTGCTGTTGATGTACTAGGCAAGTTTTACGCTCAGTAGTTTGCCATTGCTTTCTGAGCGACCGGCTCACATACCCCCGTAAGTAACCAACGAGGCGCGATCCGCTACCGAATCTTGCGCAGCTGCGTTACTCACGAGAATATACGTGAGTACGGAGAAAGACGTGCAACGCCTACGCCAGGGAGACCCGCAACTAACTAACTTTAAAAACAACAACCCTGTGTCACGTTTATAATAAGCTTTATACTACCCAGTGTGACGTCTATACTCCGTTATGCCATTAGAGATGTTCACCTCTGTTAGTCAGTGATCTATCATTAACAAATGTCACTCTGATAATAAATGATTTATCTTTAACAAATGTCACGCCTATAATCAGTGATCTATCATTAAAAATGTCACGCCTATAATCAGAGATATATCATTAACAAATGTCACTCATATAATCAGTGATCTATCATTGACAAATGTCACGCCTATAATCAGCGATCTTTCAATAACAAATATCACGCCTATGAAAAGTAATCTAGCATTCAAAACTAACACGCCTATAATCAGTGATCTATCATTTAAAAGGTCACGCCTATAATCAGTGTTCTCCAGCGCTATTGAGAACAAGTCGCCCAAACTGTTCAAGAAACCTGATACGAGGGAGGATAAAGACACGTGACAAGAAAAACACCAAAAGAAACCCGACTTACAAGATGAGCAGCGTGGAAGCCGCCAAGACCTTAAAGGTGACGAGAGAAGAGAGCCCGCCTGGGAGCTGCAGCAAAGAACCAGAACCTACAATAACCACAAAGGAAGCTGCCACAATAAAGACCGACGACAACCCACCACGGAAAAGAGCCAAGACAGCTGAGAAGAGGAGGGAGGAGAAAGACACCAGAGCCGGAACCAATGACTCACAGACAATCAGATGGGTTGTCAAACGTATCCAAGTGGAGCTGACAGATGAACAGATTCTGAAGCAGCTACAACAGGAGAATCGCCATATCCGAAACTTGAAGGCGGAGCGGATTTTGACGTACTCCAAGATACCTACTACTCTAGCGGTGGTAACAACAGAGGGCAGCGAGATGCCGATCACAGTATCTGTGAATAAGAAAATTCAACAGCCGGAAAGATTCATTCCGAGAATCAGTCAATGTTCAAGATGCCAGAGGGCCGGCCACGGCAGAACAACATGCCGCAGCAAGTTAGAGATCTGTCGACACTGCGCCGAAACCCATGCATTCAAGGAATGTCCGCTGACCAAACAGGATAAGGACTTCCGAACGCCCAACGACAACATAAAATGTGCCAACTGCCTTGGCAAGTATGGAGCAGAATACCTCTGCTGAAGAAGCAAGTCAAGGCACTGCTGACGCCGACTCCGACCAGCGACAACAAACAACTGCTGGCGGACATGAAAGAAATCCAGAACAGCATCCAACAACAGATGGAGCGCATGGCCGAGATGAAGAAGAAAAACGAAAAAGTCTAAAAACCATCGAAACACAGAGAAAAATGCTGAAAGTCGAAAGGGAACAATATCAAAAGAAACAAACAGAAGCCACGCCAAAAGACCGCAGAGAAGCTGCAAGCAGAAGCCACGCAAAAGACCGCAGAGAAGCCGCAAGCGAGAGCCAAGCCAAAGAACTGTGAAAAACTCCAAGACGAAACCAGCAACCCATTTTCAATGACCAGTCTTCAACTGGAAAAAGTGGACCAGAGAAGAATTGGATGATTGGCAGCTCAGATGAGCTTGTTCTCGGGGTGACCACAAAGCAAGGAAACAAAAGCAAGCAAACCAAAGGAGGAGTTCTTATAAGGACTGCATACTAACAAAACAGACGAACTAGAGGCCAACACTGATCAAGGAAGCCGCCAGAGGAGACGGGCACAAAGGATAACTCGCCTACCAATCCTCCATCTGACGCCACAGACACAAACGCTTATATAACCATGCCGAGTTCAGATTCACTCGTAAGAGCGCACAGACAGAAACAGGATAAAACCCACAACAAACAAATAAAAAAAAAAAAACCACGGATCTCAACTCTAACCAAGGCTGAGGAAGCAAGTTGAACGAGACCGAATTTGGAATTTTTTGTTTTTGAATCAAGCAAGCAAGCAAGCAAGATCTGTGTCCTATCATTAACAAGTATCACGCATATAATCAGTGTCCTATCATTAACAAATATCACGCCTATAATCAGTCATCTGTCATTAACAGCCGGTCACCGTGGCCAAAGGCTTGCGAACGCGGTTCGTGAGCCGGGTACTAGGCGTTCGAAGCTCAGCTGCGACCGATTTGTGCAGCAGACCGTGTCGCGTTGTGTTATAACGTGCTGGTATGGGAGCCGGTCGTTCAGAAAGCAATGGCAAACTACTGAACGTAACACTTGCCTGGTACATCAACAGCAGCTGAAAAATGCTGGTGTTGACTGCAACGTCCCGTAAAGGATACGCAACAAAATTTTTTTTAAAATCATTAACAAATGACACATCTATAATCAGAGATATATCATAAACAAATGTCACGCCTAAAATCAGGGATCTATCATTAACACATCTCCCGCCTATAGTCAGTCATCTATCATTAACACATCTCCCGCCTATAGTCAGTCATCTATCATTAACACATCTCCCGCCTATAGTCAGTCATCTATCATTAACACATCTCCCGCCTATAGTCAGTCATCTATCATTACCACATCTCCCGCCTATAGTCAGTCATCTATCATTAACACATCTCCCGCCTATAGTCAGTCATCTATCATTAACACATCTCCCGCCTATAGTCAGTCATCTATCATTAACAAATGTCCCGCCTATAATCAGCGATCTAACAATTACCTGCAACACGTGTATAATTGTATGACAGAATCATCACTGTAGAGCTCATAAAGAGAACTAAACACATGTTTGTGAACTGACAGGTGAGGAAAAAGACAATGGCGCTCGATAGGAAACACACTGAGACGCCCTGGGGACAATATAACTAGATTCTCTATCGCCTGGAACCCGCAAGCTGGAGACCTAACAACACATTGAAGAAGATAAATACAGATGAGAATTACAGAGATGAATGTTGTTGGGAGCACATGGAGGAAGCCACACGGGGTAGCAAAAGATTGGACGGCTTGGCACATCGCATCAATGCACGCCTTTCTTATATAACCTGTGTCAGATCTATAGCCAGGTGTATACCAATACCTCGTTTCGAGTCTATAGTACATGTTCTGCCAATGTCATATGTCACATCTATAGTCAAATTTGTATCATTGACATCTGCCACATGTTTAGTTAGTTTACCACCACTACTCTCTTTCAGATAGAGTTAGTTGGCGATATACGTGACTCGCCTTCATGAGAGAACAGTAACATGGCATAGACAGAACAGTGGCAGACTGATTGTAGAACACTTTTTATTAACATGGGAAGCGATGAAAGTAGAACATCCTGTATAAAAGTGGTACGGGCTAATGGTAGAACATTGACTTTTTGACAGTGCCACTGTTACATTTGTAGAATAATCCGACAGTTACTGCCTGTGTTTTGCCACAAACCTGATCTGAGAGTTATGTTTGATAAACACTCCATCAGTTCTGTCCTCCCCGGCTGGATGTTGCGTGTCGCTTTCACTGTCATCTTCGTAGTCCACATCCGGTGATGGCGGCCTAAGAGGACCCGGGCCTGGAAATAAAGGTTGCAATGGAGTAATCAATCAGTAAATACAACAAGTAAAAGCGCTCTTTTACACGGAATGATGTCAAAATAAGTAAAAGACTCTTTTAAATGACTTAAGGAGCCTTGGGCATATGATGCCGTACTCATACTTTAATAAGACCAACCACGACATCCGTTTTATTCCATCCATGGATAGCCGTTCAAGCTAGGACACGGATAAGTGAAATTTATACTTTCATGTAGTGTCTTTCGTGAATTTGTTAGTCTATTTTTGTTTGTTTGTTCTGTGCTGACGAAGGCTTTGGCCGCAACGTCCATTTTTTTTTTTTTGGTAGTCGTGCTTTGATATAGCTCACAATCTATTTCTTGTTTTTTAGTGATTCATTCATACTTTAATAGAGCATCGGCTTACAGTGGGTGATGCTGTCAGTACCCACCGCCGCCCAACTTCCCAGGACAATTTGTGGCATATATTTTAGGCTGGGAGGCCAGATCAGTTTTAAAGATCCAAATCCGCCCCGATGGGGACCGCAGTAATGACCGCTGGGCAGGCAGGTGAGCGTGTAGCCACTATGCTACCGCGGCTACGTGTGCATGGTATGGGGCAGTTTAGCACAGCTAAGTGGTTGCCTAGAGGTTAGTGCTAAACTGTGGTCCGTATTCAACAGTGGTTCTGGTTCAACTTGGTCCGGGCTAATCATAGTCCAGGTTCAGCTTGGTCTTAGTTCAACATGGTCCTGGCTCAAAATGGTCCTGGTTCAGCGTGGTCCTAGTTCAGCAGTGGTCGGGGTTTAGCAGTGGTTGGGGTTCGCTTAAAAAAGCTTAAAGTTGCTTAAAAGTCGAGAGGGTCGCGTTCATTGCACCGGGTTTATCCCATATGGTCCAGTCTCTTTCCACAGCGCGGAAAGCGTCGCACAAAGCACGAGCTCCGTAGCTCTAGCGACAACTCTCATGAGTCTAAGAAAAAATTTCATTCGTAAGCCGAAGGAGGCGGCCGAAATCGAACCCACAATCTTTGGAACCCGAGTCAAACGGCTAGAACACTTCGCCACGCGGGTTCAACATGGTCCGGGTTCAACATAGTCAGGGTTCAACATGGTCTCGATTCAACATGGTCTCGATTCAACATGATCAGGGTTCACCATGATCAGGGTTCACCATGATCAGGGTTCAACATGATCAGGGTTCAATATGTTCCGGGTTCAACATGGTCTGGATTCAACATGATCAGGGTTAAACATAGTCAGGGTTCAACATGGTCCGGGTTCAACATGGTCTGGATTCAACATGATCAGGGTTCAACATAGTCAGGGTTCAACATGGTCCGGGTTCAACATGGTCTGGATTCAACATGGTCTGGATTCAACATGATCAGGGTTCAACATAGTCCGAGTTCAACATATTCAAGGCTCGACAATTTTCCGGGTTAAGAATGATCCGTGTTCAACATAGTTCAGGTTCAGCGCGGTCCTGGTTTTATAGTGATCGGGCTTGAACACAGTCCGGTCTCAACAATTTTCAGGTTCAACTTGTCCGGGTTCAACATGGTCCGGGTTCAACATTGATCCGAGTTCAGCATAGTCTAGGTTCGACATAGTCAGGGTTCAACATAGTCCGGGTTTAATATGGTCCCAGTTCAATCTACAGCGGTGGTAGAATTCTTCTTTCCGACAAGTACAGATCCGGACTCATCCCAATCAAAAGTAGATAGCAACTATTCTGTTCCTGATTCTTCTCGGAATTGTCTGTTCAGAAAATAAGGCGACTAAGGAAACAGGTCAATTCACACTATTTACACCATTGTCAAGAATTTACACAGGTCTAACAATTCACTTAAGGAGCCTGGTAGCGTAGAGCTTAGACACTCGCTTGCTGAACTACTAGGCCATGGGTTTGACCCGCAAGCTGGGCGGATTCGGGTTTTTAATATTGACTCGAGTGACCAGGTTCGACGTAGCATAAAATGGGTACCTATAATTCCTTATGAAATAAAAGCGGCCGGAGTGCTTTTGGCCACATCGTCCACCTAGTGTGGTTTGGTCTATAAAATAATGGGTCTAACACAGAATGCCCGATGCTTCTTAAGGTATTACATTGGTCCTTTGCTTTACTGACACATCACACCACTGATGTGGTATCTTTCATGGATTTATGCTTACCCAATATGTTTTTTTTTAAAGCTCGCTCGCTTTGAACTCAAGTGTAGTCCATAAACACTACTTCTGGTAATACTTGACTGAATTGTGGAAGTGGATTAGCTTTCCCTATTACCAGTGTCCCTCGCCATCAGGCGAACCCACTCCGACATCAGAGGTACTTGTAATATGAGTCCTAAAAGTCATAGACGATAAGTGAACATTTTAGTAAAACTGTTCGGTGTAGGAGTTAAATCCGTTATACCTCGGCATCAGCACAACGGATGATTAAGAACGCTCGTTCTTAACCATTCTAATCCACACACAAAATTCAGTCAAGTGCACTGAATGTAGAGAATAAAACGACAGATAATCAACAGCAGATTTGTCACCGCCTCACCTTTAGATATATTATTAGAGGGCCGCAACTCCAGCCCAAGGGATAGAAGCGAGTCGCTCAGGACCCGAGTAATCTAGAGCCTTCTCGACAGACTGGTCATCGAGTCCATGGTTCCGTGGACACTGACGTGGCCCGCCTATTGCGGGGTCCACGAGGAACTCGGACAGAGTTACCGCTCGTGTCGGATTGGGGACACGTGGAGACCGGGAGAGGACAGACGGACTTGAGAGAGGCAACAAGGCCTGCCTGAGAGGGACTCAATAGATATTCATAGATATATATATACATAGGCTAGATAGTGTGCTAGATTGTTGTATGATAACTATGTGGTTGATGTTAACTATCTGTGATATGTAATATAGCGCGGGCTGTTAACCCACTGCGCCAATGCAATACACTAAATGTTCTATCTCATAGCGAACGAAGTTATTGTTGCCTGTGTGAACCCGAGCTCAGTTACCTAGATAGAAGCAAGACGATGAAAGGACGCACTGATAAAATAACACATTCAATTGTGCAGACAGATCTGAGACCGGTCAAATGTAGACCATATTCTATTCCTCTCCATTACAGATCTAATTTAGATAAAGAAATTTTAGATTTAGAGAAGAATGGCATAATTCAAAAATCGATGTCTCAATATTCTTCACCGATTGTCCTGGTGAAAAAGAAGGACCAGACAATCCGTTTGTGCATCGACTATAGAGTATTGAATACAAGAACAACAACGGATGCAGAGCCAATTAGCATTTGTGAAGATCTTATTTTAAATATGGCTCAATCATCCTTATATTCCAAGACCGACTTAGCGAAAGGATATTGGTAAGTCCCACTACACCCTTCTTGTAGACATATAACAGCATTCGCAACACCCCTCGGTTTGTACGAATGGCTATATCTTCCTTTCGGCCTGAAGAACGCACCGGCCACATTTGTTAGGTTAACAAGATTGTTATTACACGGAATTAAAGATGTAGTAGCCTATATTGATGATATATGCGTCCATTCTTCTGATATGACTTCTCACTTACTTACCCTGAAACAAGTCTTCAACCAAATCTCTCTTTTTGGACTTACTATCAAACCTTCCAAGGTTGAAATAGGCTATACACAAATAGACTTCCTTGGTCATAGAATTTCTGAAGGCAAATTGTTGACTGATGATAAAATTGTTCCCAAGATTCTTAATCTGGAAGTGCCTACCACAAAGAAACAGATTAGAAGTTTACTAGGTCTTATTAACTATTTTCTAAATTCATTCCACATTGGGCAGAACTCACCTCAGTCTTTTCTGATATGTTAACTAAAGATCATCCATCGAAAATTTGTAAAAGTACCAGCTTAGATGATGCAATGTGTAGATTGAAACATATTTTTTCTAATCCACCAGTCTTACGATTACCCAACATAAATTTACCCTTTATTTTGACCACAGATGCGAGCGCTATCGCAATAGGAGGATGTTTAATGCAGGAAGTGGATGGAGTTAGACACCCGATTCTGTACGTGAGCCGCAAACTAAAGAAGGCTGAGACCCGTTATGCCACAGTGGAATTGGAGGCTTTAAGCCTATTGTTTTGTATATTGAGATTATCTAAGTTCCTCTTGGGTAGTCATTTTGTGGTCCTCACAGACAGTTCGCCATTATTAGTCCTTAACCATGGGTCGCCCAAAAACCACCGGTTACAAAGATGGTGTCTTCTACTTCAAGATTTCGACTTCGAAATCCGCCATATCAAGGGCACCGATAACATTATGGCTGACCTTTTATCACGGCAGACGAATGCGCCAGTAGAATGACTCTTAGCACATCGACCATTCGCCATACTAGAAACTGTGATACTTTTAGTCGGTTGCATATAACAGTGTAACTCTACACGTGCTAGAGAACTCTCAGTGATTCGGTTACTTACGACACCCATGAACATGATACGTTAAGAGCTGTACTTTAAGAGCTATACATTAAGACCTATACTTTAAGAGCTATACTATCAAGTGCCCAAGCTCTAGAACGATTCCATCAAGAAACGGTAACTGTGTTTCAACCAATAATATCAACCAGTGAACTGACTCTGAATACTGTAATATTTCATACGGGACATTGAGAACAATCCATACTTGCTGTTGCTACGAAACTTTGCAAACAGCCGAAACAGAACGACATCGACTACAACACTCAAGAGACAGCCATACTAACTTTAACATTCATGGCATAACACGCTAACAACAGGAGGATAACGCGCACATCATCGTTGGATTTAGTTATTTAATTAATTAATTACTTTAGTATTAAATATGTATTATCTTTGCATTAATGATGTATATAAAATGTGTTAACCTGTAATTTGTACATATTCTACTTTAATATTACAGGCGGTTCCATTCATAAACTAAAGAACCGTCCTATACAATTGTCTCTGGTTAAATTATAACCTATTTTTGATTCATCGTACAAAAAGTACGTATTTTCTTAAAGGGCAAATATCGCCTAGTCCATTTTTCTAAGGGCAATAACACTTACCTCAACTTTAATTATATATTTTAATCAAATACTATTTTGAATGAAAGATGAGTGAATGACTGCGTAAATGGATTAAATGAGAGAACGATACACTTGGCGGACAAATTGTACGCAAAACGTATTTATTTTAATTTGTCTGCGTCTTTCATGTAAAATTGCATGACTTGTCTACTTTGTTAAATACATGTGTAGTACTTAGTTTAATAGTGAGTTTAAGTGAATAGTTAGTGGAATAGACTTAGTTTAGCAGGTAGGATACATCTAAGCACCACTACTTGGAATACCTGATCATGTATTGCACACAGTGCAGTACTTCATGATTTAGGTTATCCCAACTCGTAACGCTTGGAAATACGCCACACATTCAGCACACACGTACACAAACCTTAAAACTCAACACTATCAATTTAAAATACAGTCACTTTATTAAAACAGCAACTTCTTAGTCAACACACTAACAAGCCAACAGGGACACATGTAGTCTTAGGGGGATAAAAGAACAAGGTAACTACATATTTAGCATTATACAACATACGAGAGTAAAAGTGTATTGAAATGCACACACAGATCAAGATTTGAAGGTGTACTTATTTAGCCAGGACTTCGGTCTTGTTAACCCTCTTTAATACAGAGGTTAATTGTCTTGGTACCAGTGGGGTACTATGAGAAGGGCGGGTTGTAAATACAACTACTAAAACGTCACGTAACTTCGGTCAGATAAGCATTTGTAAGGACACGAGAGACAGAGTGATCTCTTCACCAAATCAGAGAAGTGTTGTATGGGAGAATACACGAGTTTTAATGCCAGTATGTAGGTTACCAGGTTACTGTCCACCAAACTACAAACACCAACTTTATGTGATTCGGTGACAGAATTAGAACAGATCTAATTACCCAAGAACAAATATCAGGGGGGAGGGGGGAATCCTGTCACCGCCTCACCTTTAGATATATTATTAGAGGGCTGCAACTCCAGCCCAAGGGATAGAAGCGAGTCGCTCAGGACCCGAGTAATCTAGAGCCTTCTCGACAGACTGGTCATCGAGTCCATGGTTCCGTGGACACTGACGTGGCCCGCCTATTGCGGGGTCCACGAGGAACTCGGACAGAGTTACCGCCCGTGTTGGATTGGGGACACGTGGAGACCGGGAGAGGACAGACGGACTTGAGAGAGGCAACAAGGCCTGCCTGAGAGGGACTCAATAGATATTCATAGATATATATATACATAGGCTAGATAGTGTGCTAGATTGTTGTATGATAACTATGTGGTTGATGTTAACTATCTGTGATATGTAATATAGCGCGGGCTGTTAACCCACTGCGCCAATGCAATACAATAAATGTTCTATCTCATAGCGAACGAAGTTATTGTTGCCTGTGTGAACCCGAGCTCATACGTAACCAATGCTAACAATGTCATACGTGAATATGATCTAAATCACACTTATGCAAAATCAACACCTAGGAGTTTAGATAATATTAAGAATTGCTGCTAACAGACAGACAATGGGATCAACACCTTGTGCCACATATAATGAAAGGCAGTAGTTATAATAGTTTGGTCATCTCGTTAGAATGCAACACTATCAACTGCCAGCACCGGCCCTACATCAAAGAAGATCTGATACGAGAGTAAGAGGCCTCCCGAAAAGAAACTGGATTGACATCAAGGACACAGTATTGGAGGTAAGCATGGCCGAATGGGTAAGAGCGCTCGTTCTCAAACTTCCAGTGCGCTGATGCTGAAATAGCGAGTTCAACCCTTACACCGGTCAGTTGGACTAAAATGCTGACTTCTCGTAGTTCGCTTCAGGACGTAATTTAGAAGTACTGGAAAAGTCGGATTGGGTTCGCCTGAAGGTAATAAGGAAAGCAAATCCACAAGCAAACATCTGTCCAGTGCACTAGAGGTAGTAGCAGGCATATGGACTACTCTTGAGTTCAAAGCGAGTGAACATGTACAGTCACATGACCTGACACTATCCAGTTCCACTCACCGGGTTTGGGATCTCGTCTATCTTCATCACGACCTTGACTGCAAAAGTGGTAGATGATGATGATGGTGGTGATAGATGTTATGCATAGTTCTGACTTTAAGACGAGTATATTAACTAAGGCAGAGGAAGTCTTGCCCTATTTTAGGGTAGGTCCGGACATGTAGTGAATCCCAGTTGCTGTTGATGATAATGAGGAGTGATATTCATTGTATAAGATATATTTGTGTATTAACTAGGATGCGTATGAACACATTCCTTAGTAGAAGTTAGATCTACATTAACGATCTCTTTTAGAGGATTAGTCCTTAGTGGTTAGTCGAGGTTGAAACTTCACGGCAAAGGGTCACCCATAATGCTCCATTCCTGTGTCAGTGAAAATCGCACTAAATGCTCGTCACTTTTCCTTGTGAAATGTGGAATAGACAGCAGTCGCGACAAACCAACAGCATGCACAGGCATGAATGAATAAGGCCGCTGCCAGAATGCCAACACAACAGTCCACCACAAAAATTACAGTTCATCGTCGAAGGAAGAAGTAGTCACTATAAAACCAGCATGCTGCACAAGATTAGATGAACAAAACACAATCAGCTAGATCTGCAATCGGAACGGCCGCCATTTTTCTGCAGTTCACAATAAACACCTACTGCGGATAAGTGTAAAAACTCTCCACACGAAATCCTCTGCTCACAGTGTCGCTTCACACACTTAACTCAGTAGCTGGGAGACGGAACCATATACTAACAGACCAACATGAGGAACATGAGTAAGTAAACGGTAGCCAGAAGCAAGAAACACCTCAGAGACTTTTACAGCTAAACAGCCTACCCACCATATTGGACCGGGTATATTTATTGTCACGAGATCGCCATGAGTTAACCAGATTATGATCATACAGAAAGTTTGCTTAGCGCATATTTTCTAGGCCACAACAGTTGTACAAAATACAGATAGAACCCGTCAGATCCTAGTTACAATCAGATATCAGACAATCCCAGGTCGGGCTAAAATAACAGCTGCAGATGTGTAGGGGAAGTGAGTGAGATGAATCTATACACCACTTTGACAGTTCATAAACAGGTCGGATTCAAACGGAAGTGCCCAGCTCGGGAGAAAACAGTCCGTCTGTCATTTAGAGTTCCGGACATCAAGCGAAATGGCGGCTGGGGTTGTCACCACTCGACAGAAGATTGGCGGCTTGTTGTGGAAACCCGTTGTTGGGAGCATACAGGAACTCGCTAGCTTGTTGTGGGAGTCAAAACAAGTGATGACAACTCTGACATTGATTGAGCCAGGGAAGATAGATTCCTGACAAGGGATGATCTGCCCAAAATAACACCTGTGTGGACATAAAGAATAACGTCACGTGACCAATTTTAGGCGTTTGCCAAAAACCCGATTTGGGGACAATTAGTGTTGACCAAAATATGGATTAGAATTGACGTGTTTTGTTGGAGAGCTCTACAGTGTTAGATTAATTAAAAATTAACTAGCATGTGTCGTTATGGCAAAGTGTAGCAGCCATCCAGGAATGAGGCGGGTTTGCCTAAGGTAGTTAATATAGTCTATTTAGGCCTAATTAATATAGGCAGTAGTCTTGTTAAAACTAGAGTGTGATGATTAGCACTGTTAGTTGAAAACTAGTTAGAGTAGTGAAGTGATAATTGGCTCTGCTAGGATGAATAGGATAGCGGGGTGATATTTGGAGAGATTTAAGATGGGTTGGGAGATGGGGAAAGTGTCCAATGGGGGGATCTTTCAGTGGTTTGCCCACTGAAGTTTTGCACTCTGTTTATGGGTCTTTCCTTGTCATCGCCTGATTCGGACGTAGGTGAGGAGCTAATATGCTCTATGACAGAGTTTAGTTAGCTGTAAATAACTGAGCAAGGCAATAGGCTTACACTCAGCCGGTAGGATCAGTGACTAGTACTATCACCAGATGTGTTGTTTCTCTCACAGGTTCCCTACCAGTTACGAGGAAGTTCAACACTGGTTTTGATGAAGTGCAACTTCAATTAGACATAACACCAGTTGGACACTCAAATGTTTCTTACTAAAAAGGAATAACGTCCTAGAAGAAAGATGGTATTATGTTTACGCTGGACTCATAATCAGGAGGGTTCACCATAACATGGCTCAGAATAGCCAACCAATATAACGATTACTGCGTGTTAAGGTTCACCTAGGATGGGTGATGATTGTTGATATGTCACACATCATACAAACATTGTTAAAGGAACGAGAACATTAAAATATAATAGTCTCATGGTGTGATATATTCTAGTGAAATAGTACAAAATACATGATACTTTAAACTAGATAGACACTAGTTAGGATCAAGTATATTAACAATAACAGTGATACCTCAGTACACACAACAAAGGATTCGTACAATTTTTAGGACCGATAGGAACTTATGTGTAGTGTGCAACCGGTCCATGATCAGCTGTAATTTACAAACAGTATCTATTTCGGATGATCAGGAAGATGGATTACCAGGTAGCTACAGATGACAGTCGGTGTCCGGCAGGAGAGATACAGTACCGGGTGAGATGGACTTGTTCTGACTTAACGTGCTGTGGTGTGTCCTTGCAAGTGAGACAGTATGGAAAATGCTTTTCATTGTCTCTAGGCGCCTGAGTTTACTGGAGGGCATTAACTGGAATATTTTTTTCTGACAAGGAGTTCACCGACCAGTATAAATTCAAAAATAATCAGTGACCGGGCACTGACTACGCTGCAGCCCGCTAACCGACAGTTTACCTTTCATTGTTAGTGAAATAAGAAATTCAGGAAACATGAAACCAAAACGTAGCATAGGCTTTGTGGGGAACTGTCAGTTTGGGCAAGGAGTACAACGGATGGGGCTAGATATATGGGAACGGACACGCCCAATGAACCAAACCAGGCGAAGGCTGAAAAGGTAAGGTCTTCGACCTCAAGCTATAACCTAGTGGTGTCAAGGGATCTAGAATAAAGCGGATTAAGTAGAATTAATTATGTGGTACAGCTAAAAATCTCATTGGGTAGCCCTTCGCGGCAAGGAGGAGCGATGTCACGTGATGCCAGAAAGAACCGCCAAATTAAGCGGTATATATATACGCGGGACAGGGAAGCATTTAATAAGATAAGCAGGTTTTAGACAGCCGAGTGGAGATACTCAAAGGGCTGTTGAGACCAAGAAGGCTGTGGAATTTCTGATCGGGCAGATACGCCTAAGGACCAGAGCGAAACACGGACTTGAGTGTTGGAAGAAAGTGCCGCCCAAAATAATATATTGATTGCTACGAAGGACCAACGTCTAAATAGCTAAAGGAACAGCTCTTGGGTCGTAATGGATGGCTAAAAGTCGAACACGACGTACATTAGCCAGAGAAAGACGAGGTAGTCGGAACCACACAGCAGACTTAAAAGTCAGATAGGACGGAAAGGTCAAGTGGGATCCACGGCAAGCGAGTGATTGGACAGAGACAAAGGAAACCCACTGGACAGGACTCTTACGTCGTCGCTTGATCGATTGCCTGGGTAAACTAGTGGGCGGTCATTTGACGGTGGAAGTTGGGTGTGTGCATCTTTAGTAGATTTATATACTTTCTTGTCAGATTCGCGTACCTTCTTATTATATTCCCCTGATTGATATGTGACTAGTTATTGGTTTAATTGCGTGCAATTCCTTAGTTTGATGGTATTATCTTGATGCTAGTTACCTGACAGCATTCTTCCATAATTGTTTGAATTGTTACCGCACGACACTTTGTATACTTTGTAATGTCTTTTGAGAAGCAAATAAACTTGATTCAGTGTTAGCTTATTCTTCTGAGTGCCTGTACTATTGTCGGTTAGGATAGTGTTGTATTCGTGACCTGCATACCTGTATACTTGTGAGGTTGGCAGATAAAACCAAGGGTAATCACAAATCAGTGGTTATCTCTACAACCGGAAGACGGACAATCTTTATCTTTCAATTCTTTATTCTTTATCCTTTTCCATCCTCCTCTTCTCTCTCTCCTTCATCTCTCCTCCTCTCTCTCTCTCTCTCTCTCTCTCTCTCTCTCTCTCTCTCTCTCTCTCTCTCTCTCTCTCATCTCTCATCTTCGTGCTATCACAAAATTGGCGAGAAACTTCGAATCCTCGGTGATTGCTGAGTTATGCAAGACATATGGCATAGAAAAGAGTCGCACCACTCCGTACAACCCTCGCTGCAATGGCCAAGCAGAACGGTTTAATAAAACTATGCATGATTTACTCAGACCCCTCGAGGCCAAGGAGAAGAGGAGATGGTCTGATCACTTAGCCGAAGTGGTGCAGGTGTATAACTCAACGCCTCACGCCTCGACAGGATTTTCACCTCACTACCTAATTTTCGGACAAGAGCCTCGGCTGCCAGTGGACTTCATTTTAAATACAGGCACCAAAGACAGGGGCACCAATGCAAGTGAGTATTTGGAAGGGCATCTTTCACGTTTGCGTGGCGCGCACGTCCGGGCTAGTGAACAGCTGAAGAAGCATGCCGCCAGTTAGGAAAGATAGGAGTGACAAAATGGCGAATTCTATTCCATTGCAAGTTGGCGAACTTGTCAGAAAAAGAATCCACTATAAGGAGAGGGCGAAAATACAAGACATGTGGTCCGAAGACATGTATGTAGTTGTTAGGGCACCCATCATGTCTGGAGGACCGTATGTGATCAAAAAGGTTGGAATGAGATGGATCGCTAATTAGGGTAGCCAGCCACGAAATGCGACGTTGCGAGGACGGGGTAGAAGAGAAGGAAATAGGGACGACGTTGGGACTACCAGCACAACTGGATGTCCCAGCGGCTGTCGAAGTTTACCAAGACATTCCAGGCGAAACAGAATGGTACGCGTTCCAGCCTGGGGACCTAAGTAGACGGAGGTCTGAGAGGATCAGACGTCGTGAAAGGGAGTGATAGAACTTCGGCGTGTGGGTAGGAGATATTTTAATAGTTAGCAAGGTATGACGTGGTTGCTTCATGTGGAATGTGGTTCGAACTGTCTCTGTGGCTGTCTAAAAAAACGAAGTGTTCCCCATGAATAGGGGTCTTACTTGTTATAATGTTTTTCAGGCGCTAGCATGGTTGTGCACCGTGAAATTTTTTTTGCTACAGTGGGAGGTAGCGCTGTAAGGGGTTGATGTTGTTGATATTGTTTTCATTTTTGATGTTCCTATGTGCAACCATTGATTAATGATTTTGTTGTCTGGGGAAATTCCCTGCGTGCAAGGGATTGGACTGTTTTATTGATGATATTACTTGATTACTGTGTTGTTAGAATGCACGTTAGAAGACGAACAAGTATTAACTGCCATATATTTTTTCTGTATACTGGGAGAGCAGGGGATGCAACCAGTATTTCTTTATTATTATTATTTGGGGTGGAAGTTCCAAAAAGAGTTTTCCCCTTAGGCATCCAATATTGTTTATGAGGGATGTCAGATGCGGAGCCAGGGCTTCGATCTCAAGGAGGAATGACACTATATTGATGGTGGGACCCATCAACTTTTGGTAGGTGGGTATGAGACAGTATGGAAAATGCTTTTCATTGTCTCTAGGCGCCTGAGTTTACTGGAGGGCATTAACTGGAATATTTTTTTCTGACAAGGAGTTCACCGACCAGTATAAATTCAAAAATAATCAGTGACCGGGCACTGACTACGCTGCAGCCCGCTAACCGACAGTTTACCTTTCATTGTTAGTGAAATAAGAAATTCAGGAAACATGAAACCAAAACGTAGCATAGGCTTTGTGGGGAACTGTCAGTTTGGGCAAGGAGTACAACGGATGGGGCTAGATATATGGAACGGACACGCCCAATGAACCAAACCAGGCGAAGGCAGAAAAGGTAAGGTCTTCGACCTCAAGCTATAACCTAGTGGTGTCAAGGGATCTAGAATAAAGCGGATTAAGTAGAATTAATTATGTGGTACAGCTAAAAATCTCATGGGTAGCCCTTCGCGGCAAGGAGGAGCGATGTCACGTGATGCCAGAATGAACCGCCAAATTAAGCGGTATATATATACGCGGGACAGAGAAGCAGTTAATAAGATAAGCAGGTTTTAGACAGCCGAGTGCAGATACTCAAAGGGCTGTTGAGACCAAGAAGGCTGTGGAATTTCTGATCGGGCAGATACGCCTAAGGACCAGAGCGAAACACGGACTTGAGTGTTGGAAGAAAGTGCCGCCAAAATAATATATTGATTGCTACGAAGGACCAACGTCTAAATAGCTAAAGGAACAGCTCTTGGGTCGTAATGGATGGCTAAAAGTCGAACACGACGTACATTAGCCAGAGAAAGACGAGGTAGTCGGAACCACACAGCAGACTTAAAAGTCAGATAGGACGGAAAGGTCAAGTGGGATCCACGGCAAGCGAGTGATTGGACAGAGACAAAGGAAACCCACTGGACAGGACTCTTACGTCGTCGCTTGATCGATTGCCTGGGTAAACTAGTGGGCGGTCATTTGACGGTGGAAGTTGGTTGTGTGCATCTTTAGTAGATTTATATACTTTCTTGTCAGATTCGCGTACCTTCTTATTATATTCCCCTGATTGATATGTGACTAGTTATTGGTTTAATTGCGTGCAATTCCTTAGTTTGATGGTATTATCTTGATGCTAGTTACCTGACAGCATTCTTCCATAATTGTTTGAATTGTTACCGCACGACACTTTGTATACTTTGTAATGTCTTTTGAGAAGCAAATAAACTTGATTCAGTGTTAGCTTATTCTTCTGAGTGCCTGTACTATTGTCGGTTAGGATAGTGTTGTATTCGTGACCTGCATACCTGTATACTTGTGAGGTTGGCAGATAAAACCAAGGGTAATCACAAATCAGTGGTTATCTCTACAACCGGAAGACGGACAATCTTTATCTTTCAATTCTTTATTCTTTATCCTTTTCCATCCTCCTCTTCTCTCTCTCTCCTTCATCTCTCCTCCTTCTCTCTCTCTCTCTCTCTCTCTCTCTCTCTCTCTCTCTCTCTCTCTCTCTCTCTCTCTCTCTCTCATCTCTCATCTTCGTGCTATCACACAAGGATGAACTGACTATGTTATTATCTGAGGGTCCGATCCTACACACATTATAGAACACATCACACATTTTCTTCGCATACACGTCTCACGTACATTACACTTTTCTTTTAATAAATTAATCTGTATTAATTTTTAGAAGCAAGAGTTGTTGAATATGTTGCGTTGGGGAAGAATGAGAGGGGGCATAGTACGACAGTGAGAGAGTGATAGGAAAAGGTGTCCATCGGCTGATGGAGTGTGTTGGACGGAAGCTGGTGGATTCTCCGGGATATTGATAGGGAAAAAAAAATTATAATCTGGGTGTTGACTCCCCTCACTCCAGGGACGACACTTTAAAGGGAAAACACGACATTTATCAACAGGTCCTTACGGTTGTTGCAGTTATGGGGGCGCACAGAAGAATGGTGCTCTGTGATAACATATTGTGATCTCAATCTATCATTTCGCTGAGCTCAAATGTTTTTTTATTTTAATCCCCCACTTTCTCCAGATGGCGAGTACACATTTTAACATAATACGCATATGCTGAGACATACATAACCTTCACTACATATAACATTCACTAGATTGAGAATGTATCACATAAGTAATGGTCTCTCGCGTGTTTATGCATACTGTGGATAAGTTATCCTGAGCTTTATCTTTTATCAGTACGTTTTACACCCCTTGAGTTGTAAAACCTGTATTACATTGAAAAGATCGTTGCCATTTCTGGACACATGGTGAATCTGAAGCGCCACGAAATGGACTTTTGCGGGAGGGGTAGAAGAGAAGGAAATAGGGACGACGTTGGGACTACCAGCACCAACTGGATGTCCCAGCGGCTGTCGAAGTTACCAAGACATTCCAGGCGAAACAGAATGGTACGCGTTTCCAGCCTGGGGACCTAAGTAGACGGAGGTCTGAGAGGATCAGACGTCGTGAAAGGGAGTGATAGAACTTCGCGTGTGGGTAGGAGATATTTTAATAGTTAGCAAGTATGACGTGGTTGCTTCATGTGGAATGTGGTTCGAACTGTCTCCTGTGGCTGTCTAAAAAACGAAGTGTTCCCCATGAATAGGGGTCTTACTTGTTATAATGTTTTTCAGGCGCTAGCATGGTTGTGCACCGTTGAATTTATTTTTGCTACAGTGGGAGGTAGCGCTGTAAGGGGTTGATGTTGTTGATATTGTTTTCATTTTTGATGTTCCTATGTGCAACCATTGATTAATGATTTTGTTGTCTGGGGAAATCCGCTGCGTGAAGGGATTGGACTGTTTTATTGATGATATTACTTGATTACTGTGTTGATAGAATGCACGTCAGAAGACGAACAAGTATTAACTGCCATAGATTTTTTCTGTATACTGGGAGAGCAGGGGATGCAACCAGTATTTTTTTATTATTATTACTTGGGGTGGAAGTTCCAAAAAGAGTTTTCCCCTTAGGCATCCAATATTGTTTATGAGGGATGTCAGATGCGGAGCCAGGGCTTCGATCTCAAGGAGGAATGACGCTATATTGATGGTGGGACCCATCAACTTTTGGTAGGTGGGTATGAGACAGTATGGAAAATGCTTTTCATTGTCTCTAGGCGCCTGAGTTTACTGGAGGGCATTAACTGGAATATTTTTTTCTGACAAGGAGTTCACCGACCAGTATAAATTCAAAAATAATCAGTGACCATGCACTGACTCCGCTGCAGCCCGCTAACCGACAGTTTACCTTTCATTGTTAGTGAAATAAGAAATTCAGGAAACATGAAACCAAAACGTAGCATAGGCTTTGTGGGGAACTGTCAGTTTGGGCAAGGAGTACAACGGATGGGGCTAGATATATGGGAACGGACACGCCCAATGAACCAAACCAGGCGAAGGCAGAAAAGGTAAGGTCTTCGACCTCAAGCTATAACCTAGTGGTGTCAAGGGATCTAGAATAAAGCGGATTAAGTAGAATTAATTATGTGGTACAGCTAAAAATCTCATTGGGTAGCCCTTCGCGGCAAGGAGGAGCGATGTCACGTGATGCCAGAATGAACCGCCAAATTAAGCGGTATATATATACGCGGGACAGAGAAGCAGTTAATAAGATAAGCAGGTTTTAGACAGCCGAGTGCAGATACTCAAAGGGCTGTTGAGACCAAGAAGGCTGTGGAATTTCTGATCGGGCAGATACGCCTAAGGACCAGAGCGAAACACGGACTTGAGTGTTGGAAGAAAGTGCCGCCCAAAATAATATATTGATTGCTACGAAGGACCAACGTCTAAATAGCTAAAGGAACAGCTCTTGGGTCGTAATGGATGGCTAAAAGTCGAACACGACGTACATTAGCCAGAGAAAGACGAGGTAGTCGGAACCACACAGCAGACTTAAAAGTCAGATAGGACGGAAAGGTCAAGTGGGATCCACGGCAAGCGAGTGATTGGACAGAGACAAAGGAAACCCACTGGACAGGACTCTTACGTCGTCGCTTGATCGATTGCCTGGGTAAACTAGTGGGCGGTCATTTGACGGTGGAAGTTGGTTGTGTGCATCTTTAGTAGATTTATATACTTTCTTGTCAGATTGCGTACTTTATTATTATATTCCCCTGATTGATATGTGACTAGTTATTGGTTTAATTGCGTGCAATTCCTTAGTTTGATGGTATTATCTTGATGCTAGCTACCTGACAGCATTCTCCCATAATTGTTTGAATTGTTACCGCACGACACTTTGTATACTTTGTAATGTCTTTTGAGACGCAAATAAACTTGATTCAGTGTTAGCTTATTCTTCTGAGTGCCTGTACTATTGTCGGTTAGGATAGTGCTGTATTCGTGACCTGCATACCTGTATACTTGTGAGGTTGGTAGATAAAACCAAGGGTAATCACAAATCAGTGGTTATCTCTACAACCGGAAGACGGACAATCTTTATCTTTCAATTCTTTATTCTTTATCCTTTTCCATCCTCCTCTTCTCTCTCTCTCCTTCATCTCTCCTCCTTCTCTCTCTCTCTCTCTCTCTCTCTCTCTCTCTCTCTCTCTCTCTCTCTCTCTCTCTCTCTCTGTCATCTCTCATCTTCGTGCTATCACACAAGGATGAACTGACTATGTTATTATCTAAGGTATGCATAAACACGCATAGAACGGACACATTATAGAACACATCACACATTTTCTTCGCATACACGTCTCACGTACATTACACTTTTCTTTTAATAAATTAATCTGTATTAATTTTTAGAAGCAAGAGTTGTTGAATATGTTGCGTTGGGGAAGAATGAGAGGGGGCATAGTACGACAGTGAGAGAGTGATAGGAAAAGGTGTCCATGGGCTGATGGAGTGTGTTGGACGGAAGCTGGTAGGATTCTCCGGGATATTGATAGGGGAAAAAACAATTATAGTGTGGGTGTTGACTCCCCTCACTCCAGGGACGACACTTTAAAGGAAGACACGACATTTATCAACATGGTCCTTACGGTTGTTGCAGTTATGGGACGCACAGAAGAATGGTGCTCTGTGATAACATATTGTGATCTCAATCTATCATTTCGCTGAGCTCAAATGCTTTTATATTTTAATACTCCACTTTCTCCAGATGGCGAGTACACATTTTAACATAATACGCATATGCTGAGACATACATAACCTTCACTACATATAACATTCACTGGATTGAGAATGTATCACATAAGTAATGGTCTCTCGCGTGTTTATGCATACTGTGGATAAGTTATCCTGAGCTCTAGTCTTTTATCAGTACGTTTTACACCCCATTGAGTTGTAAAACCTGTATTACATTGAAAAGATCGTTGCCACTACTGGACACATGGTGAATCTGAAGCGCCACAATCTGCTGCCCTTTGCAATTTCTGCAGTCGGATGACATGTACACATACAGTGAAATATGTATGTACTATCCATTTCCTGAATGTAGTCATTTCTATTCTAAAATACATATTTAGTCTCGGGCTAGTGAAAGTGGATACTAGGATGGGCATTGTACGAAGATTAACTCTTTATACGTTAGGAAGGAGGACATAATATAGGCGGCAACCTAGCTGTTCTCTTGTAACCTTTACTAGATAGTGAGGCTGCCATTGATCTAGAACAATGGACACGAGCACGCTCATTGATGGGTAGAAAGAGATATCATTATTCATGGTTCAGAATAATGGTCATGAGAAGGCGTCCGTTGACTAGCAGAAGGAGTTATCATTATTGCATTTGAGGGCAATGTTCTACTCCAATGCCCGCTTATATAGAAAGTGTATGCACGCCTTCCAGTCACGAATGAGCGTAATGTTTGATCTGCTTCTGTTATTTACTACACATGCAAAGATTAAGCTGTCATTGTGAAGCTCGTTTAGTGGTAACTAGATCTGTCTTGATTGCCGTAGTAGTTATAATGTGTTGGGACTCCTTCCAACATTTGATATTCCTGCGTCAGCTGTTTATAACCCATCGAGCCTAGATTGATAGTACTGAGTTCGCAACTATGTGACTCGGGTCTTTTGTTAATGCACATGTAAGCCTACGGATCTCTTCGCCGTGGATTCTTGATGTCTTGGCAAAACTACATGAACGACGTGCCGTTAAAGCTTCGGTATGAAGGAATAAAGTCATTAGTCGCCAGAGAGTCACTGTCTGCCCGACACAATGTGATGGGGAGTTCTCACTTAGTAGGAGTAGAAAGAGCAGAAGAAGAAGAAGAAGAAGAAGAAGAAGAAGAAGAAGAAGAAGAAGAAGAAGAAGAAGAAGAAGAAGAAGAAGAAGAAGAAGAAGAAGAAGAAGAAGAAGAAGAAGAAGAAGAAGAAGAAGAAGAAGAAGAAGAAGAAGAAGAAGAAGAAGGAGAAGGAGAAGGAGAAGAAGAAGAAGAAGAAGAAGAAGAAGAAGAAGAAGAAGAAGAAGAAGAAGAAGAAGAAGAAGAAGAGGAGGAGGAGGAGGAGAGGAGGAGGAGGAGGAGGAGGAGGAGGAGGAGGAGGAGGAGGAGGAGGAGGAGGAGGAGGAAGAAGAAGAAGAAGAAGAAGAAGAAGAAGAAGAAGAAGAAGAGAAGAAGAAGAAGAAGAGAAGAAGAAGAAGAAGAAGAAGAAGAAGAGGAGGAGGAGGAGGAGGAGGAGGAGGAGGAGGAGGAGGAAGAAGAAGAAGAAGAAGAAGAAGAAGAAGAAGAAGAAGAAGAAGAAGAAGAAGAAGAAGAAGAAGAAGAAGAAGAAGAAGAAGAAGAAGAAGAAATGTACAAGGCTCATGATGCTAGTGGAACCCTTCCAGAGGGCACTGCTCTATGTGTTGAGGGAATCATGGGATTCGATTCCAGCACCAGTATAAAAAGGCAAACAGTAGAATCGGTCTCTTTCACCGCCACCACTGAGTCAGATAGGCGCCAATGCCTGTAGTTAGGTCACATATTATCTAACATAATGCTGTTTGTTCAGTGGTTGTTATGAACTTTTGCATCGGAGAAGTCAGTATTTGAGTATTAGCTTATCCTGGGTTTTTTGCTTACACTTACACTTTCGCTAGCGACTACACATTTTCGCTTATCCTTACATTTTCGCTAGTGTCTACACATATTTGCTAGTCATTATGAATTGTCACTGGTACTTGCATTGCTGCTCGTCCTTAAATGCCATCTAGTTTGTTGGAGTGTCGCATTCCACTCAGTCTAGTAACATTTCGTTAGTGTCTAAAATGCCATTGCTTGATTGTTATGACACAGTTGTTATTGTTGTTGATGCTTCAGTGGTTGTATAAACATTGGTTGTCCCTAAAGTTATAGTATCTGATGAATAAAATGTATTTTTGTGCTGTTCTTGTTAGTGTAGTCTGTGTACGCTTTAGTTTGTACGTCCACTGTTGCTATTACAACCTAATACTTTAATTCATTATATGGGGTTGCACATAATACTTCCTGCCTGAACATAAATAATAGTTCTTGCCCTTGTCTCTGGAACCCTGGAAAACAATCGTCTTGTTATTTTCTTTCCCTTTTCTTGTAAGTTGTAGGCGGTGAGAGGTTATCTCTCTTTTTACTCTTTTTTTCTTCTTTGACCCGAACGTAGTCAGAGTTGCACTCTCTACTTCACATCACCGTAAGGAGGAGTACATCTGATAGTACACACTCTACTCTGTTTTCTATTATTATATTGCTTCTCTTTTATCCCATCGGCTTCAAGAAGAAGAAGAAGATTTGTAGTAGTCGCAGAAGTAGTAGTAGTAGTAGTAGCAGCAGCAGCAGCAGCAGCAGCAGCAGTAGTAGTAGTAGTAGTAGTAGTAGTAGTAGTAGTAGTAGTAGTAGTAGTAGTAGTAGTAGTAGTAGTAGTAGTAGTAGTAGTAGTAGTAGTAGTAGTAGTAGTAGTAGTAGTAGTAGTAGTAGTAGTAGTAGTAGTAGGATGAGGAGGAGGGAGGAGGGGCTATAAGAGAATGAGGAGAACAAGAAGAAGAACATGTGACAGTAGAATAACTGGCATGACGTGAACATATGAATGAATACATCTTACTTTTGACCTTGATGTCCAATACAAGGTGACCGCTGTACTCTCTGTTTCCTGTGAATGTCAAGGTCGCATTGTCGGCATAGTAACAGTGGCTGACCGCTGTTGTCGTCTGTGCATTGTGGGTGGTGGCAGATCTGAAAGCAGAACAGTAAACATATTGATTAGTTCAGTTAGTTGCATATCCTGTACAGGACGTCGCAGTCAACCAAAGTAAGTTTTGGTTGTTTGTGATCTACTTGGCACTGTTCACGTTCAGTAGTTTGCCGTCGATTTCTGAACGACCGTCACCCATATCAGTTTTATGTCACACACACACACACACACACACACACACACACACACACACACACACACACACACGCGCACACACACACACACGCGCACACACACACACACACACAGGTGTGCTCGCGCAAATACCTGAGGGGACAGCTAGACAGATGAGACAAAAGGGCGGACAGACAGGCGGATGTATGGCGGAATGGATTAACCGCTGACGTGTGGACGGACATTAGGCCGGGTGAAGGGAAGCGCCGCGGGGATTCAGATTTTAGGGAGGACAATCCTAACTACGGGCGGGCCGACAGACCGAGCAAGCAAGCGAGGGGACTGGCTAGGTCCAGCCAGCCAACTAGGCAGTCAGACAGGCAGACAGAAATACAGGCATGTGGGTGGCCAGGAGAATAGGTATATGGGGTGGTGATATACAGACAGACGGATAGGCATGTGGGTGGGTGGGAAAGTAAGTGGAAGGATGACAGACAGACAGACAGACAGACAGACAGGCAGGCAGGCAGGCAGGCAGACAGGCAGGCAGGCAGACAGAAAGACAGGCATGTGGGTGGGCAGGTGAGTGAGTAAGTATGTGGGTTGGTGATAAACAGACAGACGGATAGGCATGTGGGTGGGTGGGAAAGTAGGTGGCAGGATCACAGACAGACAGACAGACAGACAGACAGACAGACATGTGGGTGGCCAGGAGAGTAAGTATATGAGGTGGTGATAAACAGACAGACAAACGGATAGGTATGTGGGTGGGTGGGAAAGTAGGTGAAAGGATGACATACAGACACACGGACGGACGGACGGACGGACGGACGGACGGACGGACGGACGGACGGACAGACAGACAGACAGACAGACAGACAGACAGACAGACAGACAGACAGACAGATAGAATAGATAGATAAATAGATAGATAGAATAGATAGATAGATATATAGAGAGATAGATAGACAGATAGATAGATAGATAGATAGATAGATAGATAGATAGATAGATAGATAGATAGATAGATAGATAGATAGATAGATAGATAGATAGATAGATACCTAGCAATGGGCCAGATTGTCCTCCAGGTACACTATGGGACTTGGGTTTGATCCTAAGTATATCTCTCTCCCTGCACAAAGCTAGCAATGGCGGGAAACTCTCAATGAAAAAAACCCAATCACAGAAGTAATTGTTGAATGTAGGTCAAAGATTAGTCAACCACGCGTCGTCTCAACAATGAAAAATGACATTGAACATAAGTTATGTATTTGTTACTGTTCACTTAATCAAGAGTCTGTTTTCACGCACGCCTTACTCACGCCACACGCACACACACGCGCACGCACTCAAGGACGCAAAGAGAGGGAGAGAAGAGAGAGAGAAATAGAGAGAGAGAGAGAGAGAGCTTGAGCGAGAGAGAGAGAGAGAGAGAGAGAGAGAGAGAGAGAGAGAGAGAGAGAGAGAGAGAGAGAGAGAGAGATTGTTGTTGGTAGGTTACAATTCATTCAATTAAATGGTGTATCAACAATGAAAACCGCAAACTGGTTAAGGAAATTAACAGTAGTCAGTCAACATGTTTTGGGCACATTATGAGAAAATTAAACTAGATAAATTTGTGACAACTAGCAAGAATGAAGGAAAAAGAATAAGATAAGGCGGAGAAGTAAATATCAGAATCGCTTGGCTACGTGGCATGGTCGACACAAAAACACAGAGCTGATCCACGACTATGGTGATCGCGTGAGATAGCGAAATATGTTCGCGCACGCTTATGGACATGGTACATGATGCTAATAGTTAACAATGGCAAAAGGCATAGGAGTAAATTGTTAGTAGGATGAATTAGTCGGCTACGTGGCGAATGGTTTTGTGATCGCCGCTTGTAATCCCACACACCCGCGTTGGAAACACCAGCTGCGGGCGATTTGGCAGCAGACCGCCTGGCTTTGGTTGTTTTACGAAATTGTATGGGTGCCGGTCGTTCACGAAGCAATGGCAATTGCATATCCTTTACAGGACATCGCTGTCAACACCAGAATCTTTCAGCTGTCTGTTGATTTCTTGGTATCGTCAGCATACCTAAGATTGTGTATGATTCTTCCATTGATACAAGAGGGAGGTGGTCGTGCGCTTGTGGGACCAGGTGGAGAATGCAGAGGAAAGATTACGATCAGTAGTTTGCCATTGCCGGTCTCTCTGGCTGTGGGGTTACAACACTTTCTCCGTAATCCCGTTTGTCACGCAAAGTCTCGTTGCGGGAGCGAGCTGGGAGCGGTTCGTTCCCCGCTGGTGACTTGCGGGACACTGAGCCGGCCGCTCAGAAAGCAATGGCAAACTACTGAGCGTAATCTTGCCAAGAAATCAACATACAGCTGAAAGATGCTGGTGTTGACATCGAGGTCCTGTAAAGGATATGAAAAAAAAAAGTTTGCCATTGCTTTCTGAGCGGCCGGCTGACATACCCCGTAAGTTACCGATGCGATTCGAACCACTGCTGATTCTCACCGTCATCACTTTACCGACGAGAGTATACGAGATTACGGAGAAAAGTCATAACCTCTAAGCCACGAAGCCGGCAAAACTGAACGTAAACTTGCCGACAAATCCCAAACATCACCCAAAAAATGCTGGGGTTGACTGCGACGTCCTGTAAAGGACAGGCAGCTAATAAAAGGAATTGCCGTTCAATCAAACGAGCGTCCAGTGAAGAATGACTCAGCTGTCTGGGGACTCATTTAAGGCTGCAGCCTGGTTAAACAATCCGCCTATCTGACTTAATACAATGGTGTAAAAGACAGGACGATCGACGTCATTGCAACGGGTGATATCCAGTATGGCTCGGTATGAGAGCGAACTACCGAAAGAGTCGTACACACCACGAACTCCGTAGCCCAGCGACGACCCCCAGGCGTCTCAGAAGAAATTGCACTCGGTAACCGAACCACGTAGGCGGGAATCGAACCCACAATCTTTGAAAAGTCTAGGCAGGCGCTTTAACTACATTGCTACGGAGACTTACTGTTTTCTTAACTTAAAATACTCTACATTTTAAGGCTTGTACTTTATAAAGTTCACATGTGTGTGTGTGTGTGTGTGTGTTCGTGTGTGTGTGTGTGTGTTCGTGTGTGTGTGTGTGTGTGTGTGTGTGTGTGTGTGTGTGTGTGTGTGTGTGTGTGGGGGGGGTGCATATTTGCGTGTGTGTATGTGTGTGTTTCTTGACTTAAAATACTCTACACATTTTAAAGCTTCCAATTTATAAAGAGTGTGCGGGTGTGTGTGTTAGTGTGTGTGTTAGTGTGTGTGTGTGTGTGTGCGCGTGCGTACGTTAGTGTGTGCGTGTGTGAGTATGCGTGTATGTTTTTGTTAGTTTGTGTGTAAGTATGTGTGTGAGTGTCTGTGTGTGTGGTGTGTGGGGGGGGGGGGGAATGTGTGCGTGTGTGTGTGAATATGTGTGTGCGTGTGAGTGTGTGTGTGTTTTTTTTAATTTATATGGAATCGTGTGGAAAGTTCTGGTAAATGTTTACTTGATGCCCCAATCCCACACAGTTTAGTCTACAACCAGTTGCTCCTGTACGTTAATTAAGCCATTTTGGGCAACTCCTTGTGATCCGCCTTCTGTCTAGTTCGTGTTTGTATTTTTAAGTCAGGGAGTCCCAACCTGGCATGATCACATCCCATTCTCTAACTGTTAGTTTTAAGCTAGTTGCATGTCCTTTACAGGACATCTCAGTCAATCTCAGTATTTATTGATTGTTTACGTTTTTACTAAGTTTTACGTTCAGTAGTTTTAAATATTGAGCACACCCCACTAATGGCAACGCTATCGCATTCCGGTATGAACCTCAGGACTTGTCCACATCAATTGGAGGCACTAGACTCGAGTTTCGTTCTAATTTGAGCTCATCAGTAGTGCATATCCTTGACTGAACCCGGGATCAAACCATTGTTTCTGAACTGTCGGAGCTGATACAGCATACATCAACCCAAATCGATCTGCTTCCTAAATTACTCAAGAATAATGTCGACCAGTACCCGGTGACGGTAACTTAGCAGACTGCGTTCACTCACCTCTAAATCACGGCTGTCGACATGAAAATATGTACATGGTGTTTATGTTGGACGTCGACATGAAAATATGTACATGGTGTTTATTTTATTTCATGTGTGAACAACACAGGGCGTATCATCTTCACAACATGGGGGATATAATTAACTGATTCAGTACCAAATAAAAACAAGGTTCAGACCAAACAAGGTACGCAATCAAATGAACAAGTATTATAATGTAACTTTCCATTCACCTGGCTTTAAAATTGCTGAATATACCACGAAACAAAATAAATGACACGATGGCCTAGTGTGGCGATTTATCATCCTTCTGTCCAAATAGAAGGTCACATTTGGCGATATGCTATCCTTCGGCAATGAATCAGAATATTGTTGGTTAGCCGCGGTACAAATCTTTGAGAACAAAGTTTTAAGATGCATCTTTGGACCCATTAGGGATACACAAAGTGGAGGGTGGAAAAGAAGAAGTAACAAAGACATTTATGATCTGTTTAAGTCCCCGCTAATCACTGGTATAATGAAGGCTAATAGACTACAATGGCTGGGGCATAAAGAAAGAATGGAAGATAATAGGGAAACAAAACTCGCTTACACTCAGGAAATAAATGACCGTAGACCCCGAGGTAGACCAAGAAGAAGGTGGAGAGATAATATATATACAGACCTACAAGCACTTGGAATCAACGACTGGCAAGAGAAGGTCCACCAGAGAGACGAATGGAGACGGATTGTATCTGCAGCAAAGAACCTCAATGGCTCGGAACGCTGAAGAAGAAGAAGAAGAAGAAGAAGAAGAAGAAGAAGAAGAAGAAGAAGAAGAAGAAGAAGAAGAGGAAGAAGCCGCGGTAGGGTTGCTGCTAGACTCTCTGCTGTCGGCCCGGTGTCCATGGGTTCGAATCCACGTGGACGCGGATTTTTAAACCTCACCTGGCCTCCCAAGTCTACACGTCTAAAATGGGTTGCCAGAAAATGTGTTGGGAAGTAAAGGTGGTGATATTGCCATAACAGTCACTGAAAGTTGACTGGTTGATAATATTATGAGTCTAGCTCTGTAAGCCTCATGTGCCTTAAGGAATATAAAATAGCCGTTTACCTACTGTTAGTTAGTTAGTGGACAGAACATCCTCATTGCACATCGAACCATTCAGTCCATTAGTGCTCGGATCCCCTCCTCAGCAAATCCCGCAGCGTATAGCGGCTAACGACACAAGTTCTGTGTTGGTTTAACAATCTTCTTTGGCTTCCTGCGTAGTGTTCCTCTTTGGCCACCCCTCTTTTGATTTGCTGTTCCCGCAGTCTGGCCATGGTTGTAGATTCGCAGTCATCACTTGATTCTCGCAAAAGTCTTACTTCTCGTAGAGCATTCAGAATGTCAGCCTGGTCCATGGCGCGTCTGCCCTCCACCTTAGCCATACCTGCGAGCTTGTCAGCCCGCTATTTTCTTGTCTGCATTTTCTGTCTAGTTGGATGCAAAATGAAAAGGACTTATAGAAATCTGTTGGCACTACTGTTACTTCCATCCATCATGTACCATGCCGATATGCATGGGCGGTCATTCGCCATTTAACTCGATCAACAGAGTCGTGGATCAGCTCAATGTTCCTGTCTCGGCCATACCATGTGGCTAAGCCATCCAGGTATGTACTTCTCTGTCTTCCACTTGTTTTCCTTCCCTCGATCTTGCCTGTTGCCACCAATTTCTCTAATTTATTTATTCTCATAATCTATCCAAAAAATTGTGACTGTCTGTGTCTAATTTCAGTGTACGATTTTCTTTTGTTTCTTGTAGGACTTGGTCATTGGTTTTTCTTTCTGTCCATGGTATTCTTTGCTTTCTCCTCAGAAACCACATTTCTACAGCTATCAAACGTTTTTCAGCTTGTTTGCTTATTGTCCAAGCTTCACATCCATACACCATTACAGGTTCTTTGTAGGACCTCAGCTCTATTTTTCTCGTTGCAATTGACATCTTGCAAAAGACTACATTCGCCATGGCGATTCTTGTTCTAAACTCTTCCATGTATCTCCGATCAGATGTTATGAATGTTCCGAGATAATTGTAACGATTCACTTGTTGAAGAATATTCCCATTTTCTTGTATATTACATTGTGGTATTTCCTTCTTCTTAGTGACGACCATAATCTTACGTATTTAATTATTAAGGCTGTCATTGGTCATGTATTGTGTCTGTGAACATTTCTAACCTATTGGTTTAAAAAGTTAGTTGTATATCCTTTACACGACATCTCCGTCAACCCCAGCATTTTTTGATGTTTGTGATTTCTTGGCAAATTAACTTTCATTAGTTTGCCACAGCTTTATGAACAACCGGCACTCATACCATTTTTATAACAACAGCCAACGCAAGGCGGTCTGCTGCCAAATCGCCAGCAGCTGTGTTTCTAACGCGTTATGTGGTATTTCGAACTGTGTCCATAACAACTTCGCTAAACTTTATTTTAATGTCATTAAAATAAATTGTACGGAAGAAGCATCCAGATGTGCGTGTTGTGATATGAGAGGGCGATCACATTTTGTAGCCTTGAGAGGAAGGGGAATAAGTGGCCAGTCTTTCCCTCAGTAGGCAGGCGAAGAGTCAAAGCGTCAAACCCGCGTCCGACCGTGGTCATGACATTAACAGAGCAGTTCGCTATCAACTTCGCTAGCGCGCCGTCCTTAATGTCATTGCCAAGGCCATAATAAGTTATATCATGGTTACTTTGTTTTCCCATAGGTTGATTCTGATATCAATCACGGGGAATTTGTTTAAAAGCAAACATAGAGCTAATAATCAAAACGCATTTTGTATACTGTATTCGACAAACATTAACCGATTGCTCAAATATATCAAAACATTATCGATTAATCGATGCCAACCGATGCTATGCAAACAGAAGGACTCCCTGTTACATCTTAGACTTCCGTGGGGATAATGTACTCCAAATTCGGACAATATCAGCGACAATGTATTTAATGTCCACCACACTATTATTCCTGTACTTACTTCATGTAGTGAGAAAAGTGGTATTAGAGAGCATCGTGACAACTGGAAAGATCGAGGCAGAGGCAGATCAAGAGAAATTGTACTGGATTGATTGAGACGGTGGCATGGAGGAATATCATCAGCAGAGTTGATCCAGAACACCACAGATCGAGATATGTGGAGTGCCATGAACACCCACACCAGCTGGCAGGACACTTGATAATGATAATGATGTATTCACATCATTTGATACACAACTCTGTAGTATGCACCCGACGATACGCAGTGACATATGCCAGGCAATAAATCCTGCAGTATATTGTTTATCGTGTCTTTGTGGAAAGTCTGATATATCTTAGTCGGCTGAGCAAGGGCCTGCTATGAAACATTTAGTTACATAGCCATTCGGAGTTACCTTGCAACCATTTGTAGATGAGTGATCATGTGTGATAAGTGCATTTACATGATCAAACTGTTGCTGCCGCCACATCATTGCCACTTGGATGATAGAGAATCAATCATTCAATCAGGTGCCGTCTCCACAATGAAGGTTGGCTGCAATGGATCTCCAAAACTATCTGCCTCTCGCCTTGACTGTCCATTCTGTCAGATTGATGCTCGTCCATCTCTTGATGTTATCTTCCCACTTGTATCGTTGTCTACCTCTTGGTCGCTTGCTCTCAACCTTGCTCCCCAGTATGGTTTTTATAAGGGTATATTATGTCTTTTAATGTGGCCGAGATATTTCACTTGCCTTTTTTATTTCTTGCATCGACTTTCTTTTCATTCCTAGTTTGTCTAGGACCTCTGTATTTGATTATTTGTGTTTCCACGAAATACGACATATTCGTCTGAATATCCACATCTCCTGGACCTTTATTCGACTTTCTAGGTGCTTGTTCAATGTCCAGGCGTCCGCGACATACAGTGGTGTTGAATATACGTAGCATTTGAGAATTCTCATTTTTAATGTTTTGTTAATCTTTCTAGATGTTAATACTGATTTTATGCTGTTGAAAGCATATTCTGGCCATTCCTATTCTCTTTTTGATTTCTTTTTAACTTCTTTTATCAGCTATTATTACATGTCCAGGATAGGAGAAACTTGTTATTTGTTCTTCTATCTCCCCGTTTACTGTGATGGTCATTGATGACCTTTCTTTCTACTGCTAATTATCATAATTTTGGTCTTTTAGATGTTAATATCTACGCCACATTCTGCACTATACCTGTTTACTTGTTCCACTAGGTTTTGTAACTCTTGCTCGCTTTCTGCTAGTAACACGGTATCGTCAGCATACTTAAGTTTGTCTATGATTCTTCCGTGCTAGTAACACGGTATCGTCAGCATACTTAAGATTGTGAATGATTCTTCCATTGATACAAGGGGGAGGTGGTCGTGCGCTTGTGGGACCAGGTGGAGAAGGCGGAGAAACAGATTGGGAACCCATATGTGGACAGATTGAGATTGCGGGGGATCGGCAGGGGTTCTGGAAAGAATCTCAAAACTGAGAGGGAAGACCAGGAGAACTTTTAATCATATAGCGGTGGGAACGATTAGTAGTATGCCTCTTCGCTGGCTGTTGAACGAGGGGACGGAGCACGTATGGAAATGTCTGAGTGCAGTGATGTCGGTTCTTAACTCAACTCAACACAACTCTTCAACTGATGTTATGTCCAGGCAGTTAGGCTTGTTTAAAAATGCCTCCTGTGTATAAGTTGAAGAGGTTGTTAAAGAATGCGTCGCTTCTGTTGTTGTGTTGTTGTTCTTAACTATAAAACGACCTCTGGGATTCCGATTTTCGGTCGTATAACATGTAATGACACATTTTCCAATTAAAATAATGACTTCTTGTCCTTGACTTGTGGACGTAGATTTACAAGTAAATCAGAAGTCGGAGTAGGTTCTCCTTATGGCGAGACGTCTGATCCAGACGCAAAAATCAGTCCATATTAGAGGCAGTAGCACGCATATAGACTACGCTTGATTTCAATGCGAGCGAACAGAAACAAGAACAAAAGAACATGATAGTGTTAATTATCCTTTGTGCTTTTTCTTACAAAGAATTCATTGCAACTGGTTTTGGTTGAAGTAATATTTTCTGCTATCTTTCGGAGATAGTCACACAATGTCACCTAAATTCTACCGTCCCCAAAGAATATGTACAAAACTTTCATTCGGAGGTGGGACGGGAGGGGGGGGGGGGGGGGAAGAGGGTAGCTGTGGATGGTATTATGTTAACCATTAAAGGATAGTGTTATCATGTTTTCTTCATTATTCGTTTCCATCGCGTCATATTTATTTAAGTGAGATTGTAAAAGAATCATCTTCATCGTCATCAAGTGCCACGCCGATAAGCGTAATCGGTCACGTTTCGCCGCCATCTCACAAGTGTCACCACAGTCGTGGGTCAGTTCTGTGTTACTGTCGCGACCATGCCATATGGCCAAGCTATCCATATTTTGACGTCTCTACTTTCCATATGTTGTTTTCCCTTCAATATTGCCTCTTGTCACCAAGTTCTCTAGTTTATTTATTTTCAAAAGGTGCCCAAGACATCTTAACTGTCTGGGAGTCTTCGTGGCGAAGTGATCAAGCCGTTTAACTCGGGCTCCGAAGGTTGTGGGTTCGATTCCGGGCCGCGTCCTTCGGTTCGCGAGTTAAATTTTTCGGAGACTCCCGTGGGTCGTCGTTAGAGCTACGGAGTTCGGGCTTTGTGCGATGCTTTCCGCGATGCGGAAAGAGACCCAGCCATATGGAATAAAACCCGGTGCAATGAAGTCGACCCTGTCGACTTTTAAGCGACTTTCTTTTTTCTTAACTGTCTACGACTAATTTCTGTAATCAGATTAAGGTGTTCATTTTTTTAGAACGTGCACAACGTTTGTTTTCTTGTCTGCCCATGGTAGTATTTGCATTTTTCTCAGATACCACATTTCCACTGACATTAGTTGCTTTTCAGCTTCTCTGCTCGCTGTCCACGCTTCTTATCCATTCAAAATTACAGGTTCTATGTAGCATTTCAACACTCTTATTTCTCGTTACAGCTGACGTCTGTTTATTAGTCAGTATGTATTCTATCTTGCAAAACGCCACCTTTGCTAAAGCGATCCTTGTTCTAATCTCTTCAAGACACCTCCCATCATATATTATGACTGTTCTGAGATAGTTGCACCGATCCACTTGTTTAAGAATATTACTATTTAGTCGTTCGTTATACGGCATTTCTTTCTTTTCAGAGACGACTATAATCTCCACCTGTTTACAATATTTAACTTTAGTTGTTCACTGTGTACAATAACCGCATCTGCTAAATGTTGCAGATCCGGTTCCTTGTCTGCAGTAAATATTGTATCATTTGAATTTCTAATATTATTGACGATATGTCACGCAATTGCTATTCCTCACATATTTTCTAAATTTTAAAAAATTATTTTCACTATAGGGAGTAAAGATCTGGAGACATTACACATCCTATTTGCATACTTTCCTTACTAGGTTGACCTAAGTAAGGTGCTACGTGGTCTCGAGGTACGGTGTCCGCCTCGAGTGCTGGAGGTCCCGGGTTCAAGCCCTTGTGAGGACCGGGATTTTTTCACGTGGACTTCTAGTAATAACATTTCCCCTGGTCTCTGGGTTGTGAGATCGGACACCCGTGTGTCTTGTTGTGCACGTAAAATATCCCTTGGCAGTTGGAAATCGAAAAAGAGTAGCCTAACGGCGCTGACCGGGCAAAATTTCGAGTTAAAAATCTACCCAAAGTATTTTAGGATCCTTGCCGGTGCTACGGAGTTCGTGCACTGAGATGAGTTTCTCCAGACTCAAGTTTGAGTTTGGAGGAGAACGGAGCACTTATGGGTTACACCCGTGTGCCGTGATGTTGATCCATCGACTAAACTAAACTAAACTTACTAGGTTGACATTGATCGATTTCATGATCAATCTTTATGGCACCTTGTTGTTTTCAATATCTTTTTTTTTTTACACATACAAGGATGTGTTTAACAAATGAGATATCTCAATTCTCAGAAATTCGGTTTCTCTAATTAATGTATCGGATGTTTGTAAAGTCTCAC
>JACEFZ010027119.1:35000-45000 GCA_014155875.1 Cepaea nemoralis | reverse complement strand
GAACCGCTTCTTGGCTCGTTGAGTCAAACTCATGTTGTAGCTTTCCTATTCCCACTTTTTGATTGAAGTTAACACTGCACATAAACGCTCCTCTTTATCTGCATTACACTTATGCTAAATGACACAACACACTTATCATAAATCAGAGAAATGTGTTAAAGAATCTCATCGCAGTTACATATCCTTTACCGGACGTCTCAGTCAATTCTAACATTTTTGGGCTGTTTTTGATTTCTTGGCAAGTTTACATTCATTAGTTTCCCCTTGCATGTAACAGTTATTAATCATTACATCCTTCTTTCATTCTTGATTCTATTTTGTCACTAGAAGCAGTGGCATGTAAGATCTTGCAAACAAATTCATTTCACATAAATAAAAACTGTTCTAAATTGCCTCACTAAACCATATGCTGAACACAACACTTCAACATCATACGGCTGAGTTACTTCCCAGCCCCTGCTGAAGCTTAAACATAATTCACTTAAGAAAATCTACACACAACCGTTCCAATGCCTCCGTTTAAACGCACTGAACTGAACCGTCTTCACGTTTAACGGGGAATGTGATCCACAATGAACAGTACAGTGAAACACACATCACGAATAATATTCCCAATTGAGATTATGTGTCTTAATATGAAACGAAACTACCAATGAAGACATCGGGACTGAACTAAAAGCGAGATGGATATAATCGTGATTAATCCCGTCGCCTTACTGTTAAGTCCGCCTCGATTTAAATATGGTTTGTAAGATACAGTATCATAGCCTGGAGTGACCCAGTTTGAATGATCCTCTTCGTTCGCATCCTATATTTGTAGTCCAGCAAGAGACAACACGATGTTAGAAAACGGGCGCACGGTGTCATTTGATGATTTTTTTTTTTTAGCATATCCTTTACAGGACTTAGCTGTCAACACCAGCATCTTTCAGCTGTATGTTGATCTCTTGGCAAGATTACGCTCAGTAGTTTGCCATTGCTTTCTGAGCGGCCGGCTCACATACCCCGTAAATTACCGATGCGATTCGAACCACTGCTGATTTGAACCGTCATCACGTTACCGGCGAGAGTATACGAGATTACGGAGAAAAGTCATAACCTCTAAGCCACGAAGCCGGCCATTTGATGAAGGTAATCTGTAAATTTTGCCGGTCTCTCTGGCTGAGGGGCTAGAACACTTTCTCTCTGTAATCCCGTTTATCACGCAGAGTCTCGTAGCGGAGCGAGAACTGAGTAGGTTCGACCCCCGCTCGTGACTTGCGGGATACTGAGCCGGCCACTCAGAAAGCAATGGCAAACTACTGAGCGTAATCTTGCCAAGAGATCAACATACAGCTGAAAGATATGGGTGTTGACAGCTAAGTCCTGTAAAAGGATATGCTAAAAAAAAAAAAAAAAAGAATCTGTAAATTTAGTTTATCCCATTATCCACGAATATGTCGATTGGTTGAACTGTGGGTCAGCACCATATACCCAAGGAACCGTGGTAGTGCGGTGGCTACACATTTTCCTGCCGCCCAGGTGGATATGAGTTCGAATTCGCATCGAATCGGATTTGTAAAAGCAACCTGGGCTCCTGGGTCGACCCAGTCTAGAATGACTACCAGGAAATGGTTCGTAACACAGCTGAGGGTGATTTGGCAGAAGACCTCGTTGCGTTGTTTTTATAAAATGGTATGAGTGTCAGTCGTTCAGAAAGCATTTTCAAACTACTGAACGTAAACTTGCCAAGAAATAACAAACAACTAAAAAGTCCTGGGGTTGACTGAGACGTCCTGTAAGGGATAAACAACTAAATAACCTCGGCTCCCAGGTCGATTTAAACTGGGTGCTATGAAATATCTTGGGACGTAAATTCGGCTGGAGTGATACCCACCACACCAGCCACCGAGTGCCGAATGACATATAACGGAATGGATCTAGAACCATACGCCCAATGCGCCTTATGCATGTAAAAGAGACCTGGCATTTACTGACTAACATGTCAATTGATAACATACACAAGCGTCCTATATTAGGTCATCTACATACCGATATAGCAGTTGAAGTGTTTCTTACACCCTGAAGATCTCACTAACAGCTTTTGGAATTCATAACGAGACTTCGGAGACTGCTCCAAAAGACAGATTATCATTACGCAAGGGTGTAGTCACCTGTGAAACAAATAGGACTGCAAGAGCTGCGGGGAAAAAGGCTGGAAAAAGAAAACACTGCAGGAGATCTACCTCTGGGTATCTCAAGCATTCTTTGCCCATATTGCCAAAGACTATTTCGAGTCAAAATAGGCCCTATCGGAGATGTTAGAATTAACGTCTCCACAACTTGGTGAAATGAATGGTCATCATAATTCTTGATGGACAAATACCAGAATAGTATATCTTGTCTGGCAAAGGTCCCAGTAATAAATATATTCTTGTTCTGAACTTAAAACAAAAAACTGTGCTCACGGTCAAAACTACATGCCGATCAATAGATCACACTCGACAGTGAAACATGTCAGCACATTTGTATATCTTGGCTCCATGTTCAACAACATTGGAGGAGGTACAATTCGATCAAACACAGAGATTAAATGTGTTAGCATCCTGTGGCACAATAAGATGACCATAGCAATGCAGAGATGAAGCAGTGTTAGAATCCTGTGGAACACTAAGATATCATTAGCAATGCAGAGATGAAACAGTGTTAGCATCCTGTGGCACAACAAGATGATCATAGCAATGCATAGATTAAACAGGTTAGCATCCTGTGGCACAACAAGATGACCATAGCAATGCATAGATTAAACAGGTTAGCATCCTGTGGCACAACAAGATGACCATAGCAATGCATAGATTAAACAGGTTAGCATCCTGTGGCACAACAAGATGACCATAGCAATGCATAGATTAAACAGGTTAGCATCCTGTGCCACAACAAGAAAACCATAGCAATGCAGGGATGACACAGTGTTAGCATCCTATGGCACAACACCGGCAAACAGGTCAAAGCAACATTTGTGAGAACATACATCATTCCTGTGGCAACGTGCGGATGCGAGTCAAGGATAATTTTGAAATAACGAAAGAAGAAACTTGAGAACACGGAGCTTATAGTTACAAAACAATTTTTAGAATAAGATGGACAAAGAAGAAGAAATATTTTGCCATTTTACAAAGCGTAGACTTTGAAGAGAACAGGATATTAAACAGTGTTCTGTCTCGGAAACTAAAATACTTTGACCATATTAAATCACACATTGGTGGTCAGAATGGCCGAATAGATAAGTGCGCTCACGTTTAAACTTCCAATGCGCTGAGGAGAGGGTTCAACCCCTACACCGGTCAGTTGGGCTAAATAGTTATCTTCTCGTCCTTTACTTGGGGACAAATTATAAGTACCTCGGAAATCAGAGTGGGTTCGCCGGATGGCAGCTGACAGTGGTAGAGGGCCACACGCAAAAATCAGTCCAGTGCACGAGAGATAGTAGTAAGTGTATGCATTACGCTTGAGTTCAAAACGATACAAACATAAAAATAAATAAATAAATAAATAACATAATTATTGGCACATTTCCTTTGAAAGAACAATCATGAAAGGTGTGGTGCCTGGAAGAAGAAGCAGAGCACGATTACTATCAATATGTGTGAATGATTGCAAACATGTCTTACTGTAAATACGCAATACACGGCAAGGTCACGAACACAGCCTTGTAAAGATATAAATCTGCATACAACCATACAACTAGGCGGTTCTGTGGCGACGGGGTTACCAATGACATTTGTAATACCGCATACCGCGTTTCGAAACACAGCCCCGGGCGATTTTGAAGCAGGCCGTCTTGCGTCAGTTTAAAATGCAAGGTATGAGTGCCGCTTGTTCAGTCGGCCGTACAATTACTGCTAATGTATGAGTGCCGGTTGTTCAGTCGGCCGTACAATTACTGCTAATGTATGAGTGCCGGTTGTTCAGTCGGCCGTACAATTACTGCTAATGTATGAGTGCCGGTTGTTCAGTCGGCCGTACAATTACTGCTAATGTATGAGTGCCGGTTGTTCAGTCGGCCGTACAATTACTGCTAATGTATGAGTGCCGGTTGTTCAGTCGGCCGTACAATTACTGCTAATGTATGAGTGCCGGTTGTTCAGTCGGCCGTACAATTACTGCTAATGTATGAGTGCCGGTTGTTCAGTCGGCCGTACAATTACTGCTAATGTATGAGTGCCGGTTGTTCAGTCGGCCGTACAATTACTGCTAATGTATGAGTGCCGGTTGTTCAGTCGGCCGTACAATTACTGCTAATGTATGAGTGCCGGTTGTTCAGTCGGCCGTACAATTACTGCTAATGTATGAGTGCCGGTTGTTCAGTCGGCCGTACAATTACTGCTAATGTATGAGTGCCGGTTGTTCAGTCGGCCGTACAATTACTGCTAATGTATGAGTGCCGGTTGTTCAGTCGGCCGTACAATTACTGCTAATGTATGAGTGCCGGTTGTTCAATCGGCCGTACAAATACTGCTAATACATAAATAAATGATACACTACTTTCTTCACAGATTCTTAGGAAAATATGTTTGGTCAAGATGTTTTGAGCACGCTATGAGAAGGAATAAAATAGAAAATATAGTGACAAATGACAAGATTGAGGGGAAAGAACACGGGAAAGGCAGAGAGATAACTATCTAGAAAGCCTGGCCACATGGCATAATCGAGACGATAATACAGAGCTGATTCACGACTCTGGTGATCGTATGAGATGACGAAACATGACCGTCCATGCTTATCGCCATGGCACATGATGATGATGGAAGGCGACTAGGAAGGGAACGTGGTCACCCTTGCTCAATATCGTAGCCCTAGTATATGTAAAGGTCTAACTGTTCACACACAACGGTAGCATCAGCAAAGGGACCACATTGATCTTTGCCTGATATGTTTCTAAATCTGCCACTATTTACAAAAACACAGCAAGGTATATGTGCTGTGCATATTTTATTAGGTTTTAACACACCGTGCAGGTAGATCAGTTTACTAGGCTGGGTCAAACTGTAGCTGAAGACGCCCAGTGTGAGACATTAGTTGGAAATAGATGTCGATATATAAATACAACCAAGAACTGAAGTAATGAAGGTTAGATCTCCTGGTCCGCTAAAATTACTGATAAATAGTACTCAACTGAACAAATTAAAGAATTTAAATAATATCTAGGAATCGTGATCATAGACGGTATCAGAATAGACAGAAAAATTAAAAGCAGATGTGAAAAAAAAACACCAAAAAAAACAAAACAAGTGCGCTCGTATATCAACTATCGCCAATACTGAACCATCCAAATATACCTATGTCCGCAAAACGGCGGATAATAAATAGCATTTACACACCACCTCTATGCTAACAATATTAAACTTGGACATTATCCAAGTCACATAATCATTATCATCATCAAGTGCCCTGCCAGCTGGCGTTTATGGCTCTCCGTAGATCTCGGTCTTTGGTTTTCTGGATCAACTCTGCTGATGATAATCCTACATGCCACCGTCTCAATCTCAATCTATCCAGCATCATTTCTCTTGGTCTGCTTCTGCCACTCTTCCCCTCGATCTTTCCATAATGCCTCTATTCTCACCACATGACCGAAGAAAGCTGTTTGTTTCTTTCTTATTGTTGTATAAAATGTTCTAATTTCATTAGCCTCTATCAGGCAATCGTTGTTAGTTACTCGGACAATTCAAGGAATTCGCAACATTCATCACCAGGAACCACATCTCTGTTGTTTCTAATTTCTTCTTAATTTGTTAATTTACAATCCAGGATTCACTGCCATACAGCAAATCTGGTTCTATATAGCATTTCAGCACTCTCTTTCTTGCATCCAGCTAAAATGGCTTATCACTGACTTATCCAAATCACACTTACGCAAAATCACACCTGCGAGGTGAGATGACTGATAAGAGCTGCCAACTTAACTATCCGAGATGGAGTAAGAAATGATGTTATGATGCAGACAGTGGAATAACATCTTGTGCCACAAATATGAAAAGGAAAAAGATAAAATGATTCAGCCATTTCGTTAATATACAACACCAGGCAACTACCATCACTGGCGTTACATCAAGGAAGATCTAATATGACAACAAGAGAATGCATGAGAACAGAATGGATTGACGACCTGAAAGACATGGTACAATCACATGGAATGACACCATCTAATGCCACTCATCTGCGCTGGACAGCCAACTATTCCTTCCAAAAACGCTTGATGGGTAAAAGTGGAAGATGATGATGATGACTGCAATTCCGGTGGACAAAAACGCATTTAGAGACACACCAAATGTGCACATTTAAATGAATGCACAAGTGGATCTACCATGTCTCATTTTATGGCTCTGAAATATGGACAGTGAGTTCACCCGATGAAAAAACGTACAGAAGCATCGGAGATGTGGTGCTGTCGAAAAATTACAGGAACCAATTTAATTAAAACGTTGTCAAATAACCAGGTTCTGGACAATATAACAGAACAAAGAGGCCTTCACACAGCGAATAATGTCATGCCATGACCACACTTTACGGCATGAAGAAACACCAAAGAGGGTCATAGAGGTCACAATACTGGGATGCAAAGGAAATGGTAGATCAAGCACAACATTTAAATAACAGATACTAAACGATGATCTGCAGAAACAATGGATTTATGAGACACACAACAGACACATAGGAAAATGGAATCGTCAGGAAGCTTCAGGATATGCTAAATTGCTTTAATACTTAAAGATTATGATGATGATGATTATGGTGATGATGATGAAGACGATGATGCGCATAATGATGAGGGTGTTGATCATGATGATGATAATGATGGTGATTATTGTATTCATTCATTCATTCAGTAGCATGTCCTTTAGAAAACCTCTCTATCATAAGCAAGATGTCCCGCGTCTGATACACCCATCTGGAGATCATCCGCCATATCCTGCACCCATCTTCTCTTTGGCCTTCCTCTTCCTCTCTTCCCAGGCATATACCCTTCCATTATTGTTCTCTCCAAACTTTCGTGACGTTTCAAGTGACCGAAATATTTCAATTTTCTTTGTTTTATCGACTTTAATAGCCAATCTTCTTCAATATTCAACTCTTGAAGTATGGACGCATTTGTTCTTTTCTTTACCCAAGATATTCTTAGAACTCGTCTATAACATTTATATTCAAAGGCGTTTATGCGCTGTTCAGCTTGTTTAGTAAGTGTCCATGTCTCACAGGCGTATGTTGCAATGGGGAAAATGCATGGTCTTAAAAATCAAATTTTTGTAGTTTTGTCTGTCCCACTCTATAATTTATTCAGCTGTTTTAGTCTTTGATTATTGTATGCCAGGTCAAACTTAAAGCGGCTCAAAAATCAAAGTGGTTCAAACATTACCCAAGCTATGCCTAAGTCCACGTAGCGTGGATCTGTTAGTTGCAATTCAAGGTGAAACAAAACTACACACCCGGTGTTCCAGTTCAGCATTTGTACAATCACATCTAGTAATCTGTGTGTTAACATGCGGTAGGATTCTTTATTTTAAAGATATCTTGTGGCTGCTTGCCGCCTTACTTTACAAATTGATGACACAGAGGAGGGCACAACAAGATAAGATATCAAAATAAGAATACAGAAGGCAAGAGAAGCTATTTATAGCTCTAGGAAAAATGTGAAAGTCAAAAGAAATTAAACTTAGCATAAAACTCAGAACATTCAGTTCTAACTTTAAATTAATGCCACTGTAAGGTACAGAAACAAGGAGAAGCAATAAAACAATATCTAATAAACTGAGAACATTAACTAACTGTTGCCTGCTGAAAGTAAAAGAACTTATATGCAATGACAGAATCACCACCGTTCAGCTCATGGAGAGAACTAGACAAATACTCATGAACCAAGAGGTGAAGAAATGACGATGGATAGGACATGCAATGAGAACAGCTTAGAACAGTATACCAAGAGAAGTCTTTGTGTGGAATCCACAGTTTAAAATACAGAGTCCACAGTTTAAAAGACAGAGTGGAAGACCTAACAAATCACGGAGAGGAGATTTAGAGACAGAAATAGATAATACACGGAGAGCATGGATGGAGCTGCATGAAATAACTAAAGGATAACACAGTCTAGGAGTGAGCTAGCTGAAGCCCTATCTAACAGTAGAGGATACAGAGCGAAACACGCAGAATGAAGAAAAGAGAATCATGACCCGAAATATACTGCAGATTATAAGCTTGTAAGAAGGCGGATCTTGTGCGCATACATTAAGTGTAAGCATGGGAAATCAAAGGCTAGGGTTAAGTACATACAGGCACTGAAAAGACACGTTTTACATTCATAAACTCGTTGGCACAATGCCTGGCATCCTGATAAAGCGTGTTATTACACGCATAAGCTTTGCATGGGTACAAGTTCTAGGTTGTTCACAATCATCATCATCATCATCATCATCATCATTTGGTTTGCCGGCTGGAGTGGTTGATCATGCTTCCCCACAAATTCACCCGACGGCATGGATCAGTTCATATGTTGACGCACAGTCGAGACATTTCTCACGCTTTCTTCCTGTATCCCTATTTACATAAATCTTTCCCGGTTGTCACAAGATGTTCTAGTTGTTGTGGTATTATAATGTGGCCACAAATGATGACCGCTTCTTTATTATCTTTGTTATATCACGATTTGGCCACACACGTCCACGGAAATCATGTTTCTTCATCCATTGTCAGCAGGATTTTGTGGCTCAGGGATAATGACGTCAATTTCACAACCTCGAATATCGGGCGCGAAATCAACAGCTGGCGAATTGAAAAACAAGCATGTCTGCGTTGATTTTAACAATAGTATGAGCGGCAATCTTTTAGGAAGCAATGGCAAACTACTGAGCGTAGAATTGCCTATAAAATAACTAACCCTAAAATATACCAGAGGTAAAATGCGTCCTGTAAAAATAGGCCACTAAAAGAACACTTAACATCAATTTTAGAAATACTGCATTCTGCCTGGGTAGTCGTGTCCAGTTGTGTTATTTTAAACACCAAACTGTGATCAAAATCTTGTGTGACACCTTGGGAGCAAACCTGGTGATACCGTGAGGAAACCAATGGCCTTAATCTTAGCAAACATGAACACCAGTGAGTTGAGTTGAGTTGAGTTGAGTTGAGTTCAGTTCAGTTGAGTTGAGTTGAGTTGAGTTGAGTTAAGAACTGACATCACTGTACTAAGGACATTCACATACGCGCTTCGTCCCCTCGTTCAACAGCCAGCGAAGAGTCATATTACTAATCGTTTCCGCCGCTGTCTGATTGAAAGTTCTCCTGGTCTTCCCTCTCAGATTTGAGATTCTTCCAGAACACCCGCAGATCTACCGCAATATCATTATTTTCACATACAGGTTCTCAGTCTATTCCCCCGTCGTCTCCGTCGGGTCCCAGCGGCAACCTCCCCCATGTCCATAGGTAATCTACCACCAATAGGTGCATCTCCAACCTGCCTATCAGCCTGTTCATTCCCCCCAGGGCAAAATATCTATACAATTCTCACAATCTGTTAACTCTAAAGCAAGGATAGCCATTCCATACGAAACATTCCTTTCTCCGCCTTACTTAGCATATACTCCTTGAGTCCGTAAAGACATGGACGTCAATTAAAAAAAAAACCGTATAGATCTAAATGTGTTTCCTCACTCATCATCACATTCGCACTGCGAGTGCTATCAAGACAAGTCGCCTGAACAAGTCAAGAAGCATGATACGGGAGAAAATGCCACGTTGAAAGTCCAACAACAAGATTGATTGATTGATTGATTTAGGAACCGACATCACAGCATTCGGGACATTCCCATAAGCGCTCCGTCTCCATCCTCAGCAGCCAGCGAAGAGTTCCAACACTAATAGTTCCAGTAGCAATCTGATTATATGTCCGTCTCGCCTTTCCTCCGAGCGCCGAGCGTCGGCCAGATCCCCTCGTCACACCTCGTTGTCTCATTCTTACCAGACCATG
>JACEFZ010027119.1:5000-30000 GCA_014155875.1 Cepaea nemoralis | reverse complement strand
TTGCATGGCCTTCACAGGGCGTGACAATCAACCCCAGTGCTTTTGCATAAAAATATATCTTAGCTATCGACTTTCTCCGTAATCCCGTATACTCTCGTGAGTAAGGTGACTTGCGCAAGAATCGGTAGCAGTTCTCTCCGCGTCGGTAACTTACTGAGCGTAATCTTGTCAAACAATCAACAATCAGCTGAAAGATGCTGATGTTGACAGCGATTTCTTGTAAAGGATATGAGAACAAAACAAAAAAATTCCATGATATACAACCCCAGTGCTTTTGGATAAACCATATCTTAACTATAACAGGATACACAACCACGATGCTTTTGGATAACACATATCTTAACTACAGCAGAATATAACAGTAGCAGGAGTTTGGATTCCACGATTGTAACACAACCGTCCTTCATCTCTCACAGTGTAAATATCCCTAACACATTTATTGCGTTTTAATTTCATATTAATTGTCTTATAGGTTTTGTTTATTTCGTTCTTAAGAAAGGTGGTAACACCGAAGCTTTGGACAGTTCTGTTGAGTTTTATTCTTAATTATTTCATTGATGTTTGTCTTAGTTTTTATTATATTACTGTCTCCGATTTCCCCCTGTATTTTATTTCCGTGGACTGACACCATAGTCCTGCATGTATATGTGTTTGGTTTTAAATACACTTTTGCTTTATCATACCAGCATGTTTGGGTGTTTTTGTAATTTACTAGACAATGTTAACGTTCAGTAGCTTGCCATTGCTATCTGAACGACCGACGCATCATACCATCGAAATCACCGCAAGGCTGTCTTGTTTCAAATCGCCAGCAGGTGATTTCAAACCCTCGAATCGGTATGGCGGGGAATTGTACAACCGATGCAAAAGACAGCGAAACGTTTAAAGAAGAAAACATGTTGGAGTTGCTCAACTTGGTAAAACAATGAAAGAATAAGAACAAAAGCGAGTCGGGAGGCCCTGCGACAAAGCTTTCAAGCATTCTGCCTCTCGCTACAAAGATCGTGTGTTCGCTTCCGGATCCGTAATTTGATTTCCTGGTGTGCAATATTATCGGAGGTCCCCGGAACTTCGGAGTTAGATCTTCGCACACTTTCCGTGGGCCGCTCTGTGGAATTACGACGGATCCATATGGCGTAGGACCCGATGCAATGAAGTCAGTCTTCCTGCCTATAACCTCTTTTTTAATAAGACCACGTGTTATAAATGATACTAGTCGAGACTACTTGTCAATAAAATAATGACGAGATAAGCGGAAATTTTGGGACATATCTTCATAACACATGTGGTTTTTACAAAATTAAAATAGATAATCCATGGACAACAGCGGGAAATACAAACACTAATATGTTATGTTGCACTATATGTGAAGACAGTGTATATTAGTAAAATGTCTCTAGCCCCCCCTTCCCCCCCTCCCCTTCCACCGTCATAATGTGTCATGCGGATAATCGTGTTTCGCCATCTTACATAATCACCAGAGTTGTTGATCAGTTCTGTGATCTTGTCTCTACCATGCCATGTAGCTAAGGCACCCAGATATGTGTATCTCTACCTTCGCCTTGTTTTTTTTAAAAATCCTGTCAAGCTTGCCAGTTGTCACCAATGTATCTAGTTGTTTTTATTTTTCCTTCTCATAGCGTACACAAAAAAAAAAAATAAATCTTGACGGTGTGTGTCTGATGTCTCTAATCAGTTTACGGTTCTTTAACAACCGGTGTGTTGATGCCGAGGTAAGGGGTTCAATCCCTATACCGGACAGTTGGAATAAAATGTTGACCTATCGTCGTTGATTTGGTGACGTAAATTACAAGTGCCTCTGAAGTCGGAGTGGGTTTGTCTGATGGCGAGGGACACTGTTAATAGGGAAAGCTAATCCACACGCAGAATTCAGTCCGGTGATTCTGGAAGTAGTGTGTATGGACTACGCTTGAGTTCAAAAGGAGCGAAAAAAAAAAGAAACAAGTGAATCGATACAACTATTCAAATATCTGTTGGGCAATAAGGAGAAATAAACTGCCACCTTTACTGACAACTGGCAAGATCGAGGGGAAAAGAACATGGGGAAGGCAGAGCGATAAGTATTTAGATAACTTCATGACATAATCGCGACAAGAACTCAGCTCTGATCCACTACTGTGGTGATCGTGCGAGATTAAAAGACAAAAGCGCTCATGTCTATCGACACGACACATTATAATGATGAACTGTTTGATAAAACCCGCTCGGCGTAAATGCACAAGAAAGATGCCTTTTACTGTGTGAAGAAGGACGACGTTGTGTATTTATCAACAAGAATGTACGAAATGAGTTCTCTAGAGACAAAGATAGATTGACACACAAGTAGACACGCGCGCCAGTTGTTGATTGATTCGTCTGTGTGATAAACAAGTCACGATTATTTTTACGGCGGTGAGATCAGGTTAATGTTTAAATTGTGTATTTCGTATTCATCACAAAAAATTTGATATTGCTTGGTGGGTCGGTAATTCATCGGATCATTACCAGGCTGCATTATTGGGGTGTGTGTGTGTGTGTGTGTGTGTGTGTGTGTGTGTGTGTGAGTGTGTGCGTGCGTGCGTGCGTGCGTGCTTGTGTGTGTGTGTGGGGTTATAGTTGGGTATCTTTTATTTAACCACGATAGCAGCAAAATACACGACCCTAGTGTGGGCCAGCTCAGTGGTGAAGAGGTTACGGACGCAGTTCGTAATCCCGTATACCCTTGTTCAAAACACAGCTGCGGGCGTTTTGGTAGCAGACCATTTTGCTTCTGTTTTAAATGAAATGGCAATGGTGCCGGTCGTTCAGAAAGCAATGGCAAACAGATGAACTTAATCTTGCCGAGTGCTCACAACAGCCAAATACAAGTCTGGTGTTGACTGCGACGTCCTGTAAAGGATATGCAACTAACTTTCTAAACTCTTGTGTGGATGAGGAGTAAAAAGGTATCATCATCATCAACTGCCGTCCCGATAGGCGTGGCCGGTCATGGTTCGCCATCTCAAACGATCACCAGAGTCTCGGATAAGGTCGGTACTCTTATCTAGATCAAACCATGTGGCCAAGCCATTCAGATTGTTATCTCTTTGCCTTCCCTTTGCTCGTTTGCCAACAAACATGCCAGTTTCACCAACTTTTCCCAAACACTCATGCCAGTTGTTATCAACTTTTCCATTGTGTCTCGCCTCATAACCTGCCCAAAAGGGAGTCTCCGCGGCCAAGTGGTTACACCGCCTGCCTCGCGCTGTTATAGGTTCGATTCTTGGGCACGTCGTTCAATTCACGAGTGGAATTTCCTCGGAGACTCCTGAGAGTCGCCGCTGGAGTTACGGAGTTATACTTTGTGTGACGTTTTCGGAAAGAGGCCGAGCCGCATGGGACACGACCCGATGTAATGAAATCGATCTTCTTGCGTTAAAAACACTCTTTAAAAGTGTCCAAAACATTTTCACCTTCTCAGCCTAATTTCTCTAATAAATTTAAGACTTTAATTTGTTTCTCGTGGGACCTGCTCATTTGTTTCTCAAAACAGATATATCGAAACTATTCTAAATAATACACATACATCAATTGTTATGTAACTTTCGAGGCCACAAAGACAATACAAAATCACATTCGGAAATATAGGTTGGTGCTAATCCTACATGCGTGGTTCGAATCCCATCCAGGGAGGATCTTATTTTTCACACCTGGGCTCTTAAGTCTACCCGGTCTGCCATTGGTGCAGGGACATTTCCTGGGAAGTAAACGCAACATGTGTGATACTGACCACATCGCCCATCGTGTGCTGATTGGTTTAAGCAAACAAGAGGGTAGCTTCATATGCCCAATAGTCAAAAAGCATGTCATAGAGTCCTAAACTTTACTCACTGAGCTAGACTCAGGCCGATAAAACCAGTAAAATAATCCTAAACTTTACTCACTGAAATATACATAGACCGATAACACCAGTAAAAGAATCCTAAAGTATACTCACTGAGCTAGACTCAGGCCGATAACACCAGTAAAAGAATCCTAAACTTTACTCACTGAAATATACACAGGCCGATAAAACCAGTAAATGAATCCTAAACTTTACTCACTGAAATATACATAGACCGATAACACCAGTAAAAGAATCCTAAAGTATACTCACTGAGCTAGACTCAGGCCGATAACACCAGTAAAAGAATCCTAAACTTTACTCACTGAAATATACACAGGCCGATAAAACCAGTAAATGAATCCTAAACTTTACTCACTGAGCTAGACACAGGCCGATAACACCAGTAAAAGAATCCTAAACTTTACTCACTGAGCTAGGTACAGCCGATAACACCAGTAAAATAGTCCTAAACTTTACTCACTGAGATAGACACAGGCCGATAACACCAGTAAAATAGACCTAAACTTTACCCACTGAGCTAAACACAGGCCGATAACCAGATGGATCAATTCTATCAGAGGCAAACCTCTGTAAGACAAACATATCGCAGCTCCGGTGACACAGTTGTCACAAGCTCCACAACTTCTAGTACACTTTAATCATAAAGCCACATGTAAAAGTTCTTCATCTACTTGTCTTTTTTTTAACGATCAACGTTTTCTATGCGTCTAATCCGCCATGGACCATGGCCTTCACCGATCTATTATAGTATGTCTAGTAATGTAGCTTCTGTAAGGCACGATCTCTATTACATGCCTGTCAAATTCTGCCCGGTCTATATGGATGTACTCAACGTCCTCCCTCTGTTTGTACTCTAGGGCTGCTACTGTATTGTCAGTAAAACGTTCTGCAAAGGACATGCTACTGAATGAATGAATGAATACCCAGACTGTCGTTAGGTTTGATGTATTGTTATGTTTATACCCAGACTGTCGGTAGGTTTGATGTATTGTTATGATAATACCCAGACTGTCGTTAGGTTTGATGTATTGTTATGGTTATACCCAGACTGTCGTGCTACTGTATTGTCAGTAAAACGTTCTGCAAAGGACATGCTACTGAATGAATGAATGAATACCCAGACTGTCGTTAGGTTTGATGTATTGTTATGTTTATACCCAGACTGTCGGTAGGTTTGATGGATTGTTATGATAATACCCAGACTGTCGTTAGGTTTGATGTATTGTTATGGTTATACCCAGACTGTCGTTAGATGTTAGTTATTGTCAGTAAAACGTTCTGCAAAGGACATGCTACTGAATGAATTGAATGAATACCCAGACTGTCGTTAGGTTTGATGTATTGTTATGTTTATACCCAGACTGTCGGTAGGTTTGATGTATTGTTATGTTTATACCCAGACTGTCGGTAGGTTTGATGTATTGTTATGATAATACCCAGACTGTCGTTAGGTGTGATGTATTGTTATGGTTATACCCAGACTGTCGTTAGATGTTAGTTATTGTTATGGTTATACCCAGACTGTCGGTGATTTATGTATTGTTATGGTAATACCCAGATTATCGGTAGGTGTGATGTATTGTTATGGTTGTACCCAGACAGTCGACGTTTGTGATAATGAAGACATCACCCATGGAGTCTCCAATGAGCTATGAGGATGAGGCTAGGGCCATGTTCTATAAGGAAGAGATAAACCGCGTTTTGGGTTATATAATCATACACAATGAGGTAAGACAAACTGGAGAACATCGCGACTACTGGAACGATCAGCGGTAGGAGAGACAGAGGCAGACAGAGAGAAATGATGCTGGGTGATCTAAGACGATGACATGGAGGAATGTCATGAATAGGACTGATCCACAACACCAGGGAACGAGGTTTCTGGATAGGCGGAATCGCCAATTAAACTTGGCAAGGCACTTTATGGTGAAGGGATTTTGGCAATATACCTAGTTAAATCGTTATCTGTTGAGGTATCATCTTTGCACTCCGGACACGTCTATAGATGCTCAGGTCCTTCCCCCAACATCAGCGTCCGATAGCTAACAGTGCTAGTTATGTGTTGGATGACGAGGCCCCCTCATTCTCCTGATGTGCATCTCGTGCTTGGCCGTGCCAATTCTTACTACCAATTCTCTCATTCTGGACACGGCTGCATACTCAGTTTAGTCGACGGATCAATATCACGGCACACGAGTGTAACCCATAAGTGTTACGATTTACTCCTACCTCAAGCCTGAGTCCGAAAAATCTCAGCTCAGTGCATGAACTCAGTAGCATCGGCGAGGATTCTGAAATACTTTGGGTAGATTCTTAACTCGAAATCTAGCCCGGACAGCACCGTCAGACTACTCTTTTTCGATTTCCAACTGCGAAGGGATTTATTTCGTGCGCAACAATGCACACGGGCGTCCGATCTCACTACCCAGAAACCAGGGACAATGTTGTTACTAGAAGTCCACGTGAGACTTCGAGCACTCGAGGCGGACACCATACCTCGAGCGAGACCACTCTACCCCACAATCGGCAATCGGCATAACTACTTGGCCACGAAGGGCGGGGGGGGGGGGGGGGGGGGCTGTATACTCAATACATTTCAAATCATGTGAAAGGACCGCTTACTTAAATTACCCAGGCTGTAAACGAGAAATGACCAGCGCAGCATGTTGGCGAAGTGTGTAAATGACGATCAGTGCATGGGGATGCAGCAAAACAAAGCCTCATCGCCAAACGAACAACAGACTTTCCCTGTAACTGAAATAGAAATACCCCGAGCTATCCATCAATCAAAACAGTGGTTAATGCAGTGTGCGCAGCTGCGTTCAATCACCGCGCAGTACTTCACATTTGCAACGGTTCAGGGTGAAATCGATTGATATTATTGATTGCAATATGCTGATGGAATATCTGATGAAAATAATCAGGCCAGCAGACCGGATATTGATTATCGCCAGACAAAAGAGAATCAGAGAAAGGATTACATGCAGGGGGATGTGATAAATTGATAAACAGAATCACAAACAGGTCCAGAAAGTATTATCAATATCGACTAATTTAAAAGGAATACATAGGGTAGCGTTAAAATTATACAAGATCAACAAACGAAATGTTTTCTTGTCATCACCATCAGAATGTGCCATGCTGATAAGCGTGGGCGGTCATGATTCGCCAATTCTTAGTATAACCAGATATTTGGATTGGGTCTATGTTCTTAGTTTAGTTTAGTTTAGTCGATGGATCAACATCACGGCACACGGGTGTAAACCATAAGTGCTCCGTTCTCCTCCTAACTCAAACCTGAGTCTGAAGAAACTCAGCTCAGTGCACAAACTCCGAAGCACCGGAGAGGATCCTAAAATACTTTAGGTAGATTTTTAACTCGAAATGTTGCCAGGGCAGCGCCGTTAGGCTACTCTTTCTTGATTTCCAACTGCCAAGGGATATTTTACGTGCGCAACAATACACACGGACGTCCGATCTCACTACCCAGAGACCAGGGGAAATTTTATTACTAGAAGTCCATGTGAAAAAATTCCGGCCCTTACCGGGGCCTGAACCCGGGACCCCCAGCACTCGAGGCGGACACCATACCTCGAGACCATGCAGCCCCCCTGGTCTATGTTTGTGTCTCGATTATGTCATATGGCCAAGCCATTCGATTACTTATCTATCTGCCTCCCCTGAGCTCTTTTCCCACCAAGTTTTCGAGTGTATTTCTCCTCATAAGTTCAACAATCTTGAGTGTGTATTTCTCAATCAATCAATCAATCATGTGCCATGCCGGAAAGCGTGGGCGGTCATGACTCGCCATTTCACTCGATCATTAGTGTCGTGGTTCAGCTCAGTGTTCCTGTCTCGTCCATGCCATGTGTATGGCTAAATTCCCTAATAAGTGTACGGTTTTCATTTTGTCTCTTGAAGAACCATCCACCTTGAATTGTTTCTGTCTGTCCATGTATAATTTACATTGTTTTCGGGAGCAACCGTGGCCAAGTGGTTATGCCGATTGCTTCACATTCCGAAGGTTTCTGGTGAAATCCCAAGCTCTGTTGTTCTGTTTACGAATGCAATTTTCTCGGAAACTTCTAGGGGTCGTCGCTGGACCTACGGAGTTCGTGCTTTGTGTGACGCTTTCCAAAGACTGCGAAAAGAGACCGTACCATAAGGGATGAAACAAGGTGCAATGATTTCGTTCCTCTTGCCTGTTTGTTCCCTTCATATTGTTCTCAGAAAATATATTCCCACTAACATTAGACGTTTGTTCGCTTGTTATAAAGATGTACACCATCTGTATGATTGCTGGTGTAGATACATAAACATATAAATCAAATATTTGGGACTTTCAATAAACATATGAGCTCAGTAGGTGTCACGTGAGGTGAATTTAGGTCATCAGTATTGCCATCGAGCCTTTTTCCAACTGATGGTGGCATTCATGATTCTAAACTTATCTCGATAACCATCATCATCATCATCATCATCATCATCACCACTATCATAATCATCATAAAAGTCATCAAAATCATCATCATCATGATAATCATTATGATTATGATCATTATCATCATCATCATCATCATCACCATCATCATCATGATTTGACGTCCAGGTATACACATATTCCAGGAAACTAGCCTACAGCCGTCTCACAGGAGCAGAGGCCCGGCTTGTTGTGTTCAGTTTAATATATTTCCTGTCAATTAAATGACTGTAAACGATTTCATTCGTACGCGTGTTGAAATAACATTGTAGGAGATAAATGAACAGAGATTATAAACTAATCAGGAGGTCAGTATGGCCGAATGGATAAGGTCACTCGCTTTTAAACTTCCGATGTCCTCATGCTGAGGTAGCGGGTTCAACCCCTATAAAGGTCAGTTGGACTACAATGTTGATATCTCCTCATTGACTTAGTGACGAATATTAATGTACCTCAGAAGATGGAATGGCGAGAGGCACAGGTAATTGAATTTAAATATTGAGCACAACCCACTACTGGCAACGCTGATCGTATTCCGGTATGAATCTAAGGCCTATCCACGTCAATATGGAAGCACTATACTCGAGTTTCGCTCTCGTTTGAGCTCGCCAGTAGTGCATATCCTTGACCGGAACCGGAAACAAACCCCGTATCATTGGCTTGTGAAGCGGGTGTGTAAACACTAGACCACGCGGCACACGCTGGACACGCCCAAATTATCACAACAGAATATTAACGTCACCCATCGTAGGCTGTAGCTCAAGATAATTGACATAGCTAATCCACACGCAAAAATCAGTCCATTGCAGTAGAAATAGTAGCACGTGTATAGACTACGCTTGAGTTCAAAGCCATCTAACGCAAATAAAAAATTAATAAATAAAACATAAAATCTTTTCGACAAATATAAGTTTTCTAAATCCCTTTTCACTTCTATTCGCTCTAACCCTCCAACAATCCCCGTTGCGTGATTATGTTGCTTGTAGAAAACCATAATTGTTTTACCAATTTCCAGCGAGATAAGAATGTCATAGGAGAGATAAGAATATTTACCCTCATGTCCAAACAACTACCGAGAAAGGCTGGTTAACACAAGCAATATTAAAGGTATGCTGCCGGGCCTAATGACCTTGCCCTTACACTTCCGGTGTAGTGATGGCGGGTTATGGGGTTCAACCCCTACATTGATCAATTCGACTTTAGGGTTGACTCCTCGTGAAGAAAGCAATGGCAAATTACTGAACCTAAAATTGCTTAGAAAATCAATATGGGATTGGAGTTGATAGCAACATCCTACATAGGACATGAATAATTTTTAAACTACTGTCAGACAGTGTCCCCAATGGGGGATGCAGGCGAAAAAAAAAAAAAGACATCCTTAAATTCCGGCTCTGTGGCCTAGGGACCGTGAGGCGTTTACAATTCCCGGACACACCGAACCTAGAGTTCAAAATCAGCGGCCGGCCGTCTTGCGTTGATTTCCATATAATGAGTGTAGGTCGTTAAGAAAGAAGTGGCAAACTACTGAACATAAAAAAGTCTCTAGTAAATCACAAACAATCAACAAATTCTGGGGTTTATCGCGACGTTCTGTAAAGGACATGTAACTAGCTTTAATAGTCTTATATGCCTCCAGTCAGATGTGGAACTCTGTAACCGTCTTCCACAACCCGCAGGTTTCCTGGGCTTGGAGAGGGAATCGAGAGCTCGCAACACAGGCGCAGTGAGACAACTGTGCTGGCTACAAGAAGTACACGAAAACCGTGACTTTACTACAGCAATTAGACACTGGTAACATTTTTGGGGGGACAGTTTATCAGGGGAAATAAATGTTGACACTAGTGACAACTGGCAAAGAGCAAGAGGAGGGCAAGGCATAAATATCTGGGCGGTTTGGCCTCGTGGCATAATAAGACCTCAAATCTGATCCAAGAGTGGTGTTCATGTGAACTGGTGAAACGTGACCGCGCCCAGTTGTATCCACATGGCACTTGATGATGGTGATAATGATAATGACGATGATGATAATTGTAATGATGATAATGATGATGATAATGATAATGGTGAATTTTATTATCATAAAAATGAATATGATGACGATGATGGTAACGATGATGATGATGATGATAGTGATGATGATGATGATGATGTTGATGATGATGATGTTGATGATGATGATGATGATGACAATGATGATGATGATGATGATGATCATGATGATGATGATGATGATGATGATGATGATGATGATGATATACAGCATGACAGTGCAGTTTATCCTATTACTACTCTTTTATATTTGGTTTACAACACGCCGGATACAAGCTTCGCCTAGCTATCATCAATGCGACAAGCGGCAGACTTAATGCATAACAAATGCACCCCCAAAAAATAACGCAAAATGGAGAGCCTGATTTCCTGTCCCACAAGAGACGCTTTTGTAAAATGTCCTTTTGGGAAAGTTCATCTGACATGAAAGGAATCACAAGGCGATAAAATAACTGCACGATAGTCCTTTCAAGGGTAAATACATCCCGGTATCTCCAAAATGGGGAATGCCCATTTATCGCCTCACCCCCACCCCCCAGCCACATCGAGATGGAAAGTGCAATGGATGGGACAGACATCATCAATGCGGTAAGAGATGTAGGACGTACAGATTACTTTAAGGAAACATGGAATCTGCTTTTTGTCCAGAGTGCGGTTGATGGGAGTGAAGCGGGCAGAAGCTAGACATGAACATTTTGTCATGAGAAGAAAATTGATTAACCAACTCAGAACTGGTACGATCAGACGATATACTCTAGCGGAGATGTTAAAAGGAGGAGATCGGAGCATCTATGGGATTGTTCGGAGTGTGATAATGATGATCCTCAGTAATCTCTACACCCCACCCCCCCACCACCATGTAGTCGTTAGTCGTAGTTCAAATGCATGGCAAAGGGTCACCCCATATTGCTCAGTTCCTGTTCCTAAATATCACACAAAATTCTCATCACTGCCCCACAGGAAAGATGTAAAAGACAGCAGTTCCAACAAACCAACAGCATGCACAGGCATACATGCATAAGGCCGCTGCCAGAATGTCAACACAACAGTTCGCTACTAAAATTATTGTTCATTATCGATGGAAGCGGCAGTCACTAGAAAACCAGCAGTTGTACACACATTGCTGCCCAAGTCAAAACGAGCTAGTTCAGCAGCCGGCTGTCCGCAATTTTTCTGAGCACACAGTTAATTAAACACGCACCAGGATAACGTGAAACCATGGGATCAGTGATGGATTTAGCTTATAGTAGCCGACAGATAGTTGTTGGTTGTAGTCTTAAGTGGCACGACGACAGGCAGATGACAATGACTACATTCATCGACCAGTATGGCCACTGTCAAGATGGACAAAAATGGCAGACTGCCTTTTTTTAAACAGATGCATAGAATGGTATGCTTCATTAGTTCTGAAATTATTGATTGATTGATTGATTTAGGAACCGACATCACAGCATTCGGGACATTCCCATAAGCGCTCCGTCCCCATCCCCAGCAGCCAGCGAAGAGTTCCAACACTAATAGTTCCAGTAGCAATCTATTATAGTCCGTCTCGCTTTCCTCTGAGCGTCGGCGTCGGCCATATCCTCTTCACACCCTCCGCTGTCTCATTCTTACCATACTATGGTGATCCATCTGCTCCTCCGAGGTGTACACGTTAGTTCTGAAATAAGAACGCAAACCTAATCCAAGTCACTGCTTATAGCGAGAGATTGCGAACCATGACCGACTACGCTTGTCGGCATGGCACATTATAATAATAATCCTCAAAATTAGATACGTCATTGCGGAATGATTTCTGGTAATTTCCGGGTGTTATGTCCATTTTCTGAGTCAGTATTTGTATGGCTATTGACTGTGAAAGGTAATAATAAATTAGATGTGCTAATTTTAAACTTTCTATAAACTTTTCTATACATGTTGGACTGCCAGTGTAAATAACAAGAATGGCCTGAAAAAAGGCTTGTAAAACTAGAACAGTATATACAACAATAAGAAAGAGACAAACAGCTTGCTTTAGTAATGTGATGCGAAGAGAGACATTAGAGGAACGTCGTGGCAACTGATCAAGAGAAATGAAGTTGGATGCATTGAGACGGTGGCATGGGGGAATATCATCAGCAGAGTTGATCAAGAACACCAAAGACCGAGATCTGTGGAGAAGCATGATCGCCTACGCCAGCTGGCAGGTCACTTAATGATGATGATACATGTTATTACGCAATCGATTGTGTCATGTTGTGAGGCGCAGAATGATATGCTCTGGTCTGACTATGAAATGATAATCGTCTTATACTGGTGTTGGTGGCTTTCTAATCGTGTCTAGAACTATCTCCCCATCATGTCATTAAGAGGCAAAACAGAAAAGAAAAGAAAGTACGACGTCGATAAGCATCACAATGTGGCTTGCAGATGGAGTAAAAGAAATAAAAGAGAGAAACAATGACCTGGTCATGTAGTCTTTCTGAAATGCTTAGCTCCTTAGTTTCTATCAGCACTTGAAGATATGAGTTGTTATTTTATCGTAACAGTATCCACAACGTAATGGTATATTATTATTATTATTAATTCTTCTTCTTCTTCTTCTTCTTCTTCTTCTTCTTCTTCTTCTTCTTCTTCTTCTTCTTCTTCTTCTTCTTCTTCGTATTATTATTATTATTATCTTTCTTATTAGTATTATTATTCTGTCCTCTACCACCCCCCCCCCCCCCCCCCCAGTGAAGGCCATATCCTCACCCAACTCACACAAGCCCTCCTGTGTAGACATGATAAAGTTTGGTTCGATTGTGCAGCAAAGGTTGTCTACACAATAAGTTAGCCAACCTCACGCCCAACCCACCTTCATACAACATACACGGTGGGTTTAGACAGTTGGTTGCGTGGGTTTTCCAGGACGTACGACGCAGCCAAACCCAACACATACTGGCTGTTTGTGATGTACTAGTCAATGTTAGTTCAGTAGTTTGTCATTACTTTCTGAACGGCCGACCACTCATACCAACGAAATCAAAGCAATGTAGTCTGCTTCCAAACCGTCCCCATCTGATTTCGACCCTTGGACTCGGTATTTCGTGGAATTATAAAACTGTGCTTCTCACTATTACCAAAGCTACAGGTCGTAGTCAAACATAGACGGCTGTAACGAACGACGTTCGTAAAATTACATACAGACATATAGAACTACGTAGATACCTCGTTGTAATTTAATCCAATCTTTACAACACGTTTGACTAATCAACAGCATTATTAATACAATATCCATTGAAATAACATCCAGCATGAATTCAAAATATCGATTTCACTTTCAAGTAATACCCTTGAAATATCCAAGATGAAGTCACAAAATACGAATGGTGTAATACTCGATAACTTATTACTTAACCTACTAAATAAATACATTGCGAGTCTAACAGTACTAACCCTTGGAAATTCATAGAGAATCGATATTATGTTATCACAAATATTACATACTGTATAAAAGACGATATTTCTGATGGTTACGAAAGCAGCGACCTTATTACGTTAATAAAAAAAAAAATTACGTTAATAACCCCCTAACAATCCTGCACCCTTAACATCGACATTACTGTCACGAACTGCTTCGACAACGTCGTTCTATAAATTACTACTACTGATGTGTCAACAACACGCGCAAACGGGGTTATTCAAACATCTTTCTGTTTTCATACTTTTGGTGAAGGGTTAGTAATGCAGGGTTACGTTGCATGGCTATATGTAGAATGGCGCCTTTGAATGAGATAGAAAAACCGGTTACTGGGCGCGAAGCGGTACACGGCAGATGTCTGTCATACACGGGAGGTGCAGCGATCCGAGGTGAATACGCGGCCGTTACAGTAAGTTACTTTAATGTGGTTGGGGACGCAGAGGTGCAGCTGATGCGTGTCGGGATGGCTGTGGGCTGTCTCTTTTATTTGTTGTAACAGTATCTGCGTATATTAGAATGTATTGGGATGTTCAGCATTAGGCGAGCGGGCAGATTGCGGCCCGTAAATAAAACTTATATCTGGTGACTTTAAAGGGGTCCTTTACTGTATTATGGGAAGCCGCGGTGGCGTAGTAGCTAGAAACTCGCCTGTATACCTGGTGGTCAAGCGTTCGAACCGCAATTGGGCTGATACGGATTTTAAAATCAAATTACTCGGGACCCAAATCGACCCAATCTAACATGGTTACAATGAACGTCTTGGGAAGTAAAGAACGTCTTGGGAATTGAAGCACGTCTTGGGAAGTGAAGAACGTCATGGGAAGTGAAGAACGTCTTGGGCAGAAACGAACGTTTTGGGAAGCGAAGAATGTCTTGGGAAGTAAATAACGTCTTGGTAAGCAAATAACGTCTTGGGAAGTAAAGAACCTCTTGGGAAGTGAAGAACGTCTTGGGAAGTAAACAACGCATTGGGAAGCGAACAACGTCCTGGAAAGTAAAGATAACAACGTCATGAGAAGTAAACAAAACATGATGGGAGGTTTAAAAAAACGTAAAGGGAAGTAAATAACGTCATGGAAAATTTAGAAAAAGTCATGGGAAGTTAAAAAAAAACGTCTTGGGATGTAAAGAACCTCTTGGGAAGTGAAGAACGTCTTGGGAAGTAAAGAACGCCTTGGGAAGTGAACAGCGTACTGGGAAGTAAAAATAACAACGTCATGGGAAGTAAACAACACGTGATGGGAGGGAAAAAAAAAACGTCAAGGGAAGTAAACAACTTCATGAAAAGTAAAAAAAAATACCGTCATGGAAAGTTTAAAAAAAAAAACGTCTCGGGAAGTGAAGAACGTCTTGGGAAGTAAAGAACGTCTTGGGAAGTAAATAACGTCATGGGAAGTAAAGAACGTCTTGGGGTTTAAGAAACGTTTTGGAAAGTAAAAAACGTCATGGGAAATAAAATAAAAATATGTTATGGGAAGTAAAAAACGTCACCAGAAGTTAAAAAAAACGTCATGGGAAGTGAAGATCGTCTTTGGAAGTAAAGAACGTCTTGGGGAGTAAATAACGTCTTGGGAAGTAAATAAGGTCTTGGGAAGCAAAGAAAGTCTTGGGAAGTAAAGGACACCTTGGGAAGTAGAGTACGTCTTCGGAAATAAAGAACGTCTTGGGAAGTAAAGAACGTCTTGGGAAGTAAAGAAGGCCGGCATGATACTGTGCACGTCACCCACCGAGTACCGATGGGTCTATGCAAATGTGGGTTTAGCACCATATACATGTTGCGGTTTAAGAAGTGTAATGGGGTCATTTACTGAATGTACTGACCACGTTTGTAGTATGTGGCATGAGACATTCCAAATAGATATCGAATTCTACATCCAATCAAAGAGACACTCTGCATCTACCCCTACATGCTTCAGTTTCACGTATGTACCCTCCACCGCTTTGTTGTTAACGGAACCGACGGGTATTCACTTTAATTGGAGAAATATGAGAGAGAGAGAGAGAGAGAGAGAGAGAGAGAGAGAGAGAGAGAGAGAGAGAGAGAGAGAGAGAGAGAGAGAGAGAGAGAGAGAGAGAGAGAGAGAGAGAGTTAAATACTTGGCTTTGGCAAATTACATCATCGGGGAAAGAATATAGACTTGATAAAATATTCTTGCGATCTTGTGGTGTGGTGAACGTAGTTGCTCATGTTGACCTGCATGACACATCATGGTGTTGATGATGACATGTGGCCCAGGATGCTATTTAGCTATTTGGATATGGATTATAAACACATTCATACACACACGTACACACTCACTTTCACACACATAAAAATGATCTTGAGCGCTTTTAAGATAATGTGTTGTCATAGGGTGCAATGTATGAAGGAAACGAAGCAAAGGAAACTGAGCAGATCGGCTTAACATATGGGGCGAGCATCATATATCCAATATGTCTCATGTCGTGAATAATGGCCCTTGGCTGTTTTACTTGAAAACAACTATTAATTACACCTTGCCGTCTTAACGGACAATAGTTTTCTACATTGTGCTTCAAAACCGGCATAACTATAACCCATTACGGTGCTCAATATTCAACCCTCAAATCCCGAAACATCCAAATAAATTATAAAATAATAAATAAATTATAAAAATAATAAATTAGGCAGATAACGTATCTAATAAGACCAATTCGCGCGGTAAATGTTCATCCACAATAAATGCAAATGAACAATACATGGTCATTCCCACCATCACGCACCATCTAACGTCTCACAGGGTCAGTGTGTGACCTATCTGCAATCATTTTTAATCTTGTCTGTATTCCTTTTCTGAACTTTCCACTCCAAGGTACGCGATCAGTGGCGACTTGCTCCCAAGGTGAAATATCAATGCCTGTGCCAATCGTATACCGCTTACACATATCTATATACCGTTGTAGAACCTGACCCCGAGATCATTTACCCATCTGTAGATCACCAAAAAGGTTGCCCTTTGGAATTCATGGCCAGCTGAACAGGCAATCACACACGAGGTAATAATATTAGACTCCATGACCATCCTACAGACAATCCCAAATGGCAGTTTCTGCTCCGAATGGAAAGACAGCAATCGAAAATCGCGGGTCACATCAACCACCTGAATATACGCACCAAGACATGCCGGGGCAAAAAAGGTAATGAACGTGCAGACCAGCTGGCAAATAATGCACCAATACACACGGGAAGAAGCATGGATAAGGCGGATATAATTAATACAGAACCGACTCGATTGGGAGATGCTGACGCTAGCCCGATTACACGAACTTGAGGTGGAGCCTGACCACGCACGTCAATGTCGCCTTTGAGGGAACGAGAGGAGATGCCATTATCAATTCCTTATAGGGACAGTGAACAGAAACACTTTGGGATGGCTGCTGCTTTAGAGTGAGCTGAACACACATGAGAATGTCCTCATGTGGAGTGACGCAGTTCGACATAACATAACATAAGACAACATAACATAGCATAGCATAGCATAACATAGCATAGCATACCATAGCATAGCATAGCATAGCATAGCATAACATAACATAATACAGAATAACATAACATAGAATAATATAACATAACATAACTATTCCATCCATCCATCCATCATGTGCCATGCCGGTAAGCGTGGGCGGTCATGTTCTGCCATCTCACTCGACCACCAGAGTCGTGAATCAGTTCCGTGTTTCTGTCTTGACCATGCCTCAAGGCCAAGCCATCCAGGTACTTGCCTCTAGGTCTTCCCCTTGGTCTGCTCCCCTCGATCTTACCAGTTGTTACCAAGTTCTCCAAATCATCATAACATGCCCAAAAAATTGTGACTGTCTACGTCTAATGTCTCTAATAAGTCTACGATCTTCATGTGTTTCTTGAAGGACTTGTTCATTGGTCTTTCTGGCTGTCCAAGGTATTCTTTGCATTTTCCTCAGAAACCAAATTTCTACAGCCATCAGATGTTTTTAAGCCTGACTGCTCATTGTCCAAGCTTCACATCCATATAAAAATACAGGTTCTATGTAGCATCTCAATACTCTTTTTCTCGTTTCAGTTTACATCTTTTCATTGGTCAGCATAGTTTTCCATGCCGCCGATTGATTGTTATTAGGAATTAACAGACATATTTTTTGTTTTAACTCCCGAAAAAAACAAAAAAACAATCAATTTGATTATTGCTCGCTGCACTTTAGGCGGCCTGGTGTGCCTTGCCAGCCGAGAAGACCTGATCATTCGGGGCCACATAGATTGACGGATAATTTGGTTGCGTCTAGCGTGTATCGCGTGGTCTAATGGTTACTCATCCGCGTCACACGCCAGTGACCCGGGGTTTGTTTCCGGGTCCGGTCAAGGATATGCACTACTGATGAGCTCAAACGAGAGCGAAACTCGAGTCTGGTGCTTCCAAATTGACGTGGACAAGGCCGTAGGTTCGTACTGGAATACGATCTGCGTTGCCAATAGTGGGTTGTGCTCAATCTTTAAAATTTAACTCCCTCCCCCCCCCCCCCCCCAAAAAAAAAAAAAAAAAAAAAAAATTTGATTATTGCTCGCTGGACTTTAGGCGGCCTGGTGTGCCTTGCGAGCCAAGAAGACCTGATCATTCGGGGTCACATCGATTAACGGATGTCAGTGGCGGCGATTGGGTAGGTTTTGAGCTATAACCTACGATGGGTGACGTTGTGATATTCTAGTGTAATAATTTGGTTGCGTCTAGCGTCTACCGCGTGGTCTAGTGGTTACACACCCGCGCTACATGCCAGTGACCCGGGGTTTGTTTCCGGGTCCGGTCAAGGATATGCACTACTGATGAGCTCAAACGAGAGCGAAACTCGAGTATGGTGCTTCCAAATTGACGTAGACAAGGCCTTAGGTTCGTACTGGTGTTGCCAGTTGTGGGTTGTGCTCAATCTTTAAATTAACAGATAATCAGTATTTTTTTTTAAATTATTATTTTTGTTTTTATTCGCATATCCTTTACAGGACATCGCTGTCAACAGCAGCATCTTTCAGCTGTCTGTTGATTTCTTGGCAAGATTACGCTCAGTAGTTTGCCATTGCTTTCTGAGCAGCCGGCTCAGTGTCCCGCAAGTCACCAGCGGGGGACGAACCGCTCCCAGCTCGCTCCCGCTACGAGACTCTGCGTGACAAACGGGATTACGGAGAAAGAGTTGTAACTCCTCAGCCAGGGAGACCGGCGATAATCAGTGTAGCAAGTGTAAAACAATGTTAGACAAAAGAATACGCACAGTCGATCCAGTGTGTTTGTACCCGTCATCATATATTCTGAAGAAAACAACAATGCACGGGCACACACACACACCCACACACACACAAACACCCCCCCCCCCCCCCCACACACACACACAGAGGCAAACAAAAGTGAATCTATGGCAGATAATGCGGGAAGGGTGTGAATGAAGGGCTAGATCCTGATTTATGTTGTTGTGTGTGTCTTTGTCTTATCCCCTCTACATTGGTATTGTATTCAAGTTGTTTAATTTTAATAAGAGCTAGCAGCTCGGGGTGGGGGCTGTGTGTGTGTGTGTGTGTGTGTGTGTGTGTGTGTGTTTGTGTGTGTGTGTGAGTGTGGGGGTATCCAGGGATACGTTGTACAAAAGGAAAGGGTTCTGTTCCACGCCTTAAGGAGAATTAGATATGTAGTGCATTATCTAATAGTTAGTTAGTTAGTCGCGGTTCCAACTTCATGGCAACAGGTCGTCCCCATATTGCTCTGTTCCTGTGCCAGTGAATATCACACAAAATGCTTCTCGTTGCCCTATGTGAACAATGGAATAGACAGGAGTATCGGCAAGCCAACAGCCCGCACATGTACACTGTGCATAATGCCGCCGCCAGAATGCCAACACAAGAGTCCTCCACGAAAAATACAGTTCATCGTTGATGGAAACGGCAGTCACCATAAAGACTTCATTGACCCGGGTTTTATCCCAAATTGCTCGGTCTCTTTCCGCAGGGCGACCCGCCGAAAGCGCCGTATAAAGCACGAAATCCTGTAGCTGCAGCGACGACTCCCAGGAGTCTCCTGAAAATTGCACTCGTGAACCGAAAAGGCAAACCAGTCAATCCAGTAACCGCCGCCATTGTTCCGAACATGCAGTTCACGCTACAAACAACCGTGGACAGATTTAAAAGAAGTCCACTCGAAATTCACAGCTCACAGTGTCGCGCCACGCACTCACTCAGTAGCAGGGCGACGGAACCATAGCCTCCTTAGTCGCCTCTTACGACATGCATGGTAGGCAACAGTGTTACTATTCTTTGCTCCCCCGTATGGGCCCCGGCAACACACGGGCGAGTGCTTATCTAATGACCTGACCAACGATAGAGGGAACGCTGATAATGTCAGTAAGCTGGGTCGGACGAGGGTCCGATGCCAGCTCTCGCAGTCCGCTAACCGAGGAAATGACATGTCACCTTTTCCTCACCGTGTATTTATCATCATCATCATCATCATCATCATCAAGTGCCATGCCAGGCTGACGTAGGCGTTCCTGTCTCTCCACAGATCTCGGTCTTTGGTGTTCTGGATCAACTCTGCTGCTGCTATTCTTCCGTCTCAATCCATCCAGCATCATTTCTCTTGCTCGGCCTCTGCCTCTCTTTCCTTCGATCTTTCTAGTCGTCACGATGTTCTCTAATGCCTCTCTTCTCATGACATGACCAAAGAAAGCTGTTTGTCTCTTTCTTATTGTTGTATATATTGTTCTAGTTTCATTAGCCTATTTCAGGCAATCGTCCTTAGTTACAATGACAGTCAAAGGACTTTGCAACATTTGTTTTAGGAACCACATATCTATCGCTTCTAAGTTCTTCCTGATTTGTTCATTTACATTCCAAGATTCAATGCGATACAGTGAGACATGTTCTTTAAAGAACTTAAGCGCTCTCTATGTTACATTCAATGAAACTGACTTACTGCATAAGATGCTATTTATTATATTAAATGCAGCTTTTGCTTGCCATATTCTGTTCTTAATCTCTGTTGTGCACCTTCCGTCTGATGTTGTAAATGCCCCTACGTATTTAAAAGTATCCACTTGCTTAAAAATGTACCCTTCTATTTCCATTTTACATTTTGGTGTCACATTTTTCTTTGATATCGCCATTGTTCCTGTTTTCTTGATATTCAAGGAGAGCCCTTTCTTTGCACTCTTTTACTACAATGTTCAACAACTGTTGTAGATCTCTTGCATTATCCGTCACCCTCAGTTTAGGCCTACAAAATGCGGTGACCCTATTAGGTGGGCTGGCTAAGTGGCGAAGGCCTTACCAAAGCAATTTGTAACCCTGTTGTTTGACATTCTTATGTGTGTTTTCCTTTGCAATAACTATCAATATACATCAACGACATGGAGCTGCATGATGTGGGTATTGATTACTTACCATAACCAAGAGACAGGACTATGACTCTTAATCTGTCAATATGTGCATTGTTAGAACAATGAGTGCAGATGGAAAATTAGACAATATCAAACAAGAAAAGGAAAGAGAAAAGATTAATATTTTAGAAATGTGCAAAAACGAGGTGGAAAGGGGCAGGGATCAAGACAGGAGAGGATTTGAAGATTATTTATTCTGGGGGAGAAAAACGGCAAAGAGGTGTAGCCATTATATTGGATCGACAAACATCAAATTCTGTTAAAGGATATTGAGCCGTGTCAGACAGAGTTCTATTAGCAAAATTAAATGGAAGACCTTTTAAAATAAATATCGTTCAAGTATATGTTCCACAAGTGAATGCAGTGAATAAAGTATAGAGTAATTTTATAATGACATGTAGACTGCTTTGAAAAACTGTAAATCATCATAAATAAATATTTTAATGAGTGCTTTCAACGCAAAGGTAGGAAATCAAGGCGATGGATGCAGTGTAGTAAACCATGGTTTGGGAGATTGAAACAAAAGAGGATACAGACTTGTAGAATGGGCAAAAGAACAAGAAATGGTTGTAGGCAACACCTGGTTTAAACAGCATCCTAGAAGATTATGGACATGGAGGAGTCCAGACAGAAGGATTAAAAACCATATATATTACATCCTGATTAGCAGAAAGTTTCGAAATACGTTCAAACGTTAAAATGCGTAAAATCAGTCCCCAATTCAGACTGTTACAGTGACCACAGATTAATTACAGGCACATTGAGGGAAAAATTAAAGAAAGTCAAGTATACAACAGGAAACCCTAAATATGATTTGTGCAAATTGTAAACTGACAAAGAAATACAAGATAATTTAAACATAGAAGTACAGAACAAATTTGAAATAAGGTCTGATCTAGAGATCCTATTTCAAGATGTGGCTGATCAATGGGAAATGTTGAAGAATTCAATCAGTTGTACTGCGGAAAAACAAAATAACTATTCCAAAATTAAAGAAAGTGGGTCGTAAGACATGGATGACTGAAGAAATTTTACAACTAATGGAAACGAGAAGACAGAACAAACATAATCCTGCCAAATATGAAGAAATTCACAGAAAAATCAGAATATTATGTAAGGAGAGAAAAGAAGCATGGCTTCAGAAAAACTGCATAGAAATTGAAAAACAACACAACAGTAAAATACCAAACTAATGCACAAAATAATTCAGAAGCTTACTAACCAAAGAACACATACATCGGCAGGCTGCCTAAAGACAAACGATGCAAAATTCATAATAGAAAAAGATCAGATTTTACATGTATGGTCAGATTATGTGTAATACCTTCATGATGATAACAGAGAAGAACAGTATGATATTCAAACTAATAACGAAGGAAAATCAATTTTGAAGATGGAGGTTCAGAATGCTCTTAACCGTATAAAATCTGGCAAAGACCCCCGGTTCAGACAGCATCACAACGGAAATGATTAATGCTTTAGAAGAATATGGAATATATAAAGTTATAAGACTGCTGAATACAATATATGATACTGAAAATATACCTCATGAATTATGTAACTCTGTATTTATTGCAGTCCCAAAGCAATCAGGAGCCTCGGAATAAGATCACCATCGAACAATTAGTATAATGAGTCACATCACGAAGATTTTGCTAAGAATTATCATGCAAAGAAGTAGGAAGAAAATACAACTTGAAATGGGTGAAGAACAATGTGGGTTTGTAGAAGGCAAGGGCACAGTAAATACTGTACATATATTGAGAACAGTAATTGAACGTTCTATAGAAGTGAACAAAGATCTACATCTTTGGTTTAATGTCTACACAAAGGCTTTCGATAAAGTGAGACATGTCGACATGATAAGGGTGCTTGAAGATCTACAAATTGATGGAAAAAACCTTAGACTGGTAAATAAAAAACATATATTGGAAACAACAAGCCGCTATTAAGAGAGAGGTGAGAGACAGGGATGTGTAATGTCTCCAGATCTTTTCGCCCTGTACAGTGAACATATTTTTTAGAAATATAGAATATATGGAAGCAATCAACACTGGGGGATGATGCATCAATAACATTAGATATTCAGATGATACAGTCTTGATTGCAGACAATGCTAGGACCTGCAAAATTTAGATGCGGTTGTTGCACACAGTGAACAACTAGGGTTAGAAATTAATTGTAAGAAGACACAGATTATGATCGTCACTGGGACGAAGGAAATACCACAATATAATATACACGTAAATGGGCATATTCTTAAAAAAGTGAATCGGTATAGTTATCTAGGAAAAATCATAACATCTGATGGCAGATGCTTTGAAGAAATTAGAACAAGAATTGCCATTGCGAAGGTAGCCTTTTGCAAGATGAAAAACATACTGACCAATAAAATCATATCAACTGAAACGAGAAAAAGAGTGTTGACTTGCTACATAGAACCTGTACTTTTTTATGGATGTGAAGCATGAACAATGAGCAAACAAGCTGAAAAACATGTAATGGCTGTGGAACTGTGGTTTCTGAGGAAAATGCAAAGAATACCATGGACAGACAGAAAAACCAATGAACAAGTCCTTCAAGAAACAAATGAAGATCGTAAACTGATTAGAGACATTAGACGTAGACAGTCGCAATTTTTTGGGCATGTTATGAGAAGAAATGAATTGGAGAACTCGGTGACAACTGGCAAGATCGAAGGGAAGAGACCAAGGGGAAGACCGAGAAGTAAATACCTGGATGGCTTGGCCAGGTGGCATGGTCGAGACAGAAGCACGGAGCTGATCCACGAATCTGGTGATCGAGTGAGATGGCAGAACATGACCGCCCACGCTTACGGGCATGGCACACGATGGATGGTTAAGAGAAGAAAAAACAAACTAGAGAAAAAAACAGGTCAACAACTAGAATTACAACTGACAGGAGTGAGGGGAAGAGAATAAAAGGAAGGCGAAGAATTAAATAGCTGGATTGCTTGGCCACGTGACATGGTGGAGACAAGAACATAGAGCTGATCCACGACTCTGGTGATCGCGTAAGATGGCTAGACATGACCGTCCAATCTTATCTTCATGGCTTATGATGATTATCAATAGCACACGCTGTGAACTCCGCCTGACGATCTAGACCAAGGAACAAAAGTTCAAAGCACAGAGATTGTCTACACACGGAGGTAAAAACTAACTCGCCTCAGGTATACTGCGGCATGTCGCAGGCAGGAATGAGCGCGAGCAAACTTCGGGGGCGAATCAATACAGAACAAACAATAGGAATAAAATACACACACGGAGGGCTGGAAACGAACATGCAAACACAAAGACGGAACTGATTATCCGCAAAAGAAATTGTTGTATCGATAATGAGGGGTAATCTTCATCATCAATATGTGCCTGGCCAGCTGGAGTGGTCTTGCGTGCATCTATCCACATCGTTCGCGGATTGGTCATTAGTGACGTTGCATTTGCTTGGTCAATTCGCCGGGGATGTGATATGCCTGAGAAGGCCCTATTGCACATCATTATTTTATGTTACTACTGAACTACTCTTACTGAACTAAAATGCCAGCTCCGTGACGAAGGTTTCGTAATCCCGCATACCTCGTACGAAACCCAGCTGTGTTGGTTTTTTATGAAATGGTATTGGTGTCGGTCGTTCAGAAAGCAATGGCAAACTATTGACCGTAATCTTTCCCAGGAATCACGACCAGCTAAAAAAAAATGTTGGGGATGACTGCAAC
>JACEFZ010027118.1:25000-125925 GCA_014155875.1 Cepaea nemoralis | reverse complement strand
AGTAACAGAATGTACATCCGTGTTGCACGCATATATAGTAGCCAACATAATACCAGTGATTCAGTATCGTATTATGACACCTCTTGTGTAACAGCGATCACCCAGCCATTATGTAACTGAAGCCGGATTAGTCGGAAATTCAAGAAGGCAAATAATGGTAAGTATTTACTTAAGATGTAAGTATTATGTGTTAGTTAAATTAATCGATCGCAGTCGGGCTACCAAAATGTGGCCACTCTATCGACATATTTAGGATGTCGTATGTGTGTTGTAAGGATATGTGGCCACTCTATCGAACATGTATCGAATGTTGTATATGCATTGTAAGGTTATGTGGCCAAGGGGTAGCGATCCATTGTTCGAAATCAGATGCAGGCAATTTGGAAGCCGATCGCCATGTATTGATGTTCAACAATAGTGTAAACGTCGGGCGTTCAGATAGCAATGACAAATTACTGAACGTTAACTTGCCAAGTAAATAACAGACAGCCTATCAAAATGCTGGGGTTGATTGCGACGTCCGGTAGAGGACATGTGACTAATTTTATAAATTCTTGCTTATATTGTCTGTACCTTTCAAACAATTGTACACACAGTCATACAACATATATGTTACAATACACTACCTCAAGTTAAATAGTTATCTAGCTAGCTAGCTAGTTAGTTAGTTAGTTAGTTCGTTCGGTCGTTCGTTCGTTCGTTCTTTCGTTCGTTTGTTCGTTCGTTAGTTAGTTAGTTAGTTAGTTAGTTAGTTAGTTAGTTAGTTAGTCGACAGGTCATCCTCATTGCACATCGAACCATTCAGTCCATAAGTGCTCGGATCCCCTCCTCAGCAAATCCCGCAGCGTGTAGCGGCTAACGACACCAGTTCTGTGTTGGTTTATTACTCTTCTTTGGCTTCCTGCGTAGTGTTCTTGTTTGGCCACACCTCTTTTAACTTGCTTTTCTCGCAGCCTGACCATGGTTGTAGAATCACTGTCATCGCTTAGTTCTCGTAAACGACTTACTTCTCGTAGAGCATTCAGAATGTCTGCCTGGACCATGGCTCGTCCGCCTCCCATGGTAGCCCTACCTGCAAGCCTGTCAGCCTGCTCACTCCCCTGTACGCCCGCATGCCCTGGCACGAAGATGAAACTAATCTTTGCCAGCCGAGACCGTTCCAGAGACAGCAGCCACTCTCTTCGGACCCATCCCCATCTCTATCCTCCTGAGCATACTCATTGAGTCATTAAGGACACAAGCCCGATTTAATGTCTGTGTCTCAAGCCATGTTATTGCTTTACTTACTGCTGTGACTTCCATAGTCAGGCTGCATGTGGTCGAAGCAAAAGTTCCAGACTCTTCCTTCACAGTTTTCCATCCGGCCTGAGCCGTAAAGGCCCATGAACTTCTCACTCCTCGGACGACCGACCCATCCGTGTAAATGACAGCATCATCATTTAAAGAATTCTCGAAGATCAGAGCCTGTACTTCTGCCTCCACAGCAGCTGGATTTTCTTGTCTTCATTTCCTTGTCTTCATTTCCTGTCTAGTTTGCTGCACACTGAAAAGGATATACAAAACTCTGTTGGCACTTGTACCCACTCCTCGTCAGGTTGTAAGTCCTCCAGTGAACACACCTGCTGAAGAATGTCTTCGGCTTGACCCATCGACGACTTCCCTCTTTTTAACCTGCTGCCCTTTACCTTATTAACCTAGCGATGCAGTGGTTGTTGTGAGTTTGCGTTGTATTCTGTCCCTCATGGTTGGAAAATCAAGAAGGTAGCGCATCGCCCTGCATGCTGTATCTCTTGTACATCCATGAATGATGCGCATGGCTTCGTTCTGTATCCTTTCCATCCTTTCTATCTGGAAACAGAAAACATATTTCCCTGGCACGTGCCTACCTCAGAGTCAGCGCAAAACACACAACATACACTGCATAGTGAAATTCAGATGGTAAAGGGTAGAAGATTATAAAAAGGGAAGTCGTGGATGGGTCAAGCCGAAGACATTCTTCAATGGGTGTGTTCACTTGATGACTTAGAACCTGACGAGGAGTGGGTACAAGTGCCAACAGATTTATGTACGTCTTTTTCAGTTTACATCCAAATGGGCAGGAAATGCAGACAAGAAAATCCGGCTGCCGTGGAGGCGGAAGTACAGGCCTTGATCTTTGATAATTCTTTAGAGCAGGGGTCACCAAACTACGGCCCGCGGGCCGGATCTGGTCAGCGACGTCATTTCATCCAGCCCGCAGATGGACTCGAACTTGCTTGATATAACGTATGGAACACAAGACGTTGTAGTACAATTTAAATGTAAATATTGTGTTTAGAATAATTTAGAATCAGTTGTGCGAAAAACAGAAGAACTTGGGGAGAAAACAGGGCTACAGATACGCGAGAAAACTATGAATGAAAGCTGGATGTGTCTACTGATCTCTCGAGTACGTCACACCTTCTTATGTTCATTCGTAGCGTCAATATGGACTTTCAGATAATGGAAGAGTTGGCACCCGTTTGCAGCATGCATGGAACAACAACTGGCAAAGATATTTTCATGGAGGTGCCAAAATTTCTTTTTGCAAGGCTATAACCTTCAGCGGTATCAGCTTCGATGTGTTACAGTTGATGGAGGAAAAAGCATGGCTGGAGTTAGGAAGGGTCTGATGGGGCAGATCAGGACTAAGTTGGAAGATTTGCAAACTCCGGGCACTCTGTTCAAAGATTGCACTATACATCAGCAAGCACTTTGTGGGAAAGACTTAGATAATTCTTGTGTACTGAAACCAGTCGTTTCTGCTGTGAACTTCACTCGGGGACATCACAGTCAGTTCCAGGCTTTTCTTGAAGAAATTGATTCTGAATTATGTGGCTTGCCTAATCACACATCAGTGAGGCGGCTCAGTTGCGCTAAAGTCATGTTTCTTTTTTACAAGTTCCAAAACGAAAAAGATGTTTTCCTCACCGAAAAAGATAGAGCTGATCCACAGCTGTCAGATGCTACCTGGCTGTCAAAGTTGTCATTTTTTGTCGACATCACATCTCACATGAATAAACTGAATTTGAAACTTCAGGGAAAGTATAACCTCGTCTGTGATCTCTACAGAATCATCAAAGGATTTTGGAGGAAGCTGTCATTGTATGAAGCATAACTGGAAGATGAAAACTGTTCTCAGTTTCACTGCTTCAAAGAGTTTTATGCTATACTCGCCGAAGATGTCAACCTCGATTTTCCGAATAAACATTATTCGTGACTTGAAGAAGCATTTTTTGGAGAGATTTTCAGAACGACAGAATTGAGAGTGACATTCTTCTGTTCCAGAATCCGTTTGATTGTAACCTTGATGATGTGCCAGTTGAATTACAGTTGGAGCTAATTAATTTGCAAGCAAATGACTTTTTGAAAGAGAAGCACAGAGAAGGCAAACTTGTTGAATTTTACCGCTGCTTACCTGATGTTGAGTTTCCGAAACTGAAGAAATTTGCCGCTGGTATGGCGTCAGTGTTTGGAACAACTTATGTCTGTGAGCAAACATTTTCAAAAATGAAATATGTGTTATCAACACATCGAACGAGATTGGGTGATGAACATTTGAAAGCAATTCTCTTGATTGGATGCAGCAATTCCAAACCAAACATTGATGATATCTTGAAAGCCAAATATCAGTTTCACAAATCTCACTAACCTGTTTTGCTGCTTAGTTTGTGAGATTCGGGTATGTGCACACTACGTCTGATGTAACTATCTTTTCGCTAACGTCGCGTTCTTTGATAACTGTTTGTAGTAAATAAATATATAGGTTGTCTTTTTTTGTATGTGTGCATTGCAACGGCACTCACCCATGATTAACTTAGGTTTTCGTCTTTTACCCAGAGTTTTCGTTCTGGCTTTCAAGTATTGTTAAAGTTAGTTGCGTATCCTTTACAGGACGTTTGCAGTCAACACCAGCACTTTTTGCTGTTGTTGATGTCTTCGCAAGTTTGCGTTCAATTAGTTTGCCATTGATTTCTGAACGACCGGCACCAATACCATAGTGTAAAAAACCAGCGCAACGCGATCTGCTGCCAAATCGAGCTCAGCCGTGTTTCAAACGCGGGTATACGGGATTACGAACCGCGTCCGTAAGACCTTCGCCACGAAGACCAGGCGCAAGTATTGTACAGAATGAGTATGCGGCCCGCGCTCGTCATTTTGTTAGTTATCCGGCCCGCCGTGAAAAAAAGTTTGGTGACCCCTGCTTTAGAGGATGATGCCGTCATTTACACAGATTGTTCAATCGTTCTTCGCGTGAGAAGTTCGTGGTCTTTTACAGCTCAGGCTGGAGGGTGATATGTGAAGGAAGTTTCTAGTGCTTTTGCATTGACTACAAGTAGTCTGACTATGGAATTAATGACAATAACATGGCTCGAGACACAGACCTTCACTCGGGCATGCTTCCTTAGTGACTCAATGAGTATGCTCTGGAAGATAGAGTTGGGTTGGATCTGAAGATAGTTGTTGGTGTCTCTGGGGCGGTCACGGCTGGCAAAGATTAGTTTCATTTTCGTGCCAGGCATTTAGGTGTACAAGGAAATGAGCAGGTTGACAGGCTTGCAGGTAAGGCTTCTGTGAAGGACGGACGAGCCATGGACCAGGCTGATATACTGAAAGCTCTACGAGAAGTAAGTCGTTTGCGAGAACTAAGTGATGGCTGTGAATCTACAACCATGGTCAGAATGCGAGAACAGCAAGTTAAAAGAGGTGTGGCCAGACAAGAACACTATGTAGAAAGCCATAGAGGATTAACAAACCAACATAGAATTGGTGTCGTCAGCCGCTACACGCTGCGGGGTTTACTGAGTTGGGGATCCGTGCACATAAGGACTGAATGATTCGGTGCGCAATGAGGATGATCTATCGACTAACTAACACTATTATTATGTGTTTACATTGTTACTAAAACGTGTCGCTTGTGTATCTCGCAATAAATATTAACACGTATATGTTGCATGCACTGTTTTCACCATATGTCTCATCCTGCTATATAATTTTCTCCTTACGCTATCTCCTTCTTCTTTCATCTCCTCCTCTTCTCCCTCTTCCTCCTCCTACTCCTCTTTTTCTTCTGCTGTTGGTAGTGCTACCCCTACTTCACCCTCATCTTCGTTAATAATTTCGTATTTTGATATTTATTATTATTTTTTTTACTACTAACGTACTTTCCTCCAGCCAAACCTGCCGTATGCTAATGTGCTGGTCGCCGTGTCTGCCCTGGTGTGTCTGGTCACACAGATAGGAATCTGTCAAGGTATGTTAGCTGGAGAGGTTGTTAGCACAGATAAATGTCACACAGATAGGAATCTGTTAAGGTATGTTAGCTGGAGAGGTTGTTAGCACAGATAAATGTCTCACAGACTGGAGTCTGTAAAGGTATGTTAGCTGGAGAGGTTGTTAGCACAGATAAATGTCACACAGATAGGAATCTGTCAAGGTATGTTAGCTGGAGACGTTGTTAGCACAGATAAATGTCACACAGATAGGAATCTGTCAAGGTATGTTAGCTGGAGACGTTGTTAGCACAGATAAATGTCACACAGATAGGAATCTGTCAAGGTATGTTAGCTGGAGACGTTGTTAGCACAGATAAATGTCACACAGACTGGAGTCTGTCAAGGTATGTTAGCTGGAGAGGTTGTTAGCACAGATAAATGTCACACAGATAGGAATCTGTCAAGGTATGTTAGCTGGAGACGTTGTTAGCACAGATAAATGTCACACTGATAGGAATCTGTAAAGGTATGTTAGCTGGAGAGGTTGTTAGCACAGATAAATGTCACACAGATAGGAATCTGTCAAGGTATGTTAGCGGGAGAGGTTGTTAGCACAGATAAATGTCACACAGATGGGAATATGTCAAGATACGATTGCTGAAGAGGTTGTTCGCACAGATAAATATCACACAGATTGGAGTCTGTCAAGGTATGTTTACTGGAGACGTTGTTAGCACAGATAAATGTCACACAGACTGGAGTCTGTCAAGATATGTTAGCTGGAGACGTTGTTAGCACAGATAAATGTCACACAGACTGGAGTCTGTCAAGGTATGTTAGCTGGAGAGGTTGTTAGCACAGATAAATGTCACACAGATAGGAATCTGTCAAGGTATGTTAGCTGGAGAGGTTGTTAGCACAGATAAATTTCACACAGATAGGAATCTGTCAAGGTATGTTAGCTGGAGAGGTTGTTAGCACAGATAAATGTCACACAGATGGGAATATGTCAAGGTATGTTAGCTGGAGACGTTGTTCGCACAGATAAATATCACACAGATTGGAGTCTGTCAAGGTATGTTTGCTGGAGACGTTGTTAGCACAGATAAATGTCACACAGACTGGAGTCTGTCAAGGTATGTTAGCTGGAGACGTTGTTAGCACAGATAAATGTCACACAGACTGGAGTCTGTCAAGGTATGTTAGCTGGAGAGGTTGTTAGCACAGATAAATGTCACACAGATAGGAATCTGTCAAGGTATGTTAGCTGGAGACGTTGTTAGCACAGATAAATGTCACACAGATATGAATCTGTCAAGGTATGTTAGCTGGAGACGTTGTTAGCACAGATAAATGTCACACAGACTGGAGTCTATCAAGGTATGTTAGCTGGAGAGGTTGTTAGCACAGATAAATCTCACACAGATATGAATCTGTCAAGGTATGTTAGCTGGAGACGTTGTTAGCACAGATAAATGTCACACAGATAGGAATCTGTCAAGGTATGTTAGCTGTAGAGGTTGTTAGCACAGATAAATGTCACACAGATAGGAATCTGTCAAGGTATGTTAGCGGGAGAGGTTGTTAGCACAGATAAATGTCACACAGATGGCAATATGTCAAGATACGATTGCTGGAGAGGTTGTTCGCACAGATAAATATCACACAGATTGGAGTCTGTCAAGGTATGTTTACTGGAGACGTTGTTAGCACACATAAATGTCACACAGACTGGAGTCTGTCAAGGTATGTTAGCTGGAGACGTTGTTAGCACAGATAAATGTCACACAGACTGGAGTCTGTCAAGGTATGTTAGCTGGAGAGGTTGTTAGCACAGATAAATGTCACACAGATAGGAATCTGTCAAGGTATGTTAGCTGGAGACGTTGTTAGCACAGATAAATGTCACACAGATAAGAATCTGTCAAGGTATGTTAGCTGGAGAGGTTGTTAGCACAGATAAATGTCACACAGATAGGAATCTGTCAAGGTCTGTTAGCTGGGAGAGAGTTGTAGCACAGTATAAATATCACACAGATGGGAATCTGTCAAGGTATCGATTGCTGGAGAGGTTGTTAGCACAGATAAATATCACACAGATAGGAGTCTGTCAAGGTATGTTTGCTGGAGACGGTTGTTAGCACAGGATAAATGTCACACAGACTGGAAGTCTGTCAAGAGTACTGATGCTGGAGACGTTGTTCGCACAGATAAATATCACACAGACTGGAGTCTGTCAAGGTATGTTGCTGGAGAGGTTGTTAGCACAGATAAATGTCACACAGATAGGAATCTGTCAAGGTATGTTAGCCTGGAGAGGTTGTTAGCACAGATAAATGTCACACAGACTAGGAGTCTGTCAAGGTATGTTAGCTGGGAGAGGTTGTTAGCACAGATAAATGTCACACAGATAGGAATCTGTCAAGGTATGTTAGCTGGAGACGTTGTTAGCACAGTTAAATGTCACACAGATAGGAATCTGTCAAGGTATGTAGCTGGAGAGGTTGTTAGCACAGATAAATGTCACACAGATAGGATCTGTCAAGGTATGTTAGCGGGAGACGTGTTAGTTAGCACAGATAAATGTCACACAGACTGGAATCTGTCAAGTATGTTAGCTGGAGAGGGTTCTTCGCACTAGTTAAATACACACAGATAATAACAGTGGAGTCTGTCAAGGTATGTTACAGAGAGGATTTTACAAGATAAATGTCACAAGAAGGATCTTGCAGATAAATGTCACACAGATGGAATCTAAGGTATGTAGCGGAGAGGTTGTTGCACAGTAAATGTCACACAGTGGGATGTCAGATAAGTACTGGAGAGGTTGTTGCACAGATAAATACGACAGATTGGATCTGTCAAGGTATGTTTCTGGAGACGTTGTTAGCACAATAAATGTCACACAGACTGGAGTCTGTCAGGTATGTTACTGGAGAGGTTGTTAGCACGATAAATGTCACACAGATAGAAGAAAGTCAAAGTATTAGCTGGAGACGTTGTTAGCACAGATAAATGTCACACAGATAGAATCTTCAAGGTATGTAGCGGAGACTTTTAGACAGATAAATGTACACAGAGGAATCTCAAATGTTAGCGGAGAGTTGTAGCACAGGAATGTCACGAGAGGAATTGCAAATATTTGCTGGAGAGTGTTGCACAGTAAATCGTCAATTGTTCTGAAGGATTTGTGAGAGTTTACACAGATAAATCACAATATGGATCTGTAGGATGTTAGCGGGAGGTTGTTAGACAGAAAAATGTCACACAGAGGGATATGTAAGGTATGTTGTGGAGAGGTTGTTAGCACAGATAAATGTCACACAGATAGGAATCTGTCAAGGTAGTTGCGGGAGAGTTGTTAGCAAAAATGTCACAGATGGAATCTGAAGGTAGTTAGCTGGGAGTTGTTAGCACAGATAATGTCACAGCGGATCGTCACTTAGCTGGAGAGTTGTTAGAAGATAAATGTAGCTGGAAGGTTTAGCACAGATAATGCGAGACATGTTATCAGAAAATGAAAAGTGGAGTGGTTGTTAGCACAGATAAATGTCAGCACAGAATTGTACAAGTAATGTCAGGAGAGGTGGTTACACAGATAAATGTCACACAGACTGGAGTTGTCAAGGTATGTTAGCTGGAGAGGTTGTTAGCACAGATAATGTCACACAGATAGGGTGTCAGGTATGTTAGCTGGAGAGTTGTTGCACAATAAATGTCACAAGATGGAATCTGTCAAGGTATGTTGCTGGAGAGGTTGTTAGCACAGATAAATGTCACACAGGATTGTCAAGGTATGTTAGGGGAGGTTGTTAAGATAAATAACAGATAGGAATTGTCAAGTATGTGAGAGGTGACGTAGTATACACAGAGAGTCTGCAAGTAAATTTCGGAGAGTTGTTAGCAAGATAAATGTACACAGATAGGAATTGTCAAGATATGTAATCTGTCAAGGTATTTAGCAAGAATGTCACAATGGAACCCAAGGTATTTGCGGGAGAGGTTGTTGCACAGATAAATGCACACAGGGGATAAAAGTTTTGCAGAGGTTGTTAGCGAAAATTGTCACACACGGAATTGTCAAGGATGTGCTGGAAGGTTTTAAAGATAAATGTACGATAGGAATGTCAAGGTTGTTGGAGAGTTTTAGCACAGATAAATGTCACACAGACTGGAGTCTGTCAAGGTATGTTAGCTGGAGAGGTTGTTAGCACAGATAAATGTCACACAGATAGGAATCTGTCAAGGTATGTTAGCTGGAGACGTTGTTAGCACAGATAAATGTCACACAGATAGGAATCTGTCAAGGTATGTTAGCTGGAGAGGTTGTTAGCACAGATAAATGTCACACAGATAGGAATCTGTCAAGGTATGTTAGCGGGAGAGGTTGTTAGCACAGATAAATGTCACACAGATGGGAATATGTCAAGATACGTTTGCTGGAGAGGTTGTTCGCATAGATAAATATCACACAGATTGGAGTGTGTCAAGGTATGTTTGCTGGAGAGGTTGTTAGCACAGATAAATGTCACACAGATAGGAATCTGTCAAGGTATGTTAGCTGGAGAGGTTGTTAGCACAGATAAATGTCACACAGATAGGAATCTGTCAAGGTATGTTAGCTGGAGAGGTTGTTAGCACAGATAAATGTCACACAGACTGGAGTCTGTCAAGGTTTGTTAGCTGGAGAGGTTGTTAACACAGATAAATGTCACACAGACTGGAGTCTGTCAAGGTACGTTTGCTGGAGAGGTTGTTAACACAGATAAATGTGTCAAGGTATGTTAGCTGGAGAGGTTGTTAGCACAGATAAATGTCACACAGACTGGAGTCTGTCAAGGTTTGTTAGCTGGAGAGGTTGTTAACACAGATAAATGTCACACAGACTGGAGTCTGTCAAGGTACGTTTGCTGGAGAGGTTGCTAACACAGATAAATGTCACACAGACTGGAGTCTGTCAAGGTACGTTTGCTGGAGATGTTGTTAACACATATAAATGTCACACAGATGGGGATATGGAAAGGTTATTAGCACAGATAAATGTCAAACAGATGGGGATATGGAGAGGCTGTTAGCATAGATAAATGTCACACAGATGGGGAAATGGAGAGATAGTTAGCATAGATAAATGTCACACAGGTGGGGGTATGAAGAGGTGCGTTAGCTGGAGAGATTGCTTACAAAGATAAATGCCACACAGATGATATAAGATACCAACAAATACAAGACTTACGGATCCATGTCATTATTCATCACTTAATACATTTATATACCCCCTCATTACTGATCTTTTCTAGACATTCATGTCCAAGATATTTTATTTTTCTCATATTTTGGTTGCCTTAGTCAGACGTCTTCAGCGAGTTAATGCTGCATATAACTGCTGTTTGTTCCTTTTCGTACAATGTTTTTTTTTTTTTTCAAACATCACTTACCGGGACCCAAAAGTGAAGCGAAGAATTGTATCACTTTAACCCACCGCTCATGTCGACCAGGAGAGTCAGGAGAAAATGATTATTTTATCCCATAGTTGCAAAGTCCAACCAGTCACAAACAAGCCTACAGGAAAGAGAAGAAAACCATCAAGGGGTTGAAACAAGGGTTCTCCTGGAAGACGTATAACACGATGTGGGGAAAAGCATATGGAATCTGGATTGGCGAACACGCAAGGAGAAAACAATTTGAGATAGGGGTGTATCATACAGGGAGGACATATTGGGAGGACAATGAAATGTATCATATTGGGAGGACGTGGAGGCATATCATATAGGGAGGACATGTAGGTGTATCATATTGGGAGGACATGAAGGTGTATCATATAGGGAGGACATGGAGGTGTATCATATTGGGAGGACATGGAGGTGTATCATATTGGGAGGACATGGAGGTGTATCATATAGAGAGTTCATGGAGGTGTATTATATTGGGAGGACATGGATGTGTATTATATTGGGAGGACATGGATGTGTATTATATTGGGAGGACATGGATGTGTATTATATTGGGAGGACATGGATGTGTATTATATTGGGAGGACATGGATGTGTATTATATTGGGAGGACTGGGATGTGTATATATTGGGAGGACATGGATGTGTATTATATTGGGAGGACATGGATGTGTATTATATTGGGGGGGACATGGATGTGTATTATATTGGGAGGACATGGATGTGTATTATTGGGAGGACATGGATGTGTATTATATTGGAGGACATGGATGTGTATTATATTGGGAGGACAGGATGTGATTATATTGGAGGACATGGATGGTATATTGGGAGGACATGGATGTGTATTATATTGGGAGGACATGGATGTGTATTATATTGGGAGGACATGGATGTGTATTATATTGGGAGGACATGGATGTGTATTATATTGGGAGGACATGGATGTGTATTATATTGGGAGGACATGGATGTGTATTATATTGGGAGGACATGGATGTGTATTATATTGGGAGGACATGGATGTGTATTATATTGGGAGGACATGGATGTGTATTATATTGGGAGGACATGGAGGGAGCTGCAGAAGACAGTAAGGAATAGAAGGGCTTGGCGTGAGAGAGTTGTTGGTCTATGCTTCATTGGGGAAGGTAAAAGACTGAAGAAGAGGAAGGAGGGAGAGGAAGAGGAGGAAATGTAGGAGGAGGAAGACGACGGACGACTACGACGACTGGGGAAGAAGAAGAAGAAGAAGAAGAAGAAGAAGAAGAAGAAGAAGAAGAAGACGAAGAAGAAGAAGGAGGAGGAGCAGGAGGAGGAGCAGGAGCAGGAGGAGGAGCAGGAGGAGGAGAAGAAGAAGAAGAAGAAGAAGACTTGTTGTGAGTTGGGTTAGGAATTATTCTCCACTGGAAGATGAAAGGCAGCAGCAGCAGCAGCAGCTGCAGTAGCAGAAGAAGAAGAAGAAGAAGAAGAAAAAGAAGATGATGATGAGGAGGAGGATGAGGAGAAGTAGGAAGAGGAGGAGGAAGAGGATTAGGAGGAAGAGATAGTATAAAAATATATGCGAAATAATTACATATCGTTCATTATCATCGATAACCATTAGTGTAGGATTTGACAATATTATTGCAGCCTCGCCGCCTGTCACCACAAAGGTAATTCTGGAGTTTCACCTTAAGAGCGACGGAGTAGACTTTACCAACTCCAGCAGCGATCCCTACATAGATCTTGTGGGAGAGATCGAAGCAAAGGTAAAATTTTTGTTATTGAAGCGCGCGCGCGCACACACACACAAACACACACACACACCCACCCACACACCCACTAACACACACACACACACACACGAGGTGATGAACCGGCAAACGGGGACACTTCAGAAATACCTCAACCTACCATCTGGTTAAGGGCCAGTACAAAGACAACTGAGCCACGATGGTATTGTCGTTAGAGTGTTAGGTTGTCAAGACAGCAGGTCATCATGTTCAATACCCGGTTGAAGCAGGGTTATGTTTTCCTAAAAGTATGACCATGGGCTCGACCCAGTCTCACATAAATGGGTACCAGACACTTTTCAGAATTGTATGGGAAGTAAAGGCAACTCTACCAGTGTATACTCTATCATTTCTTTGTCATGCATCATGTATCCCAGTCTATCCTGTATAATTTCTCCCAATTTGTCATGCATCATGTATCCCAGTCTATCCTGTATAATTTCTCCCAGTCTGTCCTGCATCATTTCTCCCAGTGTGTTTTGCATCATTTCTCCTAGTATGTCGGCAACTGGTCTAGCATCGAAGCTCCGAAGGGCGGACAGTTAGAAATTGGTTTGCTGATCCGGTAGCTTCTACGGTTTGTCTTGTTCCATGGAGTAAACAATGCAGGCCGCAAGAGAGATCATGCTGCATGGACAATATATCGTCTCTACAATCCAGGCTTTGTGCTATGGAGAGACTATTATGCCACCCCCACCCCCCACACCCCCTCTTTGTTGTTGTTGTTGTTGTTTGAAATACAACTATTATCTGTCATGACGGCAAGGTACCAGTACAGTATACGGAGCCCAGGTCAATTAAATAAATGGGGAAAAAACAGAATCCGTCTTTATGGGGATCCAAGCTCCCGGCCAGCAGCAGTATTGTATTGGTTGGATCTGGCGAGTGTTTGCTAGCCACTGGCAAACCGCGGTTTTCTCATTATGCAATGATCTTCTTTAAATGATTCAGTGCCAAACCAAACAAAAATTAGATGTGGACGAAAATTGGTACACAATCAAATGAACAAGTATTATCATGTACATTTCCTATTATTGAGCATTGAAATTGAGGAAGATGTCACAAAGTAAAAAAAAATAAAAAATTAACACAATGACCAGAGTATGGTGATATATCGTCCTTCTGTCCCTATGAAAGGCCATATTTAGTGATATATTATCCATCAGCAATGAATCAGTTATTCGTGAAGGCCTGATACTTTCAAACAATAGAATCCCTCTTGCCATTAATATTACCTGTTTATACAGTGTACTGTCCTAGGCAATGGATGTGACATGATCTGAAGCTTAAATGGACACTGTTTGTCTCTTCTACAGGTAAAAGCCAACGTAACACAAGGCTTGTCGTTGGATGACGTGTCTGTGCGGTAAGTGGATGCGTAGGTAAAATCCGCCAGAAATATCCAGATAACACATGCTGCTTATATTTAATGTAAGGTGTATACCTGGCATTCTAGTGAAATCCGTGTTAATGTCTATATAACTCATGTTACTGAAAATATCCATTGACTGCCAATCTCCCTGGCCTAGGTGTTTACACTTTCTCCGTAATCTCGTATATTCCCGTGGGTAACGCAACTGCGCGAGATTCGGTTGCGGATCGCGTCTTGTTGGTTACTTACGGGGATATGTGAGCCGGTCGTTCAGAAAGCAGTGGCAAACTACTGAGCGTAATCTTGCCAAGACATCAAACAGCAGCTGAAAAATGCTGGTGTTGACTGCAATGTCCTGTAAAGGATATTAGGGGGAAAAAATTCATTGACTATCGTCGAGCAAGAAACCGTCATTAAGATCAGAACTCCGAAGAAACCTGGTTCATTAATGATGGTCAGCATTCTCCCATATAAACCCTTTTAGTATCTATTACGTATGGGCACCATCAAATTGATGTCTGGTCCACGGAATTTATATATCATTTAGTTTACACTGAGTGTTGATGTTGTATTTAGTTTAGTTTAGTTTAGTTTAGTTTAGTTTAGTTTAGTTTAGTGTAGTTTAGTCGACGGATCAACATCACGGTGTAACCCATAAGTGCTAATTTCTACTCCTAACTCAAGCTTGAGTCCGGAGAATCTCAGCTCAGTGCACGAACTCCATAGCACCGACGAGCATCCTGAAATACTGAGTAGATTTTTAACTCGAAATTTTGCCCGGGCAGCGCCGTTAGGCTACTCTTTTTCAATTTCAAACTGCTAAGGGATATTTTACGTGCGCAAAAATTCACACGGGCGTCCGATCTCACTACCCAGAGACCAGGGGACATTCTGTTACTAGAAGTCCACGTGCAAAAATCCCGGCCCTCACTGGGACTTGAACCCGGGAACCCCAGCTGACACCATACCCCGGGTCCGCTCAACCCCTCATGATGTTGTATTTATGGCACTTCAAATACACCGCCGCTGTGGCGAAGGGGTTACTAATACATTTCGTGATCCGGAACCCCCGTTCGAAACACAGCTGCCTGCGATTTGGAAGCAGACCGCCTTGCGTGGTTTCCCATACAGTTGTATGAGTGCCGGTTGTTCAGAAGGCAATGGCAAACTTTTTAAAGTAAATTGCCAAGAGATCCCAAACAGACAACATAAATGCTGGGGTTGACTGCTACTTCCTGTACAGGATATTGACATATGCCTGGGTCATTGACATTGAGATGAGTGACCTTTGTAGCGGGACTACGAGAAAAACAACCAGCCATGAGAAATAATGGTGAGGGTGAGTGGAGACCCCAGGGTGGATGGGGAGAAAGACAGTTTTAGGCTGGGGTGTAATGTTGTTGGGAGCCCAGGGAGGGGCTACACAGCAGGGTTAAAAGACAGTGGAAAACTTTGACTGGTCAGTGGAGGCTGAGACCGACTGAGGTTCGGTTCGTGTGAAGTCAATGGACTTCTGGACAGTTGATGTTTTGGCGCCGAAAGAGGACGTGGGAGTTTAGACTGACTGTGGGTCAGTTCTTGTGTTGTGTTGTTCTCCCAGTGGTGAAGGCAGGCTAAAACCCAAAGTGGGTTGGATAGCTAGCGGAGACTAGACCCAGTGTGTGGGTTGTGATGTGTGAGGTCCAGCTGTGGATAGGAGCTGGATTACCTGTCTTGATGAATTTGAGATTAAGCAGGCCGTGAGAAGACAGTGATGTGTGCGTGTTAATGTTGTGAGGAGGATATGGATATTCTATGGATTATATATATTGTTTCTGGATATATAAATATGTTCCGTGGGTCTGTGTTATTTCTGTATTAAAGGATTATGTGCGCCAACTCAATCTTGTGTAATGACTGATGGATGTGTATTACTGGGGTGAGTTGCACTGTGAGACAGTTAGATAGCTCAATTGACACACCAGGAGCATCGTTACCTAGACAACGACCATCTCACGCACTTATCATAAAGAACATCGTGAGAGATATGAATTAGCATTAACTTCCACGGCAGAGGACGGGAAACACACCACTGAGTGGCAGACGCAGTTTCTGGGGATCGAGTATGAGGATAAGTGGACAACTGCAGCTGAACGGGGCACGGCACTCATCGCCGTGTCTGTCGGGTATTGCTATCAAACGTAGACGTAACATCTATGTGTGTTTGTGTGTATGGTGTATTTTTAATGACACTGCGGTATTTAACAATATTGCCGGTTTTGTATTCACCCTCTATAAAGTTCATGCAACATAATAAGTAAATACAAAACTTGGAACGCAATATTTAAAAAATCTGCCCAGTCATTAAAAATACACCCTGTATATCTTCATCACCACATGAGCAGGAGCACTCGCTCTTAAACTTCCTGTCCGCGGACATCGGGGTAGTGGGATCGTTCCCTACACTGGTCAGTTGGACTTAAACTTCTCGTTCACAAAGAAATGGCAAAATACAGAATGCAAAATTGCTTGTAAATCAACCTGGTATTGGGGTTGATCGCAACGTCCTACATAGAACGTGCAACATTTAAGTGGTTGAGTGCCGAAGGATAACATACCGCCACATGTGACCTCCAAATTGGAAAGAAGAACGATATATCGTCATACAAGGGGCATCGTGTTATTCGTTTTGTTTTGTAGCGTCTTCCATAATTTCAATACTCATTGAACGGAAATTTACATGATAAATTTTGTTAATTTGATTACGTACCATGTTTGATCCAGTCTTACTTTTTGTTTGGCGCTGAATCAGTTAACATTATCTCTGTCAATAACGGTGAGAAACTAAGTTCTGAAAAAGTGTATAGACTCACTTCCTGGTACATCGTAGTCAACTACTGACAATCATCAGATTAGTTGAAATTATTTAGTATCTGCAGAGATGTGGTTCTATAGAAGAATAATCTATCATGCATTTATTTGTCTGCGAGTGAGTGAGTGTGTGTGTGTGTGTGTGTGTGTGTGTGTGTGTGTGTGTTGTGTGTGCATGTGTGCAATACGTACTATGCACTCAGTCAGGCAGTTTCGTGTATAATGTATGTATCTTCGTATATTAAGTATGTTCTTAGTTATGTAGGTAGGTATGTGGGTGGGTAGATAGGTAGATAGGTAGGTAGGCACGCACGCATGAATGGATGCATAGATATGTGGATATGTGTGTGTGGGTGTATCTTATTATGTATCTGCGTGCATGCGTGTGTGTGCACGCATGTATATAAGCAGCATATATTGTCATCTCTTAACCTACAGTATCAGACAGACCGATGGCTTGTGTCAAGTCTACGTCACAATGAGCGGAGACGCCCAGTTAGTGTCAGCCTGGCTAATAAATTCCACCCAGCACCCGATTGTCATCGGCGCGGAGAAATATCTAGTGGCAGTGGCGTTTGACAGCAAGGGAAAGCGCTACAAAGGTAACACAAACATGTCTGTGAATGGCATGTGCATCCGCGCTGGTGTAGTGGGTAGTACACTCGCCTATCACTAGACTCGTCTGTGGTTTTATCCCCATAATGTAGCGTTTTATTTTTGTTTTTACCTTGACCATTATAGCCCTTGTCAGGTCTTACTCAGATATGTCTGAGCTGCCGTTTTAGCTACCTACTTTCTGTTAGTGCCGAATGTTGGGCGGAGTTTACGAAACCCGAAACCCCACGTTGTGCCAACGGCTTCGGGCAAAAGAGCGCAACTGGGAGGGTACAAGCCTTTTCCTTGTGCGAGGAAATGCTACCTAAAGACTAAATGTCGTGGCAGGGCAGACCAGGCCCTAAGCCTTGGTCGGCAACTGGTCTAGGATGGATTCTTCAACAGGCGGACAGTTAGAACATTGCTTTAGTTATCCGGCAGCTTCCGCAACTTGTCTTGTTACCTTTCCTCTGGAGTAAACTAGGCATGCCGAGAGAGGGACCATGCTGCATGGGCAACACATGGTCTCTACCATTCAGTCCAGGCTTTGTGCTATGGAGTGGTATAACTCAGTCCGTGACCTGGTTGCGGTTATGACTTTTAAGGAAACAATGTAGCAAACTATCGTCTGCCAAGTCGGCAAGGTGCCAGTGGACAATACAGCGCTGTTATTGATTCAGTTAAGTGTAATAGGTACCATAATGTTGGGAAAGTAAAGACTACCAGCTTAATCAGCATCATCCTCGCAATGTGCCCTGTCAAGTGACGTAAGGCCTTCATGCATCTCTCGGTCCTTATTTTTTTGGATCAATTCTGTTGATCATATTCTTTCTCGCCACCGTTCACGTCCATCCAGCATCATTTTCTTAGTCAGTCAATGCCTCGTCTGTCGTGAATCCCGCGTAATGCTGGCCATATTAGTCCACGTAAGACGTATGGTCATATAAAGTATGAGCCTAACCACATATCAGGGTTATTTCTTATTACATGTAAGTAAGTAGAAGTCAAAGACCCTTGGAAACTTCTCAGTGTCCACGTGGAATATGCTGCTAGGGTCATATGTGTTACACAAATGGACACTCCAAGAGTGATGTGATCAGTATCAGACCGGCCGAGTTTACTTCCCAAGACAATTCCTGGTATCTAGTTTAGGCTGGGTCGACCTGGGAGCCCAAGTCAATGTTACAATCCGTCTTGAAGTCATTTCGAACTTAATGCGTGTAAATAGGATTTACTTACTAGTTTAGTCTTTCCTCTCGGGCCTAAGGCCTAATAAGAAGTCGTGGCTCTCCATGTTTGTGCGTAGCGCTAAAATTTAGAGCCAGAAATCTGATTCTGTAACATCGGCGAGTTTTACGATGGTGGATTGTCAAGCCGCCGATCAACCGACTTAAGTCAAGCTAGAAGAAAACACGCCCCGCCATCCTGACCCAAGCCGGAAACTCTGCAAACCCTCCGATGGCAGCCTCGCATCACCGGCACTACATCTTGAATATTATCAATTAACTTAATTGCCTGATTCAGCTAGACATGTGTAGTTATTGTCAGTCGGAGACACTTTAAGCCAATCACATGACAGATAATGTAATAGATGTGTCAGTGGTAGTAAGGCATATATGTTAAATCTTCTTCTTATAGTCCATGTCCTTTTGGAGTAGTGATCAGGTCTGTCCACAGGCTTCTGTCTCTGTGCTTCGAGTCATTTCTTAAACCGACGTTCCTCCAGCCATGATGTTAAATTATCCAGCATCTTCTCTCTTGGTCTCCCCCTGCCTGTCTTCCCTTAAAACAGTGTTTCCCAACGTGGGGCCTACGCCCCACAAGGGGGCAATTCGACTGTTAAGGGGGGCAATTCGAAAATGGAAGAAATCGGCTGAATATAACAAAACGGGGAGACTTGAGACTGAAGTTAACTACATTGGAACCTGACATAAGATCTCTTTGCAGCAAGCATCAAGCGCAAGGATCTCACTAAATTTAAATAGTAAATAATTACTAATAATTAAAATAATATAGAAAAATCTTTCATTAAAATTATTTTGTACTTGAATTTCAGTTCTCCATTATATGTTTTGAAAATTTACTTACTGTGTTTGCTCAATAATTACCTAGTGATTTCTTCCTAAAACCTATCATTTAAGTTTCTTTAGTGAACATTTCAATTTTGAATATTAAACATAATGTATATGTTGAGGGGGGGGGGCGTGGGGCGGGGGACAATATGAATTTTAGAAAGGCTTAAGTGGGGCATGGCACAAAAAAGGTTGGGAAACACTGCCCTTTCTTCTGACATGCCCAACGAATGTGTATTGTCCCCTCAAGCGAGTAACCATTCTTTGGAGTTAAATTTTTTTTTAAAGAATATTTATTGCTTTCTATCCGACCACAGTGTTCTCATAATTCTTCTATAAAACCACATCCCCGTAGCATCCACACAATTCCTAACTTGTCCATGATTGGCTTCTGTACATCAGGATACACAGATACATTGCAGGGAATATTCTTCATCTTTTGAAATACGACTTTTCCTTGGGCTGATCTGCATTTAACTTCCTTAATACATGTTTAATCTGATGTTATTAAGGTACCCAACATACTTAAATACATTTACTTATTACAGAATTGTTCTATTCACTTTGATGTTGCATTTGGGTATGCAATGTTTCTTCGTAATATACATTAATTTTTTTTCTGCTATTCAGACGAAGTCCTTTATTTTGACTCTGCTGCATTGTTTTGCCTTCATCTTCCACAAATTCACACTGCTCATTTTCAAGTTCTGTTTTTTTTTTTTTTAAATTTCCTATTCTTCTCATTATAATTCATATTAGCATTTTAGTCGCTTGACCCATTTAACTAATTGTATGATGTCCTCTACAATCCGTTGCATTAGATTTCTTTGGGAGAGCTTTAAAAAAAAAGATAATAGATGTCAAGATGCTAGGTCATAAAATTATAATGTTAGGTGCCCAGTTCGCTGTCTCTTTCTCCTCTGACGGTACTGTAACTGATTCGTTCCATGTGCCTCTTAATTCGAATTAAATGTTAAGTCCTCGTTCAAAAATCAATGACAAATTATTGAACATAACATTTCTAGTAAATTACAAATAGCCAATTAGAGCTGGGGTTGACTGCAAAGTCCTTCAAAGGACATGCAACTTTTATTTTTATCGGTTTCTGCTTATTCTTACCTTGTCTATGACTGTAGTTTGAAGGTAATATCGGATGTCTCGCCCATGTCAAGGAGACACGGTGATGAAGGAGATGGGTGTGCTTCCACCTTTCATATTTGAGAATTAAGCAGTCAGACATTTTATTCATGCAAGTAATAAGGGTTTTTTTTTTGCTGGAGATTTGAAGGTCATAATTTAAAATGTTAAAGTCATATTTTGAAATTTTTAGGTTATATTTATCATTTTTTGAATTAATGCCCTGAATAAGTAAGTACAAGCATTTGTAGATCCTACGGACTCTTGTGCTACTCACAATAATTTTCTGTACTTCACTCTCAACTATATATACATATAGTTGCTACTGATAAAGTCTGTGACGTTAGACGAGTCCTTCAGCCGTGCAACGAAACAGACGAGTGCACTTTGGGAGGATGCAAACTCAAGTAAGAAAAGATTCTTTCATTTCATTTTTTATGCAGTCTAATAACGACATACTGGCATTTCTTAATTTGATGAAGAGAACTGTTTATAGAAAACACAAGCACACACACACACACACACATAAACACCACACTCACTCTCTCCTCTCTCTCTCTCTCTCTCTCTCTCTCTCTCTCTCTCTCTCCTCTCACACACACACACACACAAAACCACTTTTTTTTGCACGGGCAAGGTTGTCCGTTAGGGGGGGAAATAGCAAAACGTGTTACACTAGTGGGGCAGTTAATAGGAAATGTGTTACACCTGTGGAGCAGTAAATGTGAAACGTGTCAGAAAATGGATTGACGATATCACCCATCTAGCGCTGGAAGGTCAACTATTCATCCCGACTACTAGTACCCCCACAAGGTGTAGATATTTCATTGTCAACAGACTTCACGGCCATGCCTAGAGGAAAAAGGCACGCCCTGGAAACGACGAATCACCAGACAGTCGCAGGCTGCGAGCATCACACTTTACAGCTTTACAAATGCCTTGTCTGGACTCTTAGTTCTAATCCCGCCCTGAAATAAAACAACAGAGACAAGCAGAAGACGAATTATGGATCAAACGAAGTTTGAAGAATAAATAAATAAATAAAGGGCCCTTTGACACGCACTGGAACATACTGGGTATATTGTTCATACCCTATAATTTTACAGAACAATCGGTACTCGATGCTTGATCACATTAATTTAACACCGGCCATCTTTACTCTCCGGGACATTGCCTGGTGCCCAATTTATGCTACGTCGCCCTGGGAGCTCAAGTCAGTTAAATATTCCGCCTTGATGAGGATTTAAACACATAACCGCTGGGTTGGCAGGCAGGCGTGCCAGCCACTGCCCTACTTTGACACCTAACCAGCTTTAGCTTTAATAATCTACTATAAATATCTATTTGGGGAGAGCCGGCAGCTTTACAAGTAGCTCACAGAGTAGGGACACGTAGATCACAGCGTGGGGACAAGTAGCTTACAGTTTGGGGACAAGTAGCTGACAGTGTAGGGACAAGTAGCTGACAAGTGTAGCGACAAGTTGCTCACGGTGTAGGGACAAGTAGCTGACATTTGTAGGGACAAGTTGCTCACAGTGTAGGGACAAGTAGCTGGCAGTGTAGGGACAAGTAGCTGACAAGTGTAGGGACAAGTAGCTGACAAGTGTAGGGACAAGTTGCTCACAGTGTAGGGACAAGTAGCTGACAAGTGTAGGGACAAGTATCTGACAAGTGTAGGGTTGTTTTGCTTACAGTGTAGGGACAAGTAGCTGGCAGTGTAGGGACAAGTAGCTGACAAGTGTAGGGACAAGTAGCTGACAAGTGTAGGGACAAGTTGCTCACAGTGTAGGGACAGTAGCTGACAGTGTAGGGACAAGTTGCTCACAGTGTAGGGACAAGTTGCTCACAGTGTAGGGACAAGTAGCTGACAGTGTAGGGACAAGTTGCTCACAGTGTAGGGACAAGTTGCTCACAGTGTAGGGACAAGTATCTGACAAGTGTAGGGTCAAGTTGCTTACAGTGTAGGGACAAGTAGCTGGCAGTGTAGGGACAAGTAGCTGACAAGTGTAGGGACAAGTAGCTGACAAGTGTAGGGACAAGTTGCTCACAGTGTAGGGACAAGTAGCTGACAAGTGTAGGGACAAGTTGCTTACAGTGTAGGGACAAGTAGCTGGCAGTGTAGGGACAAGTAGCTGACCAGTGTAGGGACAGGTATCTTACAGTGTAGGGAAAAGTAGCTGGCAGTGTAGGGACAAGTAGCTGACAAGTGTAGGGACAAGTAGCTGACAAGTGTAGGGACAAGTTGCTCACAGTGTAGGGACAAGTAGCTGACAAGTGTAGGGACAAGTTGCTTACAGTGTAGGGACAAGTAGCTGGCAGTGTAGGGACAAGTAGCTGACCAGTTTAGGGACAGGTATCTTACAGTGTAGGGACAAGTAGCTGACAAGTGTAGGGACAGGTAGCTCACAGTGTAGGGACAAGTAGCTGACAGTGTAGGGACAAGTATCTGACAGTGTAGGGACAAGTATCTGACAGTGTAGGGACAAGTATCTGACAGTGTAGGGACAAGTAGCTCACAGTGTAGGGACAAGAAGCTCACAGTGTGGGGATAAGTAGCTCGCAGTGTAAAGATATCGTTTCTGTCAACAATAAACAATAAATAATTCTTTGTACGATATTACTTTTTTTCAGGGAATATCAAGAAATCACAACAGGTTGGTACTCCGTGTTTTCCCTTTTACATCAGTGTATAGCACATCACCACACGGGTACTCCCGATCACCATCATCATACCAACTGACGTGCATGTCTCTCCACAGATCTCGGACCTTGGTCTTCCTCCATGCCATGGTCCTAAGCCCATACATCATCATTTATCTGGGTCTTCCTCTGCATCTTTTCCCAATGATCTTTAAAAAGAAAACAACAACAAGGAGTGTTGGCCATATACATTGAATACAAAGCAACAACAAAGAAAGTTTCCTGCAAAGAGTCTGTGATGTGATATGGCTATCTCATTTTGTAGGCCTGATGCACAGAGGAATAGATGGCCAGTCTGTCCCTCACTTAACGAGACGACGAGCGCAGTCGAAACCTGGTGTATGACATTAACCGGCGCAGCTCCTATCAACAACACTAACGCGGGTACATGGTAAACGAAGACAGTGCAGGAAATTTTGTCTCACGCTTTAAGCCTTGTTGGGTATATGGTTCTGCTCCCATGATCTTACAGTCCAATGGGCAGCCATATGGGCTATGAAGTCAAGATCCCGCGGCAGCCTTTACTTACCAGAATATTTCCTGAGTCGACCTGGGGGTGGGGGGGGGGGGTGTCAAGGTCAGTTTTTAATTAATGCCCGCCTTGATCAGGATGTGAACACACGAGCCGGGCTTGTAGGCAGGCGAGCTGGCCTCTGAGCTATAGACGGCTCCCACAGGGTGTATGGTCAGTTCAGTAAAGGTACCATTTACCACGTATTAATGTGCACTGGACACACGGCTGCTAGAGCCATATTTGTGTAGACCAGTCGCCACTAGGGGGCTGATGTGGTCAGTGTCACGCCGGCCGCCTTTACTTCCCAGAGTTTCCAGCTGCCCAGTTCAGGCTGGGTCGACCTGGCGGATCAGATCAATTTTAAAAAGTTGAATCTGCCCAGATGCGGTTAGAACCCATGGCCACAACGCTGACAGGCAAGTGTGCTAGCTAGCCTCTGAGCTACCGCGACTGCCATAGGTATATGGTTAAAGTTAGTTGCATATCCTTTACAGGACGTCTCAGTCAACACCAATAATTTTTTGGCTGTTAGTGATCTGGTAAGTTTACTTTCAGCAGTTTGCGATTGCTTTCTGAACGACCGGCATCCATAACATCTTATTAAAAAAACCCAACGCAAGGTGGTCTACTGCCAAATCGTCCGCAGCTGTGTTTCGAAGCGGTATGCGGGATTACGAACTTTATATTGTACTAGCCTAATATTTCTACAGATCAATCGGCACAGATATGGGTAGTGATGATTGATTTCTACAGATCAATCGGCATAGATATGGGTAGTGATTATTGATTTCTACAGATCAATCAGTCACAGATATGGGTAGTCATTATTCGTGTCTGCAGTCAAAATTAATGTTATTTGATGTTTGAAATGTTTATTTCTTTCAAAGAGTGTTTTGTTGTTTAAACTTTATTTGTCTACTGCAATACTTGATATGATTCCAGTTTCATATCGAGCATCTTTGCAATTGTTTGACTAAGATACGGAAACTCCAGTATTTGTTTAATAAGTTTTCCTGCTCGTTCTATAGGACCTCTAATAAGTGTGTTGGTCCTCTCGTATTTGGAGGACCCGTGTGGTCTCGTAGCATCGAGCTTACTCGATTTAGAAATTAATACTGAGCATGGTAGGTGGTCACTTCCATGATCCCCCAAAACAGTCCATATCGAAAGCTCACTGTGCGGATGCCATCTGCAGACTGCATTCTTCTGGTTTCCGGAGGAATAGCCTATGGTGAACGGAAGGCCTAACATACGGAATTGAGGTTAAGCAGCCATGTGCAGGACGTGACGATTCCTTGGGTGAGCCCAGTACCAGAGCGCTATGTGTCGGCTCTGCAATTATGGAGGCCTCCTTGGATGGCGGAGAATGCCCATGGTCTGCCCCTGCCTTCCCGGCTGACCGGGATGTCTTCGACTGTTCTAAATGGGCCAGCTGGGATGGGGGATAACACCACAACAGTGAGAGTCAAACGTCCTAAGAAACCCCCGGGAAGGTTAAGCCGGTCAACAAATGCCCACAGACGGCGAATGTGGCCTAACGGCGCAAGAACGCAGCTCTGCTGTAAACAGGCACAACGCAATCCGAAAAAAAATAAATCCGGATGGACGCAGAAGAAGAAGATATCAGGTACCCTTGACTGGAGGATATTCAGTACACATGTCGAGATGGTAACGGACTCACGGCGCATGCTGAGACAAGTGAAGACAGGTATGCTTCGTGCATTAGTATTTGGACTCCTCGCTGGTTGTTGAAAGTGACAACGAAGCTCGTACAGGCATATCCCGATTGTTGTGATGTCGGTTCTTGACTACACCCAACGTAGTTCACTCAAACTTGACTACAATCCTTTTATATTATTAACTAGACGACCCGGCCCGGCTTCGCCCAGACCCTGGCGGGGATCGTCTCATTTAATTCATATTCGGCCCCTGCTCCCGTTCCCGTTGCTCGGTTTCTGATGATCCCGTTCCCAGATTAAAATTATTATTATATAAAAATTGATTTTAAACTAACTATTTCAGTTGTATCCGCGCGAGTGAGAACAACAATTGTTCATAACTAATTTCTGGTTTAATCAGAGAGTGCTTGCAGCAAGATGGCGGAACATTTATTCGTCTGTTTCTGAAGCTCGTGCCATTTTCTTTCGTGCTGGAGGAAAAATTGTTGATTTTAAACTAACTAACTATGCCAGTTGGCTGCGCGGGAATGAGAAGAACATCTGTACAAAATTTCATCTCAATCGGATGGACCGTTCGGGAACGCATAAAGGACACACAAACAAAGACACAAACAAAGACACAAACTATTCTCTTTTATATATATATATATATATATATATATATATATATATATATATATATATATATATATATATATATTCTGGGTGTGCTTTAAAATTACATCCGTCTTTGTTTTTACTAACATTTATTTTCATGTCAAATATGTTTTTATTGATTTTGGTAGGCAGCTGTAATATTATTTTCATATAATGTTCAATGCATACCAGGTTTAAATCGAGGGAGACCTAAAAACACATAAAGAATAAAACTAGAAACAGAGATGAATAAATTGGGGAGGACATAGTGCGAGCTGCAGGAGACAGCAGCAGACAAAACGGTTTGATGTGGCGTGGTTGAGTGTGTAAGCCTCAATGGGAGATCAATGACAGAAGAAGAACAGGTTTAAACAGACACTTTAGTTCATTCTACCGGCACTGAAAGTGGCTGAGCAAACCACCTGATCCTGTCATATGTCAGAATATGACATAGCAAACTAAACACAGACACAATTTAAAATCGGTCCTGTCACCATTGTCCACATGTGGACAAGCAGAACAGATAGACGAACATATCCTTCAAGATATACCATGTGCTTCGTACTTTGTCACTTTACAGACTGAACATTGGCCCCCGAGGCAAACATTCTAATAAAACTATCTGGGAGTCTCGACAAGCTGTCAATTCCAACAACATAGATACAACACACCAAACGTTTTGTGTAGAGAGAACTAAAGGGTGTATTTTTAATGACTGTGGGAATTTTGAGAATATTGCCGTTCCAAGTTTTGTATTCACCCTCTGTGGAGTTCATGCAACATAAAGGTAAATACAAAACTAGGAACGGCAATATTTTCAAAAACTCCACAGTCATTAAGTTAAAAATACATCCTGTAGAACAGTGGTTCTCAACTGGTGGAGAATTCCCCCCAGGGGGGGGGGGGATTTTAGGGTTTCCAGGGGGGGGGGGGATGAGGACCATTTCAAGATCGCGTTAATACAAGAACCGATTACTTGATATTGTTTTTCCCTTCATACTTTACAGTTAAGTACGTCTCATCCTTCTAAAATTCATTTTATAAATTCAGTAGACCCACAAATCATGTTTTATGTTGATGTCTAGACTTGATTTAGTATGTGCTATTAAATTTACCTTACATTTTTACGTATACTGTATAGGGGTGGGGGGATTTTTAGATAGGAAATATGAAAGGGGAGGGGGGGGGGGGAAATGACGTTCTGAAAATATGGTGAAGGGGGGGGGGGGCACGGGCCAAATTTTTGATAGGAAAGGGGGGGGGGGGAGATGACGTTCTGAAAATATGGTGAAGGGGGGCACGGGCCATAAAAGGTTGAGAACCACTGCTGTAGAAGAACAGCAAATGAAAATAAGTGCATAAGTCTTATAAGAGAGCTAACATTCAAGTCCAGTGAATTAGTTTCTTTGAACAATACAAGATCAGATGTACTATGATTATTCCTACAGCATGATCACAAATTCTGCGATACAGATTGATGTTTACAAATATACACCTCCTACTCTCTTCGCTGTGTCTTGTGCTATTCACCATACACTTCATACTTTAAATAAATACTGAAATGTAATTACTATACCACGGGCTTGGGCTGGCGATTCTTCTACTTCTGCTGCCCGCCATCTCCCAAATGAAGCACACTGTTCTCTGCTTGCCAAACCGCCAAAACCTTTGTAACTTGTTCATGACTGGTTGGATATTATAGCTAAAGTGTTTTGCAGGATAGGTAGCCATATTACACCAACCCTCTTTGGTCGCCACTTCAGGTGGGGTATTGAGCCTGTGAGAGTCTCGGTGGTGAAGTGGTCAAGCCATCTGGCTCGGACTCCAAAGGTTGTGGGTTCGATTCTGGGCCGTGTCCTTAAGTTCACGAGTGCATTTTTTTCGGAGACTCCCGGGATCTTCGCTGAAGATACAGAGTTCGTGCTTTGTGCGACGCTTTCGGCAGGCCGCTCTGTAGGAAGAGACCGAGCCATATGGGATACAACCCGGTGCAATGAAGTCAACCCTGTCAACCTTTAAAAAAATATAAATTACAGTGTTACTGTTCTCTGCTGGCCTTATGGGTGGTAGGTTACTGTTCTCTGCTGGCCTTATGGGTGGTAGGTTACTGTTCTCTGCTGGCCTTATGGGTGGTAGGTTACTGTTCTCTGCTTGCCTTATGGGTGGTAGGTTACTGTTCTCTGCTTGCCTTATGGTGGTAGGTTACTGTTCTCTGCTTGCCTTATGGGTGGTAGGTTACTGTTCTCTGCTTGCCTTATGGGTGGTAGGTTACTGTTCTCTGCTTGCCTTATGGGTGGTAGGTTACTGTTCTCTGCTTGCCTTATGGGTGGTAGGTTACTGTTCTCTGCTTGCCTTATGGGTGGTAGGTTATAGTGTTACTGTTCTCTGCTGGACTTATGGGTGGTAGGTTACTGTTCTCTGCTTGCCTTATGGGTGGTAGGTTATAGTGTTACTGTTCTCTGCTGACCTTATGTGTGGTAGGTTACTGTTCTCTGCTTGCCTTATGGGTGGTAGGTTATAGTGTTACTGTTCTCTGCTGGCCTTATGGGTGGTAGGTTAGTGTTACTGTTCTATGCTGGCCTTATGGGTGGTAGGTTACAGTGTTACTGTTCTATGCTGGCCTTATGGGTGGTAGGTTACTGTTCTCTGCTGGCCTTATGGGTGGTAGGTTAGTGTTACAGTTCTTTGCTGGCCTTATAGGTGGTAGGTTAGTGTTACTGTTCTCTGCTGGCCTTATGGGTGGTAGGTTACAGTGTTACTGTTCTCTGCTGGCCTTATGGGTGGTAGGTCATAGTGTTACTGTTCTCTGTTTGCCTTATGGATGGTAGGATAGTGTTACTATTTTCAGCTTCTTTTTATAGGCGCTGGCAAGATACCAAGATTCTGCCATAGAAAAAAAGCTGTTACATAAACAATCACTGTTGATTTGATCACTCCAAGTGCTCTCAAATAAAAACAAATAGTTGAGATTCCACATTCCCGAAGGAGCCTAGGGGATGATGCCTATGATGATAAGAATGGCTATGTACACTGAGTGATGTTTGATTCCCACAGGTAACCTGATAGTGTTGGGTTATGCTGGAGCCTTCATATTAGCCTTGCTGTTGATCATCCTTTTCTGCTTTTACCGAGTTGCCTACATAAATAACAGAAGGTAATCTTTCTTGTGGACATTGTTCATTGTTCTACTAAATTATGGTTCACTTAGTTAAAATAGGGAAAGGTGGTAAACACATGGCTCATTTTTTAACTGTAATGTGGTTCACTTAGTTAAAGCAAGGAAGGTGCTGGTAAACACATAGTTTATTGTTCAACTGTAATGTGGTTCACTTAGTTGAAGCAGGGAAAATCCTGGTAAACACATGGTTCAATGTTCTGCTGTAATATGGTTCACTTAGTTGAGCAGGGAAGAGTAGGTAAACAAATGGCTCAATGTTCTACTGTAATTTGGTTCACTTAGTTAAAGCATCGAAAGGTGGTAAACACATGGCTCATTGTTCTACTGTAATGTAGTTCATTTGGTTTATAGCAGGAAGATGTTCATGAACACATGGTTCATTGTTCTACTGTAATGTGGTTTACTTAGTATAGGGAAGATGGTGGTCAACAGGACTCATTGTTCTACTGTAATGCGGTTTACTTAGTATAGGGAAGATGGTGGTCAACAGGACTCATTGTTCTACTGTAATATGGTTTACTTAGTATAGGGAAGATGGTGGTCAACAGGACTCTTTGTTCTACTGTAATATGGTTTACTTAGTATAGGGAAGATGGTGGTCAACAGGACTCATTGTTCTACTGTAATGTGGTTTACTTAGTATAGGGAAGATGGTCGTCAACAGGACTCATTGTTCTACTGTAATGTGGTTTACTTAGTATAGGGAAGATGGTGGTCAACAGGACTCTTTGTTCTACTGTAATATGGTTTACTTAGTATAGGGAAGATGGTGGTCAACAAGACTCATTGTTCTACTGTAATGTGATTTACTTAGTATAGGGAAGATGGTGGTCAACAGGACTCATTGTTCTACTGTAATGTGGTTTACTTAGTATAGGGAAGATGGTGGTCAACAAGACTCATTGTTCTACTGTAATGTGGTTTACTTAGTATAGGGAAGATGGTGGTCAACAGGACTCAGTGTTCTACTGTAATGTGGTTTACTTAGTATAGGGAAGATGGTGGTCAACAGGACTCAGTGTTCTACTGTAATGTGGTTTACTTAGTATAGGGAAGATGGTCGTCAACAGGACTCATTGTTCTACTGTAATGTGGTTTACTTAGTATAGGGAAGATGGTGGTCAACAGGACTCAGTGTTCTACTGTAATGTGGTTTACTTAGTATAGGGAAGATGGTGGTCAACAGGACTCAGTGTTCTACTGTAATGTGGTTTACTTAGTATAGGGAAGATGGTGGTCAACAGCACTCAGTGTTCTACTTAATGTGGGTCACTTAATGTAAATAAGTGAAAATGTTAGCAAATATGGTTCACTGTACAACAATTGAAGTATGTTCGTTGAAGTATGACAGGGACACTTTTGGTACATTGTAATAAAATGTAATATATTTGGAACAATATGAATTAGTTACATATATGCACCAATAGTCACACAAAATAATAACCAGTACAATCTTAGTTGATGTAATAAATGGCAATCTTTTCATCCATAATCAGGAACAAAAAGAAGACATTGTCAATGAGCAGAAATATGGCAATGCAAAACCATACATTTTGGGCTTCTGATGACTAGACTATCCTCCTACCCAGAAGAGTTCTTTCATCTGCTGTACGATCCAAGAAAGTCCTGAATGAAATGTTATCTTACTAATACGTGCACTATTGTTATGCAATCTGAAAACACGAACTCAGCTGCAATTTTTCAAACAGTCTTCAGAAACAGCTATTTAAAATGTTTGCATATGTTCTTACTTTTGTTTAATTTTCTTTTTTTTTTCTGTCCTAGTCTTCACTTCATCATCATGCAGCAGATCGTTTGCCGATCAGAATGTGGCTCTCATCATCATCCACCAAAAAGTTTCTCAATCTCTAGCCACATCTCCTGCCTCATGCACCCTCAACTCTAGGTTGTCTGCAATGTTCTGTGCCCATCTTCATGCTAACTCTTATCTCTTCTTGCATGAACTCTGCCTGCAGTCATGTTTCTTTCCAAGCAACATTTAATTGATTCAGCACCGAAGGCTAATATATCGCCAAATATGACTTAACATTTGGACCAAAGGCATTTATTGCCGCACTAGGGTCATCATGCTATTTTTTTTGTTTTGCTGTACCTTTCACAATTTCAATGCTCAGTGAATGGAAATTCACATCATAATACTTGTTTATTTGATTGTGTACCATGTTTGGTTCAAACCTACTTTTTTGTTTGGCACTGAATCGGTGAATATGAACAAAGTGTTTCATTTCCTGAAACATGAAACTGTTTTTGAGTCAGTTTTGTTGGATATTCAGGTCTTATAGAATGTCAGTTGTTGTCTTCTTCTTGGTCCATGATATTCTTAGAACTTTTCTGTAATGTTTAAGCTCCAAAGCTCCTGTTTACTTCTGTAGTGACTGGGAAGTGATCCATGACTCACATCTGCTTGTTGTTACAGAAAAGATGTGATTTAGCTCTCACTTCTTCTTTCACCCTTTACCCCCACTGGAGAACAGGCCTTCAACCAATTCACTCCAAAGCCCTCCTATCCTAGTTTTTCCATGCAGCTCTATGTCCCCTGCATAAGTTTCATTCCTGTTTCTTCTTGTCTTCTCAATGTGTTTTCGGGTCTTCCCTTATTTATTTTACTCTGTAGATTCCAGGCAAAGGCCTTTTGAGTTATACTATTCTCAGGTTTTCTCAACAAATGTCCTAGCCTTCACTTACTTAACAATAAAAACAACCACAAACTTGACTGGGAAAGCAGGATAACAGGGTTTAAAGTGAGGGAGGGCTGGGGGGATTGAAGGACAAAGTGATAAAATATGATCACTTGGGAACTTCAGAAGATGACGTCAAGCATGAGACTAAATCATAAAGGGAGTATTTCCCGCCATCTTCCTCACCCTGGCCAAGGGATGCAGAACCGGTCAGACGAAGTGGAATTATAACTGAAGGACCTTAAGCCACAACTCTTCCATCCAGGCAATATATCTGACAGCAGAAGATGTGTCTGGTGCATTTCCATGAGCCCATTCAGCCTTCTTGCAATCATTTATTCTTTAGTCCTTCTGTCAGCCATTCCAGTTCCTTTAATCTCACTGGAGTCTTGTCTCTGACACTCTGAATCTTCTTCCCCCCCCCTCCCCCACTCTATTAAAAATAAGGGATAGGGCATATCCTGGTCTGTGAAGCATCATTCTGTATTATTTCTCTCTCTCTCTCTCTCCCTCTGTCTCTCTCTCTCTCTCTCATTCCTTCTGTGTTTCTCTTGCTCTCTTTCTTTCTTTCCCAAATGTCTAACTCTAATGCCTACACTTCGTTTTCTACTGTAGGAAGTAAGTCATGATGTCATAACTATGTGTAAACATAATATGTGAAATTGTAAATATTAACACAATCATACACCACTTTCATCTTCCTTGTGATTATTTGTAGAAAAAGAGTGGTAAGTTTGTGCACATACCAACCAACACAATCAAAGAGCAGTGCATAACAACAACCAGCAACACCCATTGCATAGACTTGTTTCAATGAATACAAGTTAGAAAACAAAACCGATTACCGTAGGTGCCATTTTGTAAAAGTGTTATTGTGTCAGAATGTGTCTGGAATATACTTGTAACCATTTACAGTGCCATATAATGCAACTGGCCCATTCAGCTCATAAACAGAAGAGGAGGAGATAAATAAGCTCCATTCTAAGCTTAAGACTCCCCTACCAAGCCCTCATATGGTCACCAGTAGGGAAAAGAAAACGGGGAAGACCAAGAGAGACCCTGCGTAGAACCATCATTAGAGAAGGCTCATTCAATGGCCAAGTAAATATCCAAGATCTACAACAGGTAGCAGCGAACCGCCAAGCATGGAGAGTCAGGACTTCTGCCCTATGCGCCGCCTTAGTAGGCTCAAGAGGAAAGACTAACTAACTAACTAACTAATTCTAAGCTTTCATAACATAATGGCAATATAGTGCTAGATGTTACTATCATTAGCCTCTTCTAGGCACTTGTTAGCTGAGCAAGCCTTCCGGGGTATTTGCAACATTCATCTCAGAAGCCAGACTTCTGCTGCCTCCAAGCTCTTCCTAGTTTGTTCATTCACATTCAGAGATTCACGGCCACACAGGAGAACAGGTCCAATATAACATTTCAGTACAGTCTTTCAGACATTCAACTAAAGTGATGTACTACAGATACTATAGTGATAAAGAAAAGAAGAGAGGAAAGTAGACACATTTACTTTGTTATTTAAGATTCACACATCAAGGAGAAGGTTTTGTGGTCTGGGGAAATACAAAATGAACCAAACTCTAAAAGTTTCTCACAAAACAATTTCAGATAATGATCTGGATTTTGTAAAACATTTCTAAATTAGAACTCATTGTGATATGAAGTATTTATTCTGTTCTTGCTTTGTTTAACATGTAAGTGAAGTTTGCCCACATCCAGAATAAGCAATATTGTACTGAATGCAAGCATGATAGACTTGTTTTCTGATTCAGGTTGGATACTGTATGAACATGTGTCATGAGCTGAAATCAGCTTTGATCACACTGAAGTGTGTATCCGACCTTATGGCGAGAAGCATGCTTTGGCGATGGCCAGAAGAGAAAGAGCTCTCCTAAACTTGACACTCATAGGGTGACCGTGGTCGAAGTTGGACAGGTCGAGACCTGTTGTGGCAATGGCCAGTTTATACGGCCACCAATAATCGATAGTTTTTTAAATGACTGTATATGTGTCATTTATCAAGTGTTTTATAATTATGGTATTTTAGAATCGTAAGAGTGCGAATATGACCATGTAATGAAGTGGTAGTAAATGTGAATTCAAGGACACAATAGAGATTGTAAACTCGTTCAGTGTCCTGTTGAATACTTATAATTAATATGTCATGTTGTGATTCATTATGTATCAGATGGAAGAGTGAAAGAGAGTTCAATTGTAACAGTCTAACCAGCCACTTATTTAAGGACATCAAGAGGCAGTTCTAATATGATATAATGGCTTAACCACCACTTGATGACAAAATGTGTCAGTCCATTGATAATAAGCAACCGGCTTAGGCCACAGACACTCAGCAAACAATTCTGTATCAAGCTAATGTCACATCTGACATCTCAAAATGGGGTTTACAACAAAAGGCCATACTGTACTCATGACATATATGTGCTAAGTCAACCATCCCAGCCCATGGCACTGGGAGAAACCCATTAAACTCCATGGCACACTTCTCTCTGAAACAGCCATCACACAATAGTAAAACATACAAGTATAAAGGAGCCTTGCACACACCTTGAGACACACTGGATACATGGTGCTAGCCCCATATTTTGATATATCTACCGGCACTTGATGGGTCATATGGTCAATATTACACTGGCCACCATATTTTGATATATCTACCGGCACTTGATGGCTGATATGGTCACCCATAATGCCAGCCACCTTTAATTCCATGACATTTTCTGGTACCTAGTTTAGGTTAGGTTGACTTGAGAGCCAGGAACATTTTAAAAAAAAATCTTTCAATGGGATTTGAACACATAACCACTGGGTTGGCAGGCAAGTATGCTTCCATAGGTCCCTTACACAACAGTACTTGGATAGTATTCAATACAGCACTCACAAACAACATCTGAATCTTTTAATACCTGAAAGTTGTACAAGTCAACATTGACCGAATCTTGCCAAAATCTAACAGTTATAAAATCCCCTAAATTTGATTCCTTGATATAAGCAGCAGAAACACTTTTGGCATTTCTAAACAAATTACCGGCTATATTGTCGGGACATTTCTGAAGTTGCGACATTACAAATGCATCATGGCAGTACTTGACAAAGTTTGTCCAGTTTATGTGCATGTATGGGTCAACCTCGCTGGCTTGAACCTGTAAGCGCTGTTCTGTAAAGCCCACATTTTCTGGAATGGTCAGTCTGGTGAGTCTCAAGGGCTCGCCTTTTGCTTCTAAATATTTCTCCTTCCACCAATCAGGGAGTGGCGATGACTTTCGGGTTTCCTTGTGTACACAGACTGATTGTGTGTCATTTTCACACAGGAGAGTTCTTGTGCCTTGAAGTGAAATGGTTGTTTTGGTTTTGAAAGTTGTGTTTCCAGTATAGTCCAACTTGACATGAAGTTCCAAAGGTGATTTTATAATAGAAGTATCGTAAAGTTCTGGCAAAATTCTTGTTGAAGTTGAAGCAATGAACGCAAAGTATTTGTTGTAAAGTTTTCCCAAATCTAGGAAAGTTTCATTTGAAAATGTAGTAGCTCTGGAATATTCTACCATTTTAAGTACACTCCATGGTTGGATGTATGCTGTAGAGATAATAAAAATAACAATCATCAATCAGCTATTGGTACTTTTACATAAATCTGACATCCCTACACTACTGACAAATGTATAAGTATTCAGTCTTTATTGTATTTATTAAACACTGAAGGCTAGATATGCTGACATGTAAAACATACATAATTTGCAATGCAAATGTATCTCTGTGAAGGTAGTCACAATGTTCATTTTTTCAATTGAGATTTTGTTTTTGAAAAGCTGACCAATTCCATTTCTGTTTTTGTTGATTTCTTTTTCTTACAGTCCATGCCATGTGGTGTTGATGATCATGTCTGTTCATAGCTATCTGTCTCGTGTTCTGTCAATCATTTCTTATACTGATGATCCTCCATGCCATGATGTCAAACTGTCCAGTATCTTTTCTCTTGGTCTCCTCCAGCCTCTGCCTCCCTCAAAATTTAATGTTGTCACATCTTATTCCAGCTTTCTCCTTCTCACACTTGGTTTGATATGAAGGCAGGATATAATCGGTCACCCTAATAGAGCTTGCCTGCTAGGGAAGGGGTAGGGGATGTCTAAATGACGGGACACCCACTAGGCTAGCAATGAGACCGGGGGACTCCGACATGGCCATCAACCTGTCACTTGTATCCCAAGAGGCGGAATCAGACATACAATGGAGTGTCCTTGGAGATATGGAAGTGACCACCTCCCCTGTTCTGTGCTGATATCTAAGTCCAGCACAGTTAGGGCTATAAGAGCTCGCAGGGCATTCAGTTATGATTGCGACCACTCTTCGCTCTTGGGGTGGGGGGGGGGGGGGCGCTTAGATGACAGGGAAGATCTAAACCAATAAGAATAACTTTCATCCAACCACCATGATGGACACCAGAGGTGGAGAATTCATGGAGGGAAAAGAGAGCGGCCATAAGGAATTGGCAGAGGGTGCGGAGAGCAACCAATTCAGTTGATACAGAATTGGAGGAGGCTGAAAGATATAAAAAAGTAAAGGTGCAGGATTTTAAACTCCAGGCAGAAGAGACAAAAAGGTTTAAGTGGGAACAGTTTATAAATTAAGTCGGGGGGATGTCACATTGGGAAAATTCTGGACAAAGGGGAGGCTTTACGTGCACAATTTTTAAAACAGACGGATCAGCAAGATGGAGCTATTAGAGATAATGTCAGAGAAGCCTTGTCACGGGTCACTAGGAAGGAGGACTGTGAGATTAAGGTGGAGGATATTAGACAGGTACTGAAGTGGGCTAAAGACACAGTGCCAGGTCCGGATGGGGTGAGGTACTCCCATATCTCATCTCATCTCATCATGTTCCTCTTGTACCTTGCGGTGTCGAGGTGAAGTATAAACTTCGTGAGAGTGCCCGGTTATGGGCTTCGTATATCGACATTCCCATGGATTCTGTTATTCCCTCCGTCCAGCGTTTACGTGGTCGGCCTCTTCCTCTGTTTCCATCTGGTCTGTACGTCATTGCTTGTTGTGGCATGCTGTTGACTGGTAGCCTACTTGCATGGCCAAACCATTTGACTTGCTGCTTTCTAATAAAATCTAGAGCAGCTTTAACCCCCACTTTAGTCCTGATTTCTTCATTTCTGATCTTATCTCTTCTTGATACGTTGAGTATTCTTCTCAGGAACCTCATTTCTGTTGTTGTGATTTTTCTTTTCTCTTTTTCTGTCATTGTCCAGGTTTGGCATTGGTAGCACAGAGTTGGTAGGAAGATTGTGTTGTAAAGTGCTTTCTTAGTAGTTATTGATACATGTTTGTTCTTTAGTATTGGTGCCATTTGTCCAATGAGTTGATTTAGCCTTATTGCACCTATTTTCGATCTCGTCTTCTGATCTGCCATTTGATGATATTATACTTCCTAGGTACTTGAAGCTCTTTACTTGTTTCAAGGGATGTTCGTTTAGGTGAATTGTTGCTGTTTGTTCTTCTTTAGTTATAGTCATTACCTCTGTTTTGCTTGTGCTAATTTTCATGTTATGTTCCCTACACATTTCGTTTAGACTATTCATGTGGTCTTGTAATTCAGCTTCTGATTTTGCTATTAGTGCTTGGTCGTCCGCAAACAGGAGTTCTCTAATGGTTAGATTTGCAGATGGTTCTTCTTCTGTGTTCTCGTCATGCGGTATTCTTGCTGTCTCTGCTTGGCTGGTTTCTTTACATATGTTGTCTATATATGTTATGAACAAGAGAGGGGACAGGACACAACCTTGTCGTACTCCAGATCTTATGGTGAAGGGTTCTGAGTGTCCTCCAGTTGCTCTCACTATGCATTCACTGTTGTCGTATAAACTTCTACATAGGTTTGTTAGATGTGTACTCACTCCATATTGTTTAAGGATTTCCCACAGCTTGTTTCTATCTACCCTATCAAATGCCTTTTCTTGGTCAACAAAGGCTAAGTAGAGTGTTTCATTGAATTCAATTGATTTTTCTATAAGTTGTCTAAGAGCAAAAATGGCGTCTGTGCATCCTTTGTTTTTCCTAAATCCAAGCTGCGTTTCGCTTAGCTGGGGTTCTAAAGTAGTTCGTAATCTTTTTTCAAGAATTTTGCAAAATATTTTCCCAGTATGACTCAACAGTGAAATGCCTCTGTATTGTGTGCAATCTCTTTTGCTGCCTTTGTTTTTCCAAATTGGGATAATTATGGCGTTTCCCCAGTCTCGTGTTGTCTGTTGTTCTACCCAAACATGGTTGAATAGTCTATGTAGCCAAGCTGTTCCTACTTCCCTTGCTGCTTTAATTAGTTCATTTGGTATTTCATCCTGTCCTGGTGATTTGTTCAATGGGGCTAATCTGATGGCTTCTATAATTTCTTCTTTTAGTATGTCTGGTTCTAGTTCCTCGGTGACATCTGTGTAGGTCTCTTGAATTCCTGTGACATCTGATGGGATGTTGAGAAGTTGTTCGAAATACTGCTTCCATCTTATTAGGATGTGTTTTTTTTTGCAAAGATGGCTCTTTGTTTCAACCTAAGCATCAATACGGCGGAAATACCCCACGATTGGCTGCATAGCTACCTGGTCCCACTCCCAAAGCCAGATAAGGATCACTCCAGACTTAATGGATACCGAATCATAACCCTGCAAAACACGTATGGCGAAGTCCTCAAAAGGATAGTAGCACGCAGGCTCCAGCAACATTTTGAAAGTCGGAATCTGCTTTCCAAAAGGCTCTAGAGTTACCGGCCTGTGAAGGACACCTGGGCTAATGCTGCAACTTTTGCATTTGATGTCTACAAGGGCTTCCAGGATAAACAAGAGACAGTGGCGGTAGCTCTTGGCCTGGAGGATGCGTGTAACAGGGTTAGGATGATCGGTTGTTATGCACACTGTTGGACATGGAGATCTGCCATTGCCTTGTTAGATGGGTTGCGGCAGTCCTTTATGAACGTAAGGTTGCACTGCGCATGGGTTCCTGGACTTCTGACCCTTGTACTATTATACCTGAGTTGCCATAGGGATCTGCCTTGCCCCCAGTGCTCTTTAATGTCTACACCAGCAAAATCGCAGCTATTGAGACACCAGGTGTGGGTAGAATCTTGACATTTGCAGATGATGTGCTTGTGTATAGGGCAGAGGCAGAGCCAGTTTGGCGAAAGACTTACAGGTGGCAGTAAATAGGGTGGCAGAGTGGTACATGGACGCAGGGGCCATTATAACCCAGACAAGGTACTGGTTGTGTGGTACTCCCTGGATAACCGGATCGTCAAGGCAGATGTCCCAGGTATTATGTTGAATGGATGTCCTCTTAGTCAAGAGAGTAAATTTAAGTACTTGGGTATCACCTTTGACAGGTGTTTGTCTTTTAAGTATCATGTGGAAGCTTTGGTGGTGAAGGCTGGTAGGGAGCTTAATGCACTGAGGGGTGTGACTGCAACCAGGGTAGATCCGATGATGCTGTACAGGTTTTTTCAGCAGTTAATAATTTCTGTCATTGAGTATGGTTTGGCGCTGCTGACAGTATCAAAGAGCCAGCTTGAAAGGTTGGAGCGCATACAAAATGCTGTCATGCGGGTAGTCCTGTCATGCGGGTAGTCCTGGGATGCACAAAGAACACACCAATTATTTGCATGAGGCATATCCTGGCACGACCAACAATGACATTGGGTCCTTCAGTCCAAATGGTACCTGAGAGTTGCTGCAGATAAGGATCACTCCCTGCATGCAGGCATGGATATAGTCAAGAGTCATAGACTAAGATGAGGCAGGTCCTGGATGGCACAGGCGGAACTTTCTATACGTTAGGTGTGTGATCTAGAGACCATCAATCGTGAAAAAGAGTTTGTTGAAGTTCCGGAAGACATGTCGGACTGGCACAAGGTAATAATAACACTGGGTCACGAGTGCAGGGAATGGGCAGCGGGCCGTACTGAGTTTAAAGTGCAACAGTTGATCCAGAGTAACACACATGAAGGCGACATAGTCATCTACATCGATGGGTCAGTGGTGAGAAACAGACGTAGTGGTTGGGGTTTTATTGTAAAGGCTAATGGACAAGTTTTGAAAAAGGAGAGTCTGGCATATATGATTCTACAATCTCCAGCATGAGAATGGAGGGGAGGCAGTAACAGCGGCATTCTGTTGGCTGGAGGAGACTAATGCAACACACATTGTATTCATTACGAATTCAAAGAGTATGCTTAGTAAGGTGGAGAAAGGAATGTTTTGTGTGGAATGGCTATCATCACTTCAGAGGTCACAGATTGTGAGAATTGTATGGATATTTTGCCCTGGCCATGCAGGGGTGTGGGGGAATGAACAGGCTGATAGGCTAGCATGGAATGCACCTCTTGGTGGTAGATTGCCTATGGACAAGGGGGAGGTGGTCGTGCGCCCTATGGACAAGGGGGAGGTGGTCGTGCGCTTGTGGGACCAGGTGGAGAAGGCGGAGGTTCTGGAAGAATCTCAAAACTGAGAGGGAAGACCAGGAGGACTTTAAATCAGATAGCAGTGGGAACGATTAGTAGTATGACTCTTCGCTGGCTGTTGAACGAGCACGTATGGGAATGTCCTGAGTGCAGTGATGTCGGAACTCAACTCAACTTTCCTTCTCATGACATGCCCAGAAAATGTGGATTGTCTTATTCTGATGGGAGTAACAAGTTCTTTCTGTAAGTTAAATTCTTTTCTTGATTTACTCATTACATTTTACCGCTTTACTGCATTTCAACCTATTTCATTTCTGTCTGAGGAACACGGTAACATTACAAGAAATTAGAGAACACCTGATCAGTGTATGCAAAAGTCTATATAACAACCCTTTCCACTTCACAAATAGAATAAATTAGAGACTATCAAAGTTATTTCACATCAACAATAACAAATGTAAAGCCGCCAGGACTTAAATAATGCCAGCCACATAATAAAAGCTTGCTGAAGGCATATAAGGCACATTCATATGTTACCTTTGCTATTATATGCTTCATAAGGAAATCCGCCAGGTACAGTCACTTTGGCATTACAGGCATCGAGTATCTGGCTACAAAAGTTTGTTTGCTGGGCAATTCTGCAGAGATATTATAAGTGAATTGAAATTGAATATGTGAGGAGTAAAACAATTAAAGGACCCTTTCACTCACTCTACAGCACACTAGGCATGCAGAGCTAGACCTGTATTTCTGTAGACCAGTCGGTGGTCGGTGGGTCATGTGGTTAGTATCACACCAGCCATCTTCACTTCCCAAGACATTTGCTGGCAGCCATTTTAAACTGGGTCGACCCCACAATTTTTAAAATTTGAATCCACCTCTAAGGAGATTGAACCCATGACCACCGGGTGCGCAAGTGAGTGTCTAGCTCAGTGTTTCCCAACGTGGGGCCTACGCCCCACAGGGGGGAAATTCGATTGTTAAGGGGGGCAATTCGAAACTGGAAGAAATCGGCTGGATATAACAAAATGGGCAGACTTGAGACTGAAGTTAACTAAATTGGAACCTGACATAAAATCTCTTTGCAGCAAGCATCAAGCGCAATGATCTCACTAAATTTAAATAATAAATAATTACTAATAATTATAATAACATAGAAAAATGTTTCATTAAAATTATTTTGTACATGAATTACAGTTCATTATATGTTTTGAAAATTTACTTACTGTGTTTGCTCAATAATTTCTTATTAATTTCTTCCTAAAACCTATCATTCAAATTTCTTTAGTGAACATTTAAATTTTTGAATATTAAAAATAATGTATATGTAATGTGGGGGGGGGGGGGGGGGGGGGGGCATAAGAAGTTTAGAAAGGCTTAGGTGGGGCATAGCACAAAAAAGGTTGGGAAACACTGCTCTAGCTACTCACTCACAACCGCAGCTTCCTGAAATATGCATATATAAAAGTAAAAGAAAATAACCCTGCTTCTTCTGCTTGGCAAGTGGTTAGTGCTCATGTCTACCAAGACATAGATCATGGTTCAATCCCCAGTAGAGGCAGGACTACTTTCTCCTACCAGTACAACATGCAGGGTCAACCCAGTTTCATAAAAGTGAGTACAAAACAATATTTTAGAAGTTTCTTAGAATTTCTAGGAAGGAAATTCAATGAGCACAGGAACTTGCCATACTGTCTCACATGTCGTCATCATCATCATCATCATCATCATCATTTGCCATAAGCGTGGGTGGCCATGTTTCACCATCTCACGCGATCTATGTCTACCAAGACATAGGTCATGGTTCAATCCTCAGCAGAGGCAGGACTACTTTCTCCTACCAGTACAACATGCAGGGTCAACCCAGTTTCATAAAAGTGAGTACAAAACAATATTTAAGAAGTTTCTTGGAATTGTCTAGGAAGGAAATGCAATGAGCACAGGAACTTGCCATACTGTCTCACATGTCATCATCATCATTTGCCATAAGCGTGGGTGGCCATGTTTCACCATCTCACGCGATCACCAGTCGTGGATCATCTCTGTGTTCTTGTCTCAACCATACCACGTGGCCAAGCCATCCAGGTATTTAATTCTCTGCCTTCCCCTTGTTATTTTCCTTTGTCTTGCCAACTGTCACCAAGTTCTCCAATTTATTTCTTCTCATAACGTGTCCATAAATTTTGACTGTCTACGTCTAATTTCTGTAATCAGTTTACGGTTTTCATTTGTTTCTTGTAAGGCTTGGTCATTGGTTTTTCTGTCTGTTCATGGTGTTCTTTGCATTTTCCTCAGAAACCACATTTCTCATTTGTGACAGTCTAATGCCTTCATGCCTCAACCACAAATCTGCTATCTTTACCTTCTATAAAGAACTTAACTTTACATTGTTGATAAGGATTTTACACTATTGAAAAGGACTTTACATTGTTGATAAGGAAATTACAGTGTTCATAAGGACTTTACATTGTTGATAAGGACTTTTACAAACAGTATTAGCTCTTTAATGAGATTGTCTTGCCAGATGCAGGACTGTCATCAATCTTTAAGGTAGTTGTCAGATATAGTTGTAGTTTAAGGGTCAATTACATCCACAACTGGGATGATGTACTGCATCACTATTACAAAGTGAGTAGTTACAACACAAAACAAAGCAACTAGTTTTCAACCACAAATATTGTAACAGACATCTCCAGCTTATATAGTTCTATTCTAATTCTAACTGTAACAGACATCTCTAGCTTATATAGTTCTATTCTAATTCTCACTGTAACAGACATCTCTAGCTTATATAGTTCTATTCTAATTCTCACTGTAACAGACATCTCTAGCTTATATAGTTCTATTCTAATTCTCACTGTAATAGACATCTCTAGCTTATATAGTTCTATTCTAATTCTCACTGTAATAGACATCTCTAGCTTATATAGTTCTATTCTAATTCTCACTGTAACAGACATCTCTAGCTTATATAGTTCTATTCTAATTCTCACTGTAACAGACATCTCTAGCTTATATAGTTCTATTCTAATTCTCACTGTAATAGACATCTCTAGCTTATATAGTTCTATTCTAATTCTCACTGTAATAGACATCTCTAGCTTATATAGTTCTATTCTAATTCTCACTGTAACAGACATCTCTAGCTTATATAGTTCTATTCTAATTCTCACTGTAACAGACATCTCTAGCTTATATAGTTCTATTCTAATTCTAACTGTAACAGACATCTCTAGCTTATATAGTTCTATTCTAATTCTCACTGTAATAGACATCTCTAGCTTATATAGTTCTATTCTAATTCTCACTGTAGCAGACATATCCAGCTCATATAGGTCTAATCAGAGTCACCCTCTCCCCGAGGAGCAGCTGGCCAAGTGGCTAGAATATCAGATTCTCTTTCGGGAGACCCAAGTTCAAACCATCGGTAAGGTGTGCCATACACCGCAAGGTACTATACTGGCAGTAAATGACAGTCTGACAGAGCCACTCCTGAACCCAGACCAACAACACTCTGTCTTGGAAAAAAGTCCATGTCTGCTGAAGATCAAACCCTAGGCTAGTATGTCTACAGGCACATGCACTAACCACTGAACCACCCATATCCTTGATATTTATAAAAACATATGACAATGCAATATGCAAATGAAAACATCAATGTAACTATACTATTGTTCTTATATGAGATGCTTGGAAACTGTTTTCTTAAATAAACTGCAGACAGCAACATACCTGGTAAATGTGTGTCCAGACACAAACCGTGAGGTTAACGACATGCTTTCTGCAATACAAAAAAGGAATAAGTTTGTATAACGTTGTCCATTTTACTGAAAGTAGTGTCCAGACTTATATTAATATAATGTAACATGGCAGATAAACAAGATCATGGCATAATGAGTGGGTCTGTTAGTGTAACTGTTAGGACGTAACGCTGACAACAGCATGAGAACGGTTGTGCAAGGGTTCGATGCCATCTCTTGACATTCACAAGAGGAGAGACTGACCACCTATTCCATCGTGCACTCAGGCCTACAAAATGTGATGGTCCAAACACTTCACAAACTTACAACAAGTTCCTGCTACATGACCTTTGTCATGGCATAATGACATGGGGTGTCCAGTTCCATTCATTGTTACCGTATCCTCCCTGATAATTTGTATACTCCAAATATCCACAAGTTATTTTTCCAGGCTGGAGTATTCTTAGACCTGTTCTCCTCCAGAAAACATTACTGCCACTATTAGCGAGCCAAACAAGAATCACTCTCTCTGAAAGCAGGCACAACATCTATAAGAAATTGTAAGTAAGTGAAATAATTGTGACGGCTAAACAAAGGAAAGACAAATACTTCCTGTCATCATTATTCGTTCCAAACAATTCAAACGTTTAATATGGCTAAAGCATTTCAGTTTGTGAGACATGGTACTGTTTATTTGCTACTCAGGCAAAATTTCGAAATGAGAAAACTACCCGGAAAAAATATTTATAGCGCGTACTCTTACGGGTTAGAAGCTCATTATATGGAGCGAATATTTTCACGCGTGTATGACGGTTAGCCATTATTCGCGGCCAGTAACGGTTACCTAATATGTTGCTTCATTTTGACACCTCATACTAATGAAAAACCCGGGAAGTACAGAAGCATTAAGCTTTAACAGAATGCCACAGCGTAAAGAGAGATAGAATAATTTATTAATGATTATTAATCATGTATTAATCACGAGGAAGACGTAAAAAGGTTACAGTCATGTAGGAATCACGAGGAAAATGTCCAGAGAGTTACAATTATGTAGCAATTATGAACAAAACGTTAACAGAAATACAATCCTGTAGCAATGATGAGAAAAACGTAAAGCGAGTTACAATCCTGTAGCAATGATAAGGAAAACGTGAAGAGAGTTACTGTCCTGTAGCAATGATGAGGAAAACGTAAACAGAAATAGAATCCTGGAGCAATGATGAGAAAAACGTATAGAGAGCGAAAAAAAAAAAAACAAAGCGAAAAAAAAGGGAGGAAAAAACATTCCTGTAGCAATGATGAGGAAAACGTAAAGAGAGTTACAATTCTGTAGCAATTATGAGAAAAACGTAAAGAGAGTTACAATCGTGTCGCAATGATGAGGAAAACGTGAAGAGAGTAAACAATCCTGTAACAATCGTGAAGAGAACGTCAAAAAGTATGCAATCATATAACAATCATGAGAAAAACGTCAAGAAACACAATCTTGTAATAATCATGAGAAAAACGTCAAGAAATCTGCAGTTCTGTAGCAGACATAAGACAAATTAAATCTTCATCACGTACTTTAGAGTGAAAGACCACTTTCTTCATCGCATTACTACTCCAATTTCGTTTTTCTCACCATACAAGGATAATCACAGTTCAGTGCACACACACTGTAGCATGAACCAGGATCTAACACAAGAGTTTTGAAATGTAATACTCGAGAAAGATGTTGAAAGTTATAAGAACAACTGTGTTCCTAATCAGGTAATATAATATACCTAGGCCCACTGTCTACCTGGGATACGCCTAGCTTTATAACAAATAACATGTTTATAAGTGAAAACACATGACACTGGCAGAATATTATTTCCCATGGGAGGTTCTAAACTCTAGTTCTGTCGATAAAGTAAAGTGACCAGGGAATGGTTTGTCTGTGTTCCTACTTTCACTCGACTGATTCTAATGCTGTTTTACACTTACGCGCGCGCTGTCTGTCTATCGCTAAAACCGTATCACGTGGTTGGGACATGAACTCAGCGCGTCAGAGAAGGTCTATGCAGACAGCGGACAGGGACGACAGTGGTATTTAAACTGCGGTGAGCAATGGGACGGCAGCAATACAAGTGGGTAGATAACTTCAAGAGAGGGGGTCAGCATGACCGAATAGAAATAAGAGTGCTATCTTTTAAACTTCCGGTGGGCTGATGCTGAGGTAGCAGATTCATACCCTATACCGGTCAGTTGGACTAAAATGTTGACTTCTCGTCCTTGACTTGAGGACGTAAATTACATGAACGTCAGAAGTCGGAGTGGGTTCGCCTGATAGCGAAGGACACTGGTAATAGGGAAAGCTAATCCACACGCAAAAATCAGTCCTGTACACTAGAAGTAGTACTGCGTATATGGACTACGTTTGAGTTAAAAGCGAGCGAACGCAAGAAACAAATCAATAAACAAAAACAAAATCAAGAGATGGACGAACAGCAGTCTGTCGGATTGAAAATCTACAGCCAGAGATAGAAAGTGTCTGAGATTCACTATGGCCAGCCTTTATAATGGAGACGGTACTTGACTGATTAATTTACAGTGTCCCTGGGAGATAAGACTTTTTAAGCTTCATTATCTGTGCATTCAGACCCACGAAATGGATGACCCTATCACAGAACAGGCCTTTAGTAGGTTGTTGCGTCAGGAAAGAAATGTAAATGTTTAGGGACGTGGAATGAATGATCTAGAGGTGTCAAGAGAGGCCCAAGGGTTGTAATAACTTGACGACGACGATATTTCTGAGCCAATATCTTGACTTGACGACGACGACCTTTCTGAGCCAATACCCTGTATTATGTTTCTACATTTGTGACTTCATCCCTATAATGACAATTATAGTTAGTTAGTTAGTTAGTCGCAGTTCCAACTTCACAGCAACGGGTCGTCCCCATTATGCTCTGTTCCTGTGCCAGTGAATATCACACAAAACGCTCCCCACTGCCCAATGTGAAAAGTGGAAAAGACAGAAGTCTCGACAAACAACAGCCTGCACAGATATGAGATACACTGTGCATAATGCCGCCGCCAGAATGTCAGTGGTGATGATGATGGTAGAGGAGCGGCTGACCGAGAGGCTAGAACGCCGGACTCTCATTCGGGAGGCCCGGGTTCGATCCCTTGGTAGGGTGTCGGATTTTTTTCTGTCGGGGGCAAAAAGAAAAGCCTAATCTGCACAGTTCGCGGCGACTGCACTAGCCAGGCGGCCTTTATTCCTCAGGCCCAAAGACCCCTCTGCCATACTCCGCAAGGTACTATGATGGCAGTAAATGACAGTTTATGACAGATGGTGGTGATGATTATATCGCTGGTGGCGGTGATGATAATGATAATTATAGCAGTTGTGATGATGATGATGATTATAGTATTGATGATGATAATGATGATGATGATAAAATCAGACATTAAGAACTGAACGCAACTAGCAATAAACATTTTATAAAACGAAGAACGTTATAATTTCACGCAACAAATTCTTGTCAGTAGTAAAAACATTCACAGAACACATGCCCACTTGTCATCTTGAAAAACCAGTAAACAAGTAAGGAAAATCCCTCGAAGTCCACATGTTAACAATAACACTGCAGCCACAATGAGCAATCTAAATGTGCTGAGATTAATTAACATATTATGTACCAAGCGACACACCATACGTACGCCCACAGGTGCAGGTGTAGGCAAGTTCTAAAGCTGGGTGGGGGAGGGGGGGGGGGTTTAGTAGCATATCCTTTACAGGGCGTAGCAGTCAACCCCAGCATTTTTTTGACCGTTCGTAATTCCTGAGCACATTTACGTTCAGTAGTTTGCCATTGGTTTCTGAACGACCGGCACTCATACCATTTAATAAAAACAAAACAAACGCAAGGCAGTCTGCTGCCAAATCGCCTGCAGCTGTGTTTCGAACGCGGTATGTGGGATTACGAACTGCATCCGTAACCTCTACGCTACCAAGTAAATTTAAACTCATACATTTATTATTGGTAATTTGTGTTAAAAATCAACACACAATGAAGATACGGTTTTGCAAGAAGTACGTACTTGTTCTGTTATATTTAAAAAAAAAAAAAAAAACGCACACACTACACAATGAGTACACTTATAAATCTTAAAACATTTGTGTTATGTATTGTAATTTTAAAACATAAAATGAAAACAAAACTAAACAATGCCGAGTGTGGAGTGACACCGTTTAACATATCACAACAGTCCTGTTTTAGGGCTTTGAACAGGGCATCACAATGTCACACAGGGACGGGGGGAACTCTGAACAAGCATATGTTAAATGTAAGACTTTCACTGGATGACCTACCACCATGCTCATGCGGGCAGTGTGATTCTACTGCAGAGCATGTTCTCCAGGATCTCCCATGTAATTGCGAGCTAAGGAGTTAATAATAATACTGGCCTAGCGAGACGGCACTGCATTCACAATTGTATGGAACAAAAGAGGAGCTTCAAAAACCCATTTACTACATCACGAGAACTTGTGTGTCGGTGTAAACATGGAAGAACGAACGCTAGAAGAAGAACAGAGCTGTATATGTTTTCGTTGCTCTATACATTATTTGCTGGCTTCCTGGTCTAGATGTTAGCAACTTTTCTCTATAATCTCGTATACTCTCGTAAGTAACGTGACGGTGAGAATCAGCAGTGGTTCGAATCGCGTCGGTAACTTACAAGGTATGTGAGCCGGCCGCTCAGAAATCAATGGCAAACTACTGAGCGTAATCTTGCCAAGAAATCAACAATCAGCTGAAAGATGCTGATGTTGACAGCGATGTCCTATACAGGATATGCAAACATTTTATTTATTTATACATTATTTACTCCTCTGTTACAGCCATCTGATAAATTAACCCACTCTTTCTGAGCCAATATCCGGTATTCTGTTTCTACATTTGTGACTTTCATCCCAATGTACAAGAAGGGTGAAGACATGCGTGCTTCGTGTAGAGTGGCATGCTTCCATTAAAACATCAAAGATGTGTTGGCTCTTTTCCCCAGGATATGCTGGTGTGGTAAAATAAACGAGCTGGCGGGCAGACTGACTGGATCTGTACAGTTGGGTGAGGTATTCGTCCACGACAAGGAAGGAGTGGTCAGGGCCCTTTGGGAATTTGTGTATAGTGTGGGGGAATAGATAAATCATAGTGGCCTGGAGATAATGGTTCCGCAGCGCATTATCAGAGGATCTTGCTCCCTACCCATTACTCCGAGGAAAGACCACAAGCACATATGATCAGACTGAAACTGGTACCATTAGCACTGGGATTCTTGGCTGGCTACTGAAGATGAGAATGGGGCACTGGGAATGCCCTGAGTGATGTGATGTTGGTTTTTAACTCAACTCATCTCAACCCTAATGTATTCCACTTCACTGTTTAATTTCCCCTCATGCGGTCAAACATTACTTTAACATAACCGGTGTCTGGTACCAACAGGGTTGAGACACCGGAAATGTATCACAAATATTAGAAGAAAACAGTAGACATTTTTCTTTGGTCTTCCTGTGGAGAAGAATGAAAACAAGAGGATGTGAAGTCATGGAGAGGAGTATCCGGATGTCACATATGCTGGTAGTGGGTTGTCCTTGTAGATATATACGCGTGCGCGCGTGTGGGGTGTATGTAGATCATCTCGCAACGACTACAATATTCACACTAACAGTGTACTTCACAGTTCATATACACAACAGTACGGATCTGTGTCCGAATGTGGACAAGCATACATATTACATCAAAAACCAAAACAGTGGAAACACGTCGATTCTTTTGTCGCCGATTTATTGAAGTAATAGACTGGAAATAGACGAGTGGTGAATAAACAATCATTGTAGGTCATTAACAGCTGCTTACACACTCACTCCAAGAAACTAATGAGCGGGTGACATGGCATTGGTGTCCTTGATTGTGATAAACCTCGTATGCGGGATTGTTCCCTCAATGTCCCAGTGCTGATCCAGGCTTCCGTTTTGCGGGATAGACACGCCGAAGCTCATACGGTACCCTCATTTCTTGACAGACATTTCATATGTATCTTTAAACACAGACCACACGTTAATGAATGACGATCCATTAATTTTTTTAACTGAGTCTCTTAAGCATTACACTCCATCTCAAACATTGCAAACTCTCAGGTACATTAATATATCGCTGACCAGGTGATGGGTCATGATTATCATTCACTGCATTCCTCTTACTCAATGCCGAGTCAACACATGTTAACTACATAATTACTTAAGTACTCATACATTCTAGAAATCTACTGAAATGTGACACTGTTGGAACAGGATGCTATCAATTTGTGGTTGCCCTTCCTAATAGAGAAGAGTCTTTACTTTTAAATGGGGTGCTTTACAGTTTATTCAGGATGGATAAAGCTATGCTGAACATTACTACATCACATGGCTTTTGTCCCACAAGGTCAAACTGCCGGTGCAACAGTTCAATGGCAGTTCTGATGTCAACAGTTTCACAACTGGGTCAGTTTTCACGACACAAGTCTTAGGTAATTTTGTCTGGGTTTATAATGGAAATGCCATATCCTGCAAAGCAGGCGGTCTGATATGCTGAGCCATCTGTGTAAGCCTAGATCTGTAATGCTGGGTAGCTGTTTATCATGCGCAGGGCACATGGCTTATGCACTCCTGGGAGTGAGTCCTTGTTAACCATATTATCAAGTAGTTTTGTTTTTACTGTTGAAAAGCAGTTTTCATAAAATTATCACTCTATTTATCTATCTTGTGGGGCATAGCGTTTGTCTATTTCTTCTTTGGTCAAACTTTATGTTTTCAGGTTTTAATCATTACTCTGTCTGAATGGTCTTTCTCTCATCATCTGTACCTTACCACAGCTTCAGTCAGTGCTCTCTTTCACCGTGTGTATAGTGGCTCTATGTTGGTAACTATTTAATAAGCAGCTACAGATGTCAACCTCATTCTCCCAAAATAAGTCTCAGACCCAGGTTCTACACATGGTCCAGACATGAGGTGATGGTAGTCCTCACCATGGTCTAGAGGGGTAGGTTGTAATCCATCACTGACCTAACATGGTCCAGACATGAGGTGATGGTAGTCCTCACCATGGTCTAGAGGGGTAGGTTGTAATCCGTCACTGACCTAACATGGTCCAGACATGAGGTGATGGTAGTCCTCACCATGGTCTAGAGGGGTAGGTTGTAATCCATCACTGACCTAACATGGTCCAGAAATGAGGTAATGGTAGTCCTCACACGGTCTAGAGGGGTAGGTTGTAATCCGTCACTGACCTAACATGGTCCAGACATGAGGTGATGGTAGTCCTCACCATGGTCTAGAGGGGTAGGTTGTAATCCATCACTGACCTAACATGGTCCAGAAATGAGGTAATGGTAGTCCTCACACGGTCTAGAGGTGTAGGTTGTAATCCGTCACTGACCTAACATGGTCCAGACATGAGGTGATGGTAGTCCTCACACGGTCTAGAGGTGTAGGTTGTAATCCGTCACTGACCTAACATGGTCCAGAAATGAGGTAATGGTAGTCCTCACACGGTCTAGAGGGGTAGGTTGTAATCCGTCACTGACCTAACATGGTCCAGACATGAGGTGATGGTAGTCCTCACCATGGTCTAGAGGGGTAGGTTGTAATCCATCACTGACCTAACATGGTCCAGAAATGAGGTAATGGTAGTCCTCACACGGTCTAGAGGTGTAGGTTGTAATCCATCACTGACCTAACATGGTCCAGAAATGAGGTAATGGTAGTCCTCACACGGTCTAGAGGTGTAGGTTGTAATCCGTCACTGACCTAACATGGTCCAGAAATGAGGTAATGGTAGTACTCACCACGGTCTAGAGGGGTAGGTTGTAATCCATCACTGACCTACCATGGTCCAAAAATGAGGTAATGGTAGTCCTCACACGGTCTAGAGGTGTAGGTTGTAATCCATCACTGACCTAACATGGTACAGAAATGAGGTAATGGTAGTCCTCACCACGGTCTAGAGGGGTAGGTTGTAATCCATCACTGACCTAACATGGTCCAGAAATGAGGTGATGATAGTCCTCACCACGGTCTAGAGGGGTAGGTTGTAATCCAACACTGACCTAACATGGTCCAAAAATGAGGTAATGGTAGTCCTCACACGGTCCAGAGGTGTAGGTTATAATCCATCACTGACCTAACATGGTCCAGAAATGAGGTAATGATAGTACTCACCACGGTCTAGAGTGGTAGGTTGTAATCCATCACTGACCTACTGTCACACGTTTCTTGATGATAATATCACGAAGTTCTTACGATGATATGCTCATGATATTATTGTGTGATGGTCGTTGTCTAGGTAACGATACTCATGGTGTGTCAATGGAGATATCTGTCTTGCAATGTAACTCACCCCCGCAGTGCATATTCACTAGGCATTAAACAAGATTCCGTTGGCGCACATAATCCTTTATTACAGAAATAAGACGGACAAACGGAACATGTTTATACATCCAGAAACATAATGTAATCCATAGAATATAACTATCCTCCTCACAATTTAACCAGCACACATCAATGCCTTCTCACGGCTGGCTTCTAATCTCAATCCACCAGACAGGTAATCCAGCTACAATCCTCGGCTGGATCTCACACAATACAACCCACACCTTGGGTTGGAGCCACTGCTCAACTATAGAACCCACTCTGGGTTTTGGCCTACACTCAATACAGAACCCACTCTGGGTTCCGGCCTGTCTTCCCAACTCGAAGAACAACACAACACCGGAGCTCTCTCTTCAACGACCTGACCCGCAGTCGGTCTCTTCTCTCCCTGACTTTTCAGTACCTTGACTTCACACAACACACCACTCTCTTTCGACCCATCCCCCCTGGGGTCCACACTCACCCTTCCCATTATTTCTAAGGACTGGCTGTTTACTCGTAGCCAAGTCAGTCACTTTACTGTCTCCCACTTTCATCTCCATTCTTTCTCATGCCCGGTCACTCAACTCAATGTCAGTGACCCAGGCTTATGTCATTACCCCCCTCTTAAAAGAAAACTTCGTTTTCAAACATTGGGAGACTAAAACTTACTAAATATGTGACCCAGACATATAGCCTGGGTAGCCCTAAGTATGGCTGCACCTTACTCCAGCTACCACACTACATAATACATCAAATGCTCATAGTACACTCCTATATTCATCACACATAAATACAACCATCTATCTTGTGTATCAATGCATGAACTAATACATCACATCATAATAATAATACATCATAGAAAATCATTATACTTATGTACCCACAGGTCTCTTACTACTTCACGACCCCACAATACTATTTGTGTACCGACCCTATATCAGGTGGTTCTGTTCTTGCATTAACCCACCTCTGATTCCTGTCGATGCTGTGTCTACCTTTCATGTACCCATGACTCATGGTACCTCTACAATTACAACATCTGTTTGCTATCCCTAGCCCTGGGTCAGTAATGTCGCGAAAACTCTTTTGACCTGACTCAACTTTCCTATCTGCATATTGCACCGTTACACTTGAGTCTCTGTTTAGTCTGAGCTCTTTATTCAATCTTGGCCCATATACCTGGCACCTTGCTTTCTGCTGCATATGCCTTTTGCCTATGTGCCCTGCACATGCACTATCCTGAGCTGTTCTAGTATATCGGTCTCTCTGTGCTACAGGTACTGCTCCTTGCCCACGTGCAGTTCTGCTATCTGAAAACCTGCGAGTGAGAACATTGTTCTTCCTCTCGAAACACCATCTACCTTTCTTTGACTGCCTATGTTCTACTCTCCAACACCCTTGGGAACATTTGTTCAGAGTAGTATCTTGTCTCTGGGATTCACTAGCACTATATTTGGGATCCATTCTCATCTGCTCAGCTGTACTATCCTTGTCCTGAGTTCCTGTGTCTACTTCAAGTGCCTCTTCTACCTCAGCTATACTCTCTAATTTAGGTTCTCTTGTGGTAACTACCTCATTACTGCTTACACTATATTTTCGGTCCCAATAAACTACTTCCTCTTCTGTACAATCTTTAACTCCTATAACATTTCCTATGATCAAATCAGCCACTGGTGAGTCCAAAACACACGCTGTCACTCTTCCAGTGATGTATGGTGTTTTTTACTGTTATTATGGCTACTGGGTAGAACTCTACTGTGCCGTTGAATGTTATGCATCTAATCTTTTTCCCTGTATAATCCGAGGGACCTATTAAACTTCTCCTCACTCCGATAGACGTACATCCGGAATCCCTAATTGTTAACGCTGGTCTATCATTGACAAATCCCTGATGCAGCTTCAGACTTCCTCCTTCATGCACCGCTGATCCTGCTTTTACTGTATGACCACATATTAGGACTGGCTGACTGTCTTTTTCAAAAAGAGGTTTGCACCCACTACAATCTTCATTGTTCAGCGTCTCAATTACTTGCGCTGCATTTGAGTGCTCTGTTTCTCTCATCCTACATTGATGGCTGATATGCCCATTCTTTCCACATTTGAAACAAGTAATCTCCCTTTTAGTGTTGTTCGTTGGTCCATCTGATGGTTGTGCATCACACTGTGCTGCCTTGTGTCTCCAACTCCCACAATTCCAACATCCGGCATAATTTGGACGTCTCTGGAAGTTCCCTCTTCTATATGGGTACCGTCCTAATCTACCAACATTGTTTCCTCGGAAACCATTGTCTTGAAGTTCTTGCTGCTCACCTTTCTGTGCCGAATCCACGCTTTTCGCCCTTGGTCTGATGACTGGATTCTGGTCCTGTTTAGTGTACGCTGCACAGACTATTTCCTCACTCATTAGTTTCCCAATAGATACGTTAGGATGTGCAGTCATATAGTTTTGCCCTAACTGAGACATTGTGTCTATGTCCTTTGGCTTCCGTTCCTCAAAGAACGCCACTAAATTAGAATTGCATGCAGATACAACCTTGTCTCTTAACATTAGATCTACTAATTTATTAAAATCTTTCCCTATTTCTGCAAGCTCCATCCACTTATTAAATGTATTCTTTACTGTGTTAACAAAATCTGTGAAATCTTGATTTGTCTCTGGCCCTAACTGTCTAAACTTTGTTCTATATCCATGCTCAGTTAGTTGGAACTTTGTCAGCAAACGTTAACGTAAGATAGTGTAGTTGTTCCTTTCTTCTACAGGTAAATTGAACATGGTGTCTAGTGCCTTGCCCGTAAGAAGCTCCCCTAGTCTAATCGCATACTGTTCTCTGGGGATGCCTAACACTTTCGCACTTGCTTGAAATCTGTCAAGATAAGCTTCAAGGTTGTCTCGGTCCGTAAAATATGGCAGTTTTAATCTCTGTGACGACTGCGACGGTTTTCTACTTTCCTCACTTTGACCCTTTGAAGATAGTTCTAGTTTTCTGAGAGCAATTTCAGCTTCCATCTTAATCTTCTCTTTCTCAATTTCCACTTTCATTTGTGTCTCTTCTTGTAGACGCTTGTTTTCTATTTCAGCTAACTTTACTTGTGTCTCTTTCTCTTCCTGTAGACGCTTGTTTTCAATTTCAGCTAGTTTTACTTGTGTCTCTTTCTCTTCCTGTAGACGCTTGTTTTCCATTTCAGCTAGTTTTACTTGTGTCTCTTTCTCTTCCTGTAGACGCTTTGCCTCGCGTTCATTATGCCTCTCCTCTCTTTCCGTCTGTTGTTGTTCTTTTGCTTCGGCATACTCCTGTAACTCTTTACCCTTCAGGCCTATTCTTTCACCTGCTTCAATATAATCCATTAAAGTAGGCATCTTGTACTTGTGGACACGTTGCTGTCTGTCAGGCAACTATAAAAGTAAAGACTCTGCTACTAGTCTTTGTGTGCCTTCAATAAGTACAATACCACTCCCTGTGTACGTAAATTCGTAGTGCTAATAATGTCACCCTGTACTCACCCAGTCACTCTATAAGCCCTAGGTAGTGAGGGGGGAAGTATCACCTATACTCCCTCGTATATATATCTATGACCAAAAGTTCATGAAGTCCCTGGAAATATTGTTAAACATACATATAAAAACATATACACACAAATGGATGATAACACTAAGTGATGACTATCCAACGCTAGACTTCACAAGCTGAGTACACGGAGACGATGATGACACAGAAATAAACCACAGTAACAACCACAAGCTTGTGTAGAGACACCCACAGTGCGCGTAACATATAAACATAAATTGACCACGACCACTAGACAGCAGAAATGACGAAAGATCACCATACAAAAATATATCCGAACACAACAAATATCATATATAAATATAACGAAAAGAAAGAGAGAAAGAAAAGGAATATATACTGAAAATATACACAGATTTGACGTCAGACAACTCGGCTCTAGATATTGGTTAAGACTCTTTCAATGCCCCTGCACGATACGTCAACTCATTAACGTTTTTCTTACAAAAATATCGTAAGCACCAGAAAGACTAATAAATTATTGTGCTGTATCCCGACTCTCGAGAAACACCCCAACAAATCTCCTACTCTTGACAAACACTGGACCACATACAAGTAACAGCTTAACAACCGAAAACAATATTTATAAGACAATGAGCAGCAAACAGAATGTCCACATCGTTGGCCGATAAATATGTGCCCACTAATCCGTCGCCAAAAGTTCTTTTTATTCAATGTCTACGACGCTAGATTTCAAACCGACTTCTTGTTTTGTTGCGTGGTTATTGAATTCACGTGGTGATCAAAAGTTCCAACTGTCGACAAAAGTTGAAGATGATAGTGATATCCGTAACGTTATTGTACTTTCTCTGTACGTGGTAATAATCCAAAGTGTTCTTTCGATTTGTTGTTACTCTCGTTGCGGAGATGGCGCTTTGCTGTATCATATATGTTATAGATCCACCAAAAGAAAAGACCACAATAATGGCAATAAATGTTCAACGCTTTCACTCTGTACAGTCAGTTCTTTTTGGCAACTGTATGTAACTATGTTCGCGGAGATGCCACGTCATCAATCGTTGACAAAATGTTTGCTGATTATAAGGTAATGAACACAAAGGGCTTTTAACAAAGCCGAACATAAAGTCTTGTTTCACACAAAAACAGCTTGTTTATCCAGTTCCCCTATGGAACATCTCAGTAACTTTCCACGGCCTTGACCTTGCCGGACACTTCAATTTCTCTTTATCACTCTCAGTGAAAAATTCCTCCGTAACACAGTTTTCACACAAACACTTGACAGCCCCACCCGGCTGCGGTAGGGGTACTGTTACTATCCCCTTCAGTCAACTGTCCGTCAAATCAGCGACTGCCAATTTCCCCAGTACCTGGACGCTGGTGTACCCACCCGTCCTATTTACTGCGTCGAATAATCTTGACCAGTCAACTTGCAACAACACAGTGCGATTGCCTCCAGCACACACACACACCTGTCAATATCTTTGATTTTCTTCAATCCTTGGTTCAATCCTGTCAAACACACACACTTTAGGACTGATCGCACTTGTTACAAACACTGTTTTGTCCACTCGAATTTACCTGTGCTGTCCTTGAACAAACACCCCTGCTACTGCAATCGACTCTCCCGGTCGATTTGTCCTGCGTTAATTCTTGGCGTCCCCGCCTCGTCTGTTTATGCGTGCTGACCGCCGTTAATTTACCTGTAGTGGACTTGACGTGAACTGACTGCTCGCCTGTGACCTCCGCCGCGCATTTTCCCCGCGCGCTGACAGTTTTTCTTGGATGTGGCGTCTTATACACACCAAAGAGTTGCTGTTAATTTCTTGACGCAGTACTGTCTAAATTGATGGCACGAAGTCACCGATAATAACTCCTCTCTTTCAGCGAAGAGCCCACAAACATCTCAGAATGACAACACTCTCTATAATGTTCTTAATTGGACGTAGCCCTCAGATGTCACACGTTTCTTGATGATAATATCACGAAGTTCTTACGATGATATGCTCATGATATTATTGTGTGATGGTCGTTGTCTAGGTAACGATACTCATGGTGTGTCAATGGAGATATCTGTCTTGTAATGTAACTCACCCCCGCAGTGCATATTCACTAGGCATTAAACAAGATTCCGTTGGCGCACATAATCCTTTATTACAGAAATAAGACGGACAAACGGAACATGTTTATACATCCAGAAACATAATGTAATCCATAGAATATAACTATCCTCCTCACAATTTAACCAGCACACATCAATGCCTTCTCACGGCTGGCTTCTAATCTCAATCCACCAGACAGGTAATCCAGCTACAATCCTCGGCTGGATCTCACACAATACAACCCACACCTTGGGTTGGAGCCACTGCTCAACTATAGAACCCACTCTGGGTTTTGGCCTACACTCAATACAGAACCCACTCTGGGTTCCGGCCTGTCTTCCCAACTCGAAGAACAACACAACACCGGAGCTCTCTCTTCAACGACCTGACCCGCAGTCGGTCTCTTCTCTCCCCGACTTTTCAGTACCTTGACTTCACACAACACACCACTCTCTTTCGACCCATCCCCCTGGGGTCCACACTCACCCTTCCCATTATTTCTAAGGACTGGCTGTTACTCGTAGCCAAGTCAGTCACTTTACTGTCTCCCACTTTCATCTCCATTCTTTCTCATGCCCGGTCACTCAACTCAATGTCAGTGACCCAGGCTTATGTCACCTACCATGGTCCAAAAATGAGGTAATGGTAGTCCTCACACGGTCTAGAGGTGTAGGTTGTAATCCATCACTGACCTAACATGGTACAGAAATGAGGTGACGATAGTCCTCACCACGGTCTAGAGGGGTAGGTTGTAATCCAACACTGACCTAACATGGTCCAAAAATGAGGTAATGGTAGTCCTCACATGGTCTAGAGGGGTAGGTTGTAATCCATCACTGACCTAACATGGTCCAGAAACGAGGTGATGATAGTCCTCACCACGGTCTAGAGGGGTAGGTTGTAATCCATCACTGACCTAACATGGTCCAAAAATGAGGTAATGGTAGTCCTCACATGGTCCAGAGGTGTAGGTTGTAATCCATCACTGACATAACATGGTCCAGATATGAGGTAATGGTAGTACTCACCATGGTCTAGAGGGGTAGGTTGTAATCCATCACTGACCTAACATGGTCCAGAAATGAGGTGATGGTAGTCCTCACCATGGTCCAGAGGGGTAGGTTGTAATCCATCACTGACCTAACATGGTCCAGAAATGAGGTAATGATAGTCCTCACCATGGTCTAGAGGAGTAGGTTGTAATCCATCACTGACCTAACATGGTCCAAAAATGAGGTAATGGTAGTCCTCACACGGTCCAGAGGTGTAGGCTGTAATCCATCACTGACCTAACATGGTCCAGAAATGAGGTAATGGTAGTACTCACCACAGTCTAGAGGGGTAGGTTGTAATCCACCACTGACCTACCATGGTCCAAAAATGAGGTAATGGTAGTCCTCACACGGTCTAGAGGTGTAGGTTGTAATCCGTCACTGACCTAACATGATCCAAAAATGAGGTAATGGTAGTCCTCACACGGTCTAGAGGGGTAGGTTGTAATCCATCACTGACCTAACATGGTCCAGAAATGAGGTAATGGTAGTCCTCACACGGTCTAGAGGTGTAGGTTGTAATCCGTCACTGACCTAACATGGTCCAGAAATGAGGTGATGGTAGTCCTCACCACAGTCTAGAGGTGTAGGTTGTAATCCATCACTGACCTAACATGGTCCAGAAATGAGGTAATGGTAGTCCTCACATGGTCTAGAGGTGTAGGTTGTAATCCATCACTGACCTAACATGGTCCAGAAATGAGGTAATGGTAGTCCTCACCACAGTCTAGAGGTGTAGGTTGTAATCCGTCACTGACCTAACATGGTCCAGAAATGAGGTATTGGTAGTCCTCACATGGTCTAGAGGGGTAGGTTGTAATCCATCACTGACCTAACATGGTCCAGAAATGAGGTAATGGTAGTCCTCACACGGCCTAGAGGTGTAGGTTGTAATCCGTCACTGACCTAACATGGTGCAGAAATGAGGTAATGGTAGTCCTCACCACGGTCTAGAGGGGTAGGTTGTAATCCATCATTGACCTAGCAGAGTTCAAATGCATATCTCACAAGGTATATTTCTCTCTCTCTCTCTCACACACACACACCCCCCTCTCCCTCCCCTATATCAAACTAGCAAGCCATTTGACAAGATTCAGACATTTGCTATTTTCCTGAGATTTTTATACATCTATCTAGTTTCAGAAGGCTGTCCTGTTTTACTTCTAGGCAGACTGTGAAACCCTCTTTTGTTGCATCTCCCCATTCAGTCTAATGTGTATGGTTCACTTTGCTGATTTAAGGCTTTGAGACAAGTTGGTAAACAGATTTTTGTTGTTGACAGTTACAATGGTATATATTGCATTGTGAATATCTAATCCAGACACTTGCTGCAGATTTGGAGGGAAGGGTACAGACTGTCAAATTCAAATGTTACACACAACTTTGATGTATTTCCTATCATTTTTATCATCATGTAGCAGATCCTAGCAGAATGTAACTCATCACAACCAACCCGAAAAACTCAGTTCTTTGCAAATTCCTTTGCCGTGTGTGTTGTGATAAGTATCTTGGCAAATGTGTCTGGTACCTTGCCACCTTGACAGACAACAGTTTGTAAAATTGAGTCATATCTCTTCATAGCTCACAGTCTGGGCTGAATTTAGAGACCATGCATTATCCATGCAGTATGATCCCTCTCTCGGCCTGTCTAGTTTACTCCAGAGGAAAGGTAACACCAATATGTTTGGAACAAGACAAGCTTCAGAAGCTGCTGGATAAGCAAAGTAATGCTCTAACTGTCTGCCTGTCAGAGCTTCGATCCTAGACCAGTTGCAGATCAAGGCTTAGGGCCTGGTCTGCCCTGCCTTGACATGTCTTTAGGCTGCATTTCCTCGCACTAGAGTAAGGCTTGTATCCTCCCTATTGAACTCCTCCACCTGAAGCTGTTGGCACAATGTGGGGTGTCAGGTTTGGAGAGCGCTGCCAAACATTTGGTGCTAACAGAAAGCAGGTAGTACCGTCTACTACCACCATACAGTACCTTAGTCATATCTGACTAAAACCTGACTTGGGTTACAATTAGTATATATATATTACCCGTTATAAATATTTTAAAGTTCATTTTTAAAACTTAAATTCTGTATGAATATCGTTTTTGTTATAGTTTGTATAATGTATGCATAATGCACAGGTCAGCATGGCCGAGAGGTTGAACACACTCTTGCATGTTGATGGTGGGGTAGTGGGTTCTTTCCACACACCAGTCAGTTGGACTAGAATGTTGACATCTTGTTCAGAAACCAATGGCAAACTACTAAATGTAAAATTACCTAGAAAAATCAACCTGGGATTGATTGTAAAGTTCTGCAATAAATATGCAACATTTCTTATATAGTTGTGAATGTTAATACTGATCATACTTACATCTCAGAATGACAGCTGTAAACTTTACCAGGATCCACAAATGAGATACAACAAATGTTTCCTGCTACGTGAAATACAGACTTCAAATTTTATATATCCATAATAGGCAGGCCACAAGAATCTTAACTCGGCAGACTCACACGTCTTATGAATGAAGGACTATAAACTTTCTTGACATAAAAAATAATGGTCTAGATAGTTTCACTATCAGCTGAAAGTAAATTTACAAACTTTGTCTGATTAACAAATGACATACTACAACACTTCGCTGGCATTAGTGAATGCATGGATTATAAACTTCCGATAGTTAACAAACGACAGGCTTTCATTTTCCAGTCAGCTGTATATTTCGTTTTTGGTTAAGAATCACTTTGACTGCACATGGATATCTCCATAAGTGCTGTTGCCTCCTAACTAAGGTCACATAAGGAGATTCTCAGCACAGTGTATAAACTCCATAGCCCTGGTGAGAATCAATATGTGTGTCTCTCAGAATCATACATCCTATAAACATTCCTTTGTGGGTCTATTTTCTGATTTTAAAATTGTTGCCTGAGCAATGGGGTGGCATTTTTAGCACACAATTCCTCCGAATATTTTACCTTTTATTAATATTTAAACCCCTGAGGTTTTAAGATGTTCTACTGATTAGTTATCTTCAAGATTACTTCCTGACAAGATAGTGAAACTCTAACCAGTGAAAGAAATTCAATATAAAACAGCAACTAACCATCCCAAAAGTATAACAGTTCTAAGCCTAACACTACTAAAAGTAACACTATATCACATAACTAAATGAAAATGAGGACATATTAGTTAGAGTAAACAATATATTTTACAAAAGTATTTTAAATACTATATCATAATATCATTTATGTTCAAAACATAAAAGTTAACTTTTAAAGTGTACATACAACACGGTGTATAATGCTCTTACTAGTAACTTAGGATTATTTTACTTTATTAAACTTTGAACTTTGTAACTAACTTACTAATTAACTAACTTAACTAGCTAGAGAGAGTGCCTCTCACTGGAGACTGATTAGACTGCAACCTGACATACTGACTGGTAACATACGTGTGACATCGGAATCATATAAAAAATAAAGTTATAGATAGTAACTTGTATGTAAAATAATAGTAATAGTTTAAATGTTAAAATACTTTTTAAATGTTTACTTTCTTTTTTTCACTGTTGTTCTCTGCATTTTGATAGCATATGTATATTAATTATTATATATGTATTAAATATATTATTTTTATTATATGTGATATGTGCAATGTTGGAAGTTGAGGCACTCTCGGAAGAGTGCCCTGCCGAAGTTGAAGTTATATAAATTACAAATAATAATCTAAAACAGCACCTAGCCTATAAATAACACGCTACAACAACAACTTCTTACTTTCTCTCATTAACTAAGTTATTACAACTTATTACTACAGCAATAAACTCCAACTAGACCGAGAGCTGATCTGAGTCTGACTTGAGTTAAAGTCTAAGGTTCCTAGACCTGGAACCCAGTCTAGGAAATGTAAACACTGGACGATCGTGCTCTCACAACACAGGAGAGCGCCATGTTGTGCCGACATTTGCCGTCTGCTTTCTTATCTGCCGGTCTCAGAAAGATATTAACAGCACGGGATGTGCCGTTATCTGTTCTGGATTAATATGCATAAATATAGGCATTGATTAACACTTATACAACGAGGAAACATTGTTCTCAGAAGGCTCACTGGTCAATAGAATAAAAAAATGACTGAAATTTTTAATTTCTAAACACACTTCATACTAAATACTATTAATGTATTATACTAACTATTATTACTTTAACTACTTTAAGTCTTTAATTAACTTAGTAAAAAAACTAAATTAAAAAGTAAGTATTGAATGGAGTAATATTTAGTAATAACTAATAGTAATACTAATACTACTACTAGTACTATACTAATGGCCCAAAGATGCGTCTTAAGAATAAGACTTTGTTCTTAAAGGTTTGTAACAAGGCTTCCTCTCCTTTGCCTTTAGCTGTACTCCAGGTTTCAGAGCCATACCATACAGCACATCTGGTCTGATCAGTGTTTTGTATATTCATAATATAATATTGTGATCTTGGTGTTACGAGACAGCGCCTTTGATTTTAGCAGATGTTGTAGTGCATAATCTTATTTCCCGAGTTGATTCTAGCTTGTATTTCTTCCCTTATTATGTTGGAGTAGTTGATATAATATTTAATGTTAGTTAGTTAGTCGCAGTTCCAACTTCACAGCATCGGGTCGCCCCCATTATGCTCCGTTCCTGTGCCAGTGAATATCACACAAAACGCTCCCCACTGCCCAATGTGAAAAGTGGAAAAGACAGGAGTCTCGACAAACAACAGCCCGCACAGATACACTGTGCATAATGCCGCCGCCAGAATGTCAACACAACAGTCCCCCACAAAACACCCAGTTCATTTCTGATGGAATCGGCAGTCATTTTCCCATCTGGATGTTTCCTAGATGTTCACCCACACAGTCCACGAAATACAGTTCATCGTCGATGGCAGTGGCAGTCAACCAGAAGCCCAGCAGCCACGCATTTCTGCATAAGGCAAAAACCGGTCAACTCTGGGACATAGCCATCTGCCATCGCTCCGAACATGCAGTCACATTCCAAAAAACCTCGGGCAGATTCAAAAGCATTTCACACGAAACTCACAGCTCACAGTGTCGCGCCACGCACTCACTCAGTAGCAGGGTGACGGAACCATCAAGCCTTCTTAGTCGCCTCTTACGACATACGTGGTAGGCTGCAGTGTTGCTATTCTTTGCTTCCCTTATGGGCCCCGGCAACACATGGGAGAATTAATTAATTATACTAAATAAACTAAATTAAATACTAAATAAATATTCCGGAACTAGGAACTATCTATTTTAGTCTTGGTCCCTTACACTTCTCAGAATGCTTAATGTACTGCAATAAGTTCTTAACTTTGAGAATAATATTGCAAAAAGGCTTTCTGTTCTTCCTCCTATTTAGTTTACCTGAGTGAGATGATGTCTGTGTGGGGGAGGGGGATCTGTACTCATTAAAGAGCTTTTGTGGGCTCTTTCAAATGTTCTTTGTAAGTTGTTATTCATTGCTCTAAGGTTGGTCTTGATATCATCTGTCAATCTTTTACATGGTCATCTCCTTGCTCTGTATCCATAATATTTCTTCAGTGTTGGTAGATGGTACCAAGGCATTGAGTGAGGTGGCCAAACCATTGAATCTGTTATTCTTTAATGAATTAAATGTCTTGTTTCAGACCCAGATTTCTTCTGATTTTCTCATACCTAATTCTGGCTCTCATAGTTACTCCCACTGTATCATTTATACAATAAAATTTAGCTACAAAAACATGAAGATGTGAGTGACATTTTATTCAAACCAGATTTGAGTGTCTCATTTCGCTGTGTCTCATTCATTAAAAAGCCTCTCGTTCAAGTTTACATTATATTTACTCATCATCATCATGTGCCGTGCCGATATGCGTGGGCGGTCATGTTTCACCATCTCACACCTGGTCTCTGGGTAGTGTGTATTGTTGTGCACGTAAAAAATCCTTTGGCAGTTGGAAATCGAAAAAGAGTAGCCTAAAGCTGCTGCCCAGGCAAAATTTTGAGTTAAAAATCTACCCAAAGTATTTCAGGATCCTCGTCGGTGCTGCGGAGTTCGTGCACTGAGCAAACTAAACTAAACATGACCACAACAGTCGTGGGTCAGCTCTTCACATCCATAAAAATGTGCAGGCTATATGTAGCACTTCAACACTCTTTTTCTCGTAAATTACATTTTTTATTGGTCACAAAAGGCTACCTTCACCATGGCGATTCTTGTTTTAATATCTTCAAGGCATCTCCCTTCAGATGTTATGACAGTTCTGAGATAATTGTGCCGATTCTCTTGTTTAAGAATATTCCCATTTACTTGTATATTATGTTGTGGTATTTCCTTCTTTCTTGTGACGACCATAATCTGTGTCTTATTATAATTTAATTCTAACCCTAGTTGCTCACTGTGTGAAACAACCACATAAATGTTGCAGACCCTGCTCATTATCTGCACTCAATACTGTATCACCCGCATATCTAATGTTATTAATGCTAATTCCTCCAATGGTGATTCCTCTCATATTTTCTAAATTTTTGAAAATATTTTCAGTGTATAGGGAAAAAAGATCTGGAAACATTACACATCTCTGTCACACACCTCTCTTTATAGACTAATTTTGACCTATTATTATTATTATTATTATTATTATTATTATTATTATTATTATTATTATTATTATTATTATTATCAATCTTTATGGCAGCTTTTTGTTTCCATTTATATGTTTTTTACAAGTCTAAGGTCTTTTCCTTCAATTTTTAGATCTGCAGTCTTCTTATTCATTATGTTGACATGTATTATTTTATCGAAACCCTTTTTGTAGTCAATAAAGCAAAGACATAGATCTTTGTTTACTTCTATAGAACTGTGCAATTAATGTTCTCAGCATATGGACAGCATTTACTGTACCCTTGTACACTTACTGTACCTTCTTTCCGGTTGTCACAACATGTTCCAGTTTTTGTCTTCTCATAACATGGCCAAAAAATGATAACTGCCTCTTTCTGAGGTTTGTGATAAGTTGTCTTTATGACTCATCTTCCCTTAAAACATCCAGATTGCTAATTTTCTAAATGATTACAGATCTATCAACCTACACCCATTCTTCTTCTTCTTCTTCTTTTCGTTCATCCGGAGTGTTTTTTCAGATGTGATTGCGGTGTGCGTTAGGCACCCTTGGGTTGAAAACCCTTAGGTCACACATCCGGCTTTCGCATGCATTTTTGACCAGGTTAGCAATCCTGGGAGACTCTCACTTTTGTGGTACCGTCCACATCCCAGCTGGTCAAGTTCGAACAGTCGAGGACTTCGGTCATCCCTCAAGAGAAGGAAGGCACAGTCCATAGCATTTTCCGCCATCCTAGGTTGCTTCCATAGTTGCAGGGCCGACACATAACGCCCTGATACTGGGCTCACCGAGGGAATGGTCACGTCATGCTCATGGCTGCTTTAATTCCTCACTTCAATATATTGGGCTTTTCGTTCGCCCCGGGCCGTTCCTGCACAAACCAGACAGGTCTGCAGAAGGTATTCACTCAGCGAGTTTTCGCACATGTGCTTGTCGTTGCGCCCGTCAGAGCTGTTCCAGGCACGACAGACATTCAGGAAAAACTACCTAGTCAGAGCTGTTCCGAACAAGAGCGGCATTCGGAAACTAGGTAGTCAGAGCTGTTCCTAGCACGGGAGACATTCGGACGAGACATTTCACTCGGACGTAAATGCGTAGTGTCAATTTTTAGTTTGCCACCCGTAGGACGACACTTCCGACTTCCGGCGGGCATTTTTTAGTGAGGTTAGCCTTCCTCTGGTTTCGAGACACGTTAGACTGTTGTAATGTAACCCACATCTCAGCTGGTCAAGATAGATCGATCAACGATATCGTGGTCTGCCCTCAAGGGAAGGCAGGGGCAGACCATGGGCATTATCTCGCTATCCAAGGAGGCTTCCATAATTGCAGAGCCGGCACATATTGCTCTGAGACTGGGCTCACCCAAGGAGTTTCCACGTCCTGCTCATGGCTGCTTTAATTCCTCACTTCCATGTGTTGGGCATCCCACTTGCCACTGATCGCTCAATCACACACCAGGAGCGGTCAGACTGCGAGTGACATCCACTCGGTAAGCTTTTGCTTGTGACTTCAGACCACGCAATAGGTTCGCTCGCCGTGCGTTCCATTTCGCGTTGGTGAGACATTCTTCCACTTTTGTCTACACTCTCTATGAGTTAGATACAGACAGTTTCCGTAACCCTTCGACTGGGGCACTTTTCTGACTTTTTTGTACTCGCTCACGAGGTAGGCTACATGTGCTGCCGGCTCAGCACCTTACCTTCGTGCAGCAGTGAACGGGAAACGGCCAGGCCCCTTCATCCGGGAATCTCTCATATCCCCCAGCTGAGAGCCTTCGAACATGTATCAGACCTGATCATGTAGCTTGCTCAGTATCATGTTTCTATTTTCCGGTAGACGGGTATCGGCCTGGCTCTCAGATCCGAGGGTTTGTGGCTTAGAGGCGTTCAGCCACAGCCCTCGACAGTGAACCTTAAGAGTTTCCGGTAGACTGGTATCGGCCTGGCTCTCAGATCCGAGGGTTTGTGGCTTAGAGGCGTTCAGCCACAGCCCTCGACAGGGAGCCTTAAGAGTTTTGTCCGGACCACAAAACGTCTGCCTTCGTGCACCTTTTAAACTTTTGACTGTTATCCTCAGTCTATACCTGCAGAGCAGCAGGTTGTGTCTCTCTTAGTCTGGTCCCTATCCCATAAGCTGTCCGATATGTAGTTTTTCATCCATCGGCAAGCAAATGGGGTCGATGGGACACGCAAGCTCCCCCACCACGTCAAGGTGGAGACACATCGGGGGAGACACCCATTCAATTAGCAGACAAACTCTGTAGGAACAACAAACTCAAAGCTTACCATTGTTATTTTTTCTCCAACATGTACTCAGGCTGGCTAACAAACAAAAACAGAAGACTTGCCAGGTATCATCTTCTAAGAAATGAATAGTCATTGGATCTGTACACATGGCTGTTTTAAAGATTTGTACATTTCCAAAATGATAGCTAAATTGAAGGTCCCATGCGTGATACACATATTTGTAACTTTTGGAATTGGACTAAGTGAAACTTATGGTGAGATCCTAGATAATGGCACTCTTCCGATTGACGGGTCTAAATAGTTCCGCAGTGAATAAGTCAGGGGTTAAGGGTTAGGGTTAGTGTTAAACTAACACTGACCCTAACCCTTAACCCTAACTTATTCACTGCGGAACTATTTAGACCCGTCAATCGGAAGAGTGCCCTAGATAATAATAATACTTCTATGCAGACCATTAAGTACCTCAAGACAGTATTAATGGTTGCAAATATTTCAAGCTGTAACTTATAGTGTTACTAACTGTTTCAGTAAATAACTTTGTTTTGGAAAAACAATGTTAATTTATACACAGTGAGTGTCAAAGTGCTGTATTGTGTTAAGAGATTTGGTACAAATCACAATATGGCAGACTCACAAGGGCAGCAGAATAAATCAACTATTGAGCTGTGTGAAATCTCTGAGCAGCTGGTACCATTAATGCCAACAAAAACATCCCCAGTACTTCATGAATACGATAATGACAGCAGTTACACACTAGTGCCTACAACATCTCAGGGAGCAACAACATTACGACCTTCGTCAACACCTCTCCTTCAATCAGAGGCTGAGGCACATGTTGAACACTCTTCTCTGTCAGAAGAGAAAGAAAGGATAGCTTGTGGCATACCCAAAAGTCGACGGCGGCCAGGATCTACAAGAAATAGCCAGTGTGTAACAATGACAGGAACAGTGAAAACAGGAAACAGCGTGGGACAGCCTGTTGAGGTATGTAGTGCAGTAATTACTACATTTGGTTGTTTTATTCTCTGCCCATTAGCTCTCAGTAGAGCTAAGTCTCTAAAATTTCTTGCTAAATCATTCAGTCTGTAGATATATCTTGTAGTTAATCAATCAGGTGTCATCTCCATAATGAAGGTTGGCTGCAATGAATCTCAAACACTGTCTATCACCTTGATTGTAAATTCTGTCAGACTGCTGTTCATCCATCTTTGATGTTATCTTCCCACTTTTATCGTTGTCTACCTCTTGCTCACTTGGCTTCAACCTTACCCTCCAGTATGGTTTTTATAAGAGTGTCTTATCTCATCTCATCTCATCATGTTCCTCTAGTACCTTGCGGTGTCGAGGTGAAGTATAAACAGCGGGAGAGTGCCTGCTTATGGGCTTCATGTATCGATATTCCCATGGACTCTGTTATTCCCTGCGTCTATCGTTTACGTGGTCGGCCTCTTCCTCTGCTTCCCTCTGGTCTGTACATCATTGCTTGTTGTGGTATACCTACTTGGTAACCTACTTGCATGGCCAAACCATTTGACTTGCTGCCTTCTAATAAAATCTAGTGCAGCTATAACCCCCACTTTAGTCCTAATTTCTTCATTTCCAATCTTATCTCTTCTTGATACATTGAGTATTCTTCTCAGGAATCTCATTTCTATTGTTGTGATTTTTCTTTTCTCTGTTTCTGTCATTGTCCAGGTTTGGCATTGGTAACATAGTCATTGGATCTGTACACATGGTAACATTATAAGAGTGTTATATCTTTTAATGTGGCCAAAATATTTAACTTGCCATGTTACGTCCATGTTTTGTTCTATTTTACTCACCTGTGCATGTCATAAGAAGCAACTAGGGAGGGTTCTAATGAAACTGGATAACTCGTGCAGTAGAAATATTTACCTGCAAATTCCTACCAATCATGAAAAGTGTCAGGGTCTTGCTTACAGCAAGGACACTGGCTCGTACACACCAACAAGTGTGATACAAAATACGGTCACAGAATGACTTAACGTGACGCACTACACTTACAATGCAAACACTTTATTCACACATCTCACGTGCCGTAACAATTACATGTATCATACAATGACAATGCGATAATACATTCAATAGTTATATCAATACACTAATACCCAACTCACAGGCGCACAGTCATATCTTCTCACAGGCGTTCCCTCTATTGCGTTCATACACCCAAGTATATGAGCATCATTCAATCACGTCTGTCTTTGTCAACACTCCCAAGCCGTCTGCCGGCTAACCGCTCTGAGTCTCACTACGCGGGCCTGCGTCACTGCGTGGAGATCATGTCTCACATGCGTACATCGACTGGCCCTTCCTGACACAGTGTGGTTAGCGTCGCTCACCGGTAGACCCCTGCCGTATTCGCCAGGCGTCATAGACGACGACGCAGTAGAACTAATGGGGAGATTATGACAAAAAGGTCAAGAAAGGGCTTAGCGTGAGATGACTGAGGACCTAAGATCTGCTTGAAGATGAATGAATGATAGCATATAGAGACTCGTCTCTGTCTCAAAATCTCTTCTTCATGTGTTGTTTGGTTAATATATTTTTTTTATACCTTGTGGATTTCAGAATGATGGACAAACAAGTAATGAAATATTGCGAAGAAAAGGAAAGTAGTAGAGATGTGGTATTTGAGAAGAATACGACAGAAAAGAAAACAACTTAACTGCTTAGGTAGTGAGATTTTAAGGTGTGTCAAGATCGCTCACCAAAACATTAAGAAACACACAAATTAGCTTATCAGCAGCAGAGGCATAAAAGACCAATTAACCTTGTGTGGAAAATACTTGACAAGAGAGTCAGAGGAAGACAGAAAGATGTAATTTAGAGCTTACACAGCTGGGCAACTACTAATCAAGTAAGCAACACCAGTTTCATCAAACTATCAGATGGCATAGGGGACTGGAGAGTTGTGGTCACCGAAGTTTGCTCCAGTCAGTCACCTGTAGAAGAGGAATGATTTCAGGATTTTAAATTGTTATTGCGTTTTCCTTAGTGTGCATCATTTACCCACGTCAGCTCGTTTATTTCCCTCAGCTCTGCATGTCCCAGAATGAAGATTAAGGTGACTCTATTGAGAAGGAATTACCATTTATTTGTTTTGTTATTTGTGTTTACATTTTATGAACCCGTGAATTAACATGAAATGAACTTTACTATGTTATTTGCTATGCTATCTAAATTTCCCTTTTTATATTTAATCTGTGCTGTATGGCTCTGAAACCTGGAGTACAACTAAAGGAGACGAAGCCTTGTTACAAACCTTTGAGAACAAAGTCTTAAGACGCATCTTTGGACCCATTAGGGATACACAAAGTGGAGAGTGGAAAAGAGGAAGCAACAAAGACATTTATGATCTGTTTAACTCCCCACTAATCACTGGTATCATGACGGCTAATAGGCTGCAATGGCTGGGGCATATAGAAACAATGGAAGATAATAGGGAAACAAAACTCGCTTACACTCAAGAAATAAATGACCGCAGACCCCGAGGTAGACCAAGAAGAAGGTGGAGAGATAATATACATACAGATCTACAAGCACTTGGAATCAACGACTGACAAGAGAAGGTCCAGCAGAGAGACGAATGGAGACGGCTTGTATCTGCAGCAAAGAACCCCAATGGCTCGGAATGCTGCTGAAGAAGAAGAAGAAGAATATTTAATCAATATTTACTTGCTTTATATTATCTAAATTTATATTTGACATGAAATTAACATTTCTTCCCTGCAGGTCCAGATAGAATTAACAGAGAATGAATTTCTGCGGTTAACATCGCGAGAACCAGAAGCCCAGAAAGACCACAAGTGTGAGTGTGACTGGGCCCAGGGGCCACATATCATCCTCTGGTCACTCTTGTGTATACCCGCTGCCTTGATTATTTCAGCTTGTGTTTCCTTCTACAACGGCTCAGTGATGTGGTATAATGTTGTCACCTACTTTAGTGAAGAGAAATCATTTATTCACAAATTAACTGTGTGTCCGCTGGTGATTCTGTCATTCCCTTTGACTGTGGGTTTGTCGGCCATTGCGGTGGCCCTCACTGCTGCAGTCATGCAAGTTTCGTGGTCCTGGCATTGGTGGTGGGCGGAGATCTGCGATGGGGAGAAAGGTTTCTATGGCTGGGTATGCAACAAGGTTCGACTTCCTACGTGTTCTCCTTACCAGGTTGTGGTGTTGAATGAAACCAATGCATAAGTTGAATCTGTGTATGTAGAGAAAAATGTGGTCTATTCAATGAAACAAAAAATATGTCAATATGCAGCGCTTGAATGAAAGTCCTAGTCATCTTTGTCACATATAAAAAAACACACACTCACTTACAATTCGTGGTGAATGGGTTACGGACGCATCCTGTAATCCCACATACACAGCCATGGGCAGCTTGGCAGCAGACCACCTATGTTGTTTTTTTTATAAAATGGTATGGGTGCCAGTCATTCAGAAAGTAATGGCAAACTACTGAACGTAAACTTGCCCAGGAATCACGAACAGCCAAAACATGCTGAGGTTGACTGTTACGTCTTGTAAAAGGATATGCAACTAAATGTTTACTTACAATACCCTGCATTGTGACCCAGGGACTGTGAGCATGTGTCACAGTTCCCTGAAGCAGAGCTCCTTATGTTGATGTTGATGTCGTGCTTGTTAGTCAGAGATTAAGAGCAGAATAGGGCAAGCAAAAGCTGCATTTCAGAAAATGAAGAGTATCTTATGCAATAAGTCACTGTCACTGAATGTTAAATGTAAGAAAGAGAGTGCTAAAATGCTATATAGAACCAGTTTTGCTGTATGGCAGTGAATCTTGGAATGTAAATGAACATATTAGGAAGAACTTACAAGCAACAGTGATTGTGATGACCTGTAGAGGACATTGAACTAACGTTATTCTTGATATATGAACACTTGACTCACTCTCCCTTGGCTCAGCTCTCCCTTGACTCAAGACTCCCTTAACTCAGCTCTCCCTTGACTCAACAGCCCCTTGACTAAGCTCTCCCTTGACTCAACAGCCCCTTGGCTCAGCTCTCCCTTGACTCAAGACTCCCTTAACTCAGCTCGCCCTTGACTCAACAGCCCCTTGACTAAGCTCTCCCTTGACTCAACAGCCCCTTGACTCAGCTCTCCCTTGACTTAAGACTCCCTTAACTCAGCTCTCCCTTGACTCAACAGCCCCTTGACTAAGCTCTCCCTTGACTCAGCTCTCCCTTGACTCAGCTCTCCCTTGACTCAGCTCTCCCTTGACTCAACAGTCCCTTGACTCAGCTCTCCCTTGACTCAGCGCCCCCTTGACTCAGCTCTTCCTTGACTCAGCTCTCCCTTGACTCAACAGTCCCTTGACTCAGCTCTTCCTTGACTCAGCTCTCCCTTGACTCAACAGTCCCTTGAATCAGCTCTCCCTTGACTCAGCTCTCCCTTGGGGAGTTTAAAAGCACAAAACCCCCAGTGGTAAAATCATGTGTCAAGGACATAGAACAGTCCCAGGAAATAGACCCAAAGAAAAATAAAGACAAGCCGATGTGTTGAGCAGATATATTCAGAAATGGACAGGAAAATAACTGGAAAGCTGGTAAGAGGCTGGCACATATAGAAACAGTTTATATCCTTGTTTGTGTGCACTTGTTAGAATTATTTGTACATTTTGCAAATTGCCAGTAGTTATGGTTTGACAAATTGAAACAGTGTGTGTTTTGTATGGGGTATGTATTGTGTTTGTGTGTGCGTATGGTTGGTATGTGTGGGTTGTGTTTTTTGGGTTTTGTTTGTGCACTATTTGTACATGTATGGTGTGTCTGTATTGTGATTGTGGATTTGTGTGTGTGTGTGAATTTTAGTGTCTGGTATTTTTGTGACAAAACATGACCTAAAATGTTCATTTGTGTCCTAGCATGGAAAAGGAAAGGCTATGAATGAATGATATTTGCTAAAACATTTCTTTCAATGTTTCAGTGGGGTTGTGTTGCGGTTTTTAACAAGTATAGCAAACTTTACATAACTTTTAAAAGGTACAGTGTTAAAAAGAAAATAAAGAAACTGAATAGTTTTGTTTAAACACGTCAAATTTACTAACTTTGACAGTGTCAGTAAATGTTTTTGTCTGTTTGAGCCAATGAAAGTATAATAATAAACCACATAGCATGATATTTTGATTAAATTAATATTATGCTGGGGTTTGAACTAAACACACTGAGTTGGTAGGCCAGTGGAGTAACCTCTATAAATTACTGAAACATTACTTGTTGGTGCTACTTTAATTATTGGACCCATGATTGCAAGATTTATTCAGTCTCAGTAGCATTTCACAGTCTGTATTCCCACTATATGTATTTTTTTAAAGGCTTTTCTACTCAATTATATTTTCTTGGATTCTCCAAAACATATTTAACCGTCTGTATTCACACGATATGTATTTTTATAAGGCTGTTCTACTCAATTATATTTTCTTGGATTCTCATAAAGGCCTTTCACATAAAATATATGTATATATTTCTACTGCATATTCAATATATATTCTATATATGGGGGTCGAGCAGCGGGAAGATGATGCAGGACATTGAAGACACCTTGTGCATGAAATTGCACAAAGCAGTAGGACTAGCAAAGGATCAAGAATCCTGTCATTGTGTCATGATGAGAGGAATGTGATGATAATTTTCTATGTGGTATTTTTCTTTATTACATGAAAATATGTCATAATTTGTGACATATTAATTTTTTAAGGTAACATTCTGTATGTATTTTTAAAAATCTCTACACCGCTTTCATTTCCAAAGACATTTGTATACGTTATTTTAACCAAAAGTATTCCCTGCATGCATTGCACAAGTAAGTAAACAATATTTTTGTATAATTATATTATTTTATGCATATTTCAGATCTGCTTTATACTGACTTTATTAAGATGTTTGTGTATTTGTCTATACGAGAATAATACTATGAGCTGGTTGCATATTTTTGGGGATCACATTTTTATTTAATCGTTGAAAGACTCCAGAATCTTATTTTTGATTTCAGTACTGTTTTTGTTTTTGGCATTATATTTCTGTACTGTTTTCTTGGTATCATATTTCTGTACTATTTTCTTGGCATCATATTTCTGTAGTGATTTCTTGGTATCATATTTCTGTACTGTTTTTATGGCATCATATTTCTGTACTGTTTTCTTGGCATCATATTTCTGTACTGTTTTCTTGGCATAATATTTCTATACTGTTTTGTCATCATATTTCTGAACTATTTTCTTGGCATCATATTTGATTATTTCTATACTGTTTTCTTGGCATCATTTTCAGTCCATGAATGTAAAATAGAAACTGGTATGTGTGCCACATGGAGTGGCTCACATTGATCGAAACAACAAAGGTAAAGAGCATATCATGGATTTCTGCGCAAGGACAGGCGTGTATGCGAGGACATGAGCAGCCTGATAGACTGGCTGCTGCTACTGGCATGCGTGTGAGGAAATGAACAGACTGATAGAATGGCTGCTGCTGCAGGCGTGTGTGTGAGGAAATGAACAGACTGATAGAATGGCTGCTGCTGCAGGCGTGTGTGTGAGGAAATGAACAGACTGATAGAGTGGCTGCTGCTGCAGGCATGTGTGTGAGGAAATGAACAGTCTGATAGAATGACTGTTGCTGCAGGCATGTGTGTGAGGAAATGAACAGTCTGATAGAATGACTGTTGCTGCAGGCGTGTGTGTGAGGAAATGAACAGTCTGATAGAATGGCTGTTGCTGCAGGCGTGTGTGGGAGGAAATTAACAGCCTGATAGACTGGAACAGTCTGATAGAATGGCTGTTGCTGCAGGCGTGTGTGGGAGGAAATTAACAGCCTGATAGACTGGCTGCTGCGGGCATGTGTGTGAGGAAATGAACAGACTGATATAATGGCTGCTGCAGGCATGTGTGTGAGGAAATGAACAGACTGATATGATGGCTGCTGCAGGCATGTGTGTGAGGAAATGAACAGACTGATAAAATGGCTGCTGCTGCAGGCGTGTGTGTGAGGAAATGAACAGACTGATAGAATGGCTGCTGCTGCAGGCGTGTGTGTGAGGAAATGAACAGACTGATAGAATGGCTGCTGCTGCAGGCGTGTGTGTGAGGAAATGAACAGTCTGATATAATGGCTGCTGCAGGCATGTGTGTGAGGAAATGAACAGACTGATAGACTGGCTGCTGTGGGCATGTGTGTGAGGACATGAACAGACTGATAGACTGGCTGCTGCAGGCGTGTGTGTGAGGAAATGAACAGACTGATATAATGGCTGCTGCAGGCATGTGTGTGAGGAAATGAACAGCCTGATAAAATGGCTGCTGCAGGCATGTGTGTGAGGAAATGAACAGCCTGATAGAATGACTGCTGCAGGCATGTGTGTGAGGAAATGAACAGACTGATGGAATGGCTGCTGCATGCTTGTGTGTGAGGAAATGAACAGCCTGATGGAATGGCTGCTGCAGGCATGTGTGTGAGGAAATGAACAGCCTGATGGAATGGCTGCTGCAGGCATGTGTGTGAGGAAATGAACAGCCTGATAGAATGACTGCTGCAGGCATGTGTGTGAGGAAATGAACAGACTGATGGAATGGCTGCTGCAGGCATGTGTGTGAGGAAATGAACAGCCTGATAGAATGGCTTCTGCAGGCATGTGTGTGAGGAAATGAACAGACTGATAGACTGGCTGCTGCAGGCATGTGTGTAAGGAAATGAACAGCCTGATAGAATGGCTGCTGCAGGCATGTGTGTGAGGAAATGAACAGCCTGATAAAATGGCTGCTGCAGGCATGTGTGTGAGGAAATGAACAGCCTGATAGAATGACTGCTGCAGGCATGTGTGTGAGGAAATGAACAGACTGATGGAATGGCTGCTGCATGCATGTGTGTGAGGAAATGAACAGCCTGATGGAATGGCTGCTGCAGGCATGTGTGTGAGGAAATGAACAGCCTGATGGAAATGGCTGCTGCAGGCATGTGTGTCAGGAAATGAAACAGCCTGATGGAATGGCTGCTGCAGGCATGTGTGTGAGGAAATGAACAGACTGATAAAATGGCTGCTGCAGGCATGGGTGTGAGGAAATGAACAGACTGATAAAATGGCTGCTGCAGGCATGGGTGTGAGGAAATGAACAGCCTGATCAAATGGCTGCTGCAGGCATGTGTGTGAGGAAATGAACAGCCTGATAAAATGGCTGCTGCAGGCATGGGTGTGAGGAAATGAACAGCCTGATAAAATGGCTGCTGCAGGCATGGGTGTGAGGAAATGAACAGGACTGATAAAATGGCTGCTGCAGGCATGGGTGTGAGGAAAATGAACAGACTGATGGAATGGCTGCTGCCAGGCATGTGTGTGAGGAAATGAACAGACTGATGGAATGGCTGCTGCAGGCATGTGTGTAAGGAAATGAACAGCCTGATGGAATGGCTGCTGCAGGCATGTGTGTGAGGAAATGAACAGCCTGATAAAATGGCTGCTGCAGGCATGGGTGTGAGGAAATGAACAGACTGATAAAATGGCTGCTGCAGGCATGTGTGTGAGGAAATGAACAGCCTGATAGAATGGCTGCTGCAGGCATGGGGAACAGTCTGATAGAATGGCTGTTGCTGCAGGCGTGTGTGGGAGGAAATTAACAGCCTGATAGACTGGCTGCTGCGGGCATGTGTGTGAGGAAATGAACAGACTGATATAATGGCTGCTGCAGGCATGGTGTGAGGAAATGAACAGACTGATATGATGGCTGCTGCAGGCATGTGTGTGAGGAAATGAACAGACTGATAAAATGGCTGCTGCTGCAGGCGTGTGTGTGAGGAAATGAACAGACTGATAGAATGGCTGCTGCTGCAGGCGTGTGTGTGAGGAAATGAACAGACTGATAGAATGGCTGCTGCTGCAGGCGTGTGTGTGAGGAAATGAACAGTCTGATATAATGGCTGCTGCAGGCATGTGTGTGAGGAAATGAACAGACTGATAGACTGGCTGCTGTGGGCATGTGTGTGAGGACATGAACAGACTGATAGACTGGCTGCTGCAGGCGTGTGTGTGAGGAAATGAACAGACTGATATGATGGCTGCTGCAGGCATGTGTGTGAGGAAATGAACAGACTGATAGAATGGCTGATGCAGGCATGTGTGTAAGGAAATGAACAGCCTAATAGAATGGCTACTGCAGGCATGTGTGTGAGGAAATGAACAGCCTGATAAAATGGCTGCTGCAGGCATGGGTGTGAGGAAATGAACAGACTGATGGAATGGCTGCTGCAGGCATGTGTGTAAGGAAATGAACAGCCTAATAGAATGGCTACTGCAGGCATGTGTGTGAGGAAATGAACAGCATGATAAAATGGCTGCTGCAGGCATGGGTGTGAGGAAATGAACAGACTGATGGAATGGCTGCTGCAGGCATGTGTGTGAGGAAATGAACAGCCTGATAGAATGGCTTCTGCAGGCATGTGTGTGAGGAAATGAACAGACTGATAGACTGGCTGCTGCAGGCATGTGTGTAAGGAAATGAACAGCCTGATAGAATGGCTGCTGCAGGCATGTGTGTGAGGAAATGAACAGCCTGATAAAATGGCTGCTGCAGGCATGTGTGTGAGGAAATGAACAGCCTGATAGAATGACTGCTGCAGGCATGTGTGTGAGGAAATGAACAGACTGATGGAATGGCTGCTGCATGCTTGTGTGTGAGGAAATGAACAGCCTGATGGAATGGCTGCTGCAGGCATGTGTGTGAGGAAATGAACAAGCCTGATGGAATGGCTGCTGCAGGCATGTGTGTGAGGAAATGAACAGCCTGATAGAATGGCTGCTGCAGGCATGTGTGTGAGGAAATGAACAGACTGATGGAATGGCTGCTGCAGGCATGTGTGTGAGGAAATGAACAGCCTGATAGAATGGCTTCTGCAGGCATGTGTGTGAGGAAATGAACAGGACTGATAGACTGGCTGCTGCAGGCATGTGTGTAAGGAAATGAACAGCCTGATAGAATGGCTGCTGCAGGCATGTGTGTGAGGAAATGAACAGCCTGATAAAATGGCTGCTGGACGGCATGTGTGTGAGGAAATGAACAGCCTGATAGAATGACTGCTGCAGGCATGTGTTGTGAGGAAATGAACAGACTGATGGAATGGCTGCTGCATGCATGTGTGTGAGGAAATGAACAGCCGATGGAATGGCTGCTGCAGGCATGTGTGTGAGGAAATGAACAGCCTGATGGAATGGCTTGCTGCAGGCATGTGTGTCAGGAATGAACAGCCTGATGGAATGGCTGGCTGCAGGCATGTGTGTGAGGAAATGAACAGCCTGATAAAATGGCTGCTGCAGGCATGGGTGTGAGGAAATGAACAGCCTGATAAAATGGCTGCTGCAGGCATGGGTGTGAGGAAATGAACAGCCTGATCAAATGGCTGCTGCAGGCATGTGTGTGAGGAAATGAACAGCCTGATAAAATGGCTGCTGCAGGGCATGGGTGTGAGGAAATGAACAGCCTGATTAAAATGGCTGCTGCAGGCATGGTGGTGAGGAAATGAACAGACTGATAAAATGGCTGCTGCAGGCATGGGTGTGAGGAAATGAACAGACTGATGGAATGGCTGCTGCAGGCATGTGTGTGAGGAAATGAACAGACTGATGGAATGGCTGCTGCAGGCATGTGTGTAAGGAAATGAACAGCCTGATGGAATGGCTGCTGCAGGCATGTGTGTGAGGAATGAACAGCCTGATAAAATGGCTGCTGCAGGCATGGGTGTGAGGAAATGAACAGACTGATAAATGGCTGCTGCAGGCATGTGTGTGAGGAAATGGAACAGCCTGATAGAATGGCTGCTGCAGGCATGTGTGTGAGGAAATGAACAGACTGATGGAATGGCTGCTGCAGGCATGTGTGTGAGGAAATGAACAGCCTGATGGAATGGCTGCTGCAGGCATGTGTGTCAGGAAATGAACAGCCTGATGGAATGGCTGCTGCAGGCATGTGTGTGAGGAAATGAACAGCCTGATGGAATGGCTGCTGCAGGCATGTGTGTGAGGAAATGAACAGCCTGATAAAATGGCTGCTGCAGGCATGGGTGTGAGGAAATGAACAGCCTGATAAAATGGCTGCTGCAGGCATGGGTGTGAGGAAATGAACAGCCTGATAAAATGGCTGCTGCAGGCATGTGTGTGAGGAAATGAACAGCCTGATAAAATGGCTGCTGCAGGCATGGGTGTGAGGAAATGAACAGACTGATAAAATGGCTGCTGCAGGCATGGGTGTGAGGAAATGAACAGACTGATGGAATGGCTGCTGCAGGCATGTGTGTGAGGAAATGAACAGACTGATGGAATGGCTGCTGCAGGCATGTGTGTAAGGAAATGAACAGCCTGATGGAATGGCTGCTGCAGGCATGTGTGTGAGCAAATGAACAGCCTGATAAAATGGCTGCTGCAGGCATGGGTGTGAGGAAATGAACAGACTGATAAAATGGCTGCTGCAGGCATGGGTGTGAGGAAATGAACAGCCTGATAAAATGGCTGCTGCAGGCATGGGTGTGAGGAAATGAACAGACTGATAAAATGGCTGCTGCAGGCATGTGTGTGAGGAAATGAACAGCCTGATAGAATGGCTGCTGCAGGCATGTGTGTGAGGAAATGAACAGCCTGATGGAATGGCTGCTGCAGGCATGTGTGTGAGGAAATGAACAGACTGATAAAAAGGCTGCTGCAGGCATGGGTGTGAGGAAATGAACAGCCTGATAAAATGGCTGCTGCAGGCATGTGTGTGAGGAAATGAACAGACTGATAAAATGGCTGCTGTAGGCATGGGTGTGAGGAAATGAACAGCCTGATAAAATGGCTGCTGCAGGCATGGGTGTGAGGAAATGAACAGCCTGACAAAATGGCTGCTGCAGGCATGGGTGTGAGGAAATGAACAGACTGATAAAATGGCTGCTGCAGGCATGGGTGTGAGGAAATGAACAGCCTGATAAAATGGCTGCTGCAGGCATGGGTGTGAGGAAATGAACAGACTGATAAAATGGCTGCTGCAGGCATGTGTGTGAGGAAATGAACAGACTGATAAAATGGCTGCTGCAGGCATGTGTGTGAGGAAATGAACAGCCTGATAAAATGGCTGCTGCAGGCATGGGTGTGAGGAAATGAACAGACTGATAAAATGGCTGCTGCAGGCATGGGTGTGAGGAAATGAACAGACTGATAAAATGGCTGCTGCAGGCATGGGTGTGAGGAAATGAACAGACTGATAAAATGGCTGCTGCAGGCATGGGTGTGAGGAAATGAACAGACTGATAAAATGGCTGCTGCAGGCATGGGTGTGAGGAAATTAAGAAGCGGATAGACTTGCAGCTGCCTCTCTTGTAAGTGTGGAGCTGTATTCTGACAAGGCTGATTTGGTGAAAGCTCGCTGGGATCAAGTGGAATGTGCAGCAAAACAGAATCCATATTTGGAGAGGCTGATACAGTGGAAGTGAGCAGAGGGTATGGGCCACACGCAACTGTTTTGGCTACTGAAGAAGGGGACAGAGCACATATAAGAATGTCCTCAGGGTAATACTGTTCATTCTTTATTTGTAAATTCTTTATTTCACATTCGGTCATATTCACATGTGAACTGGTTATTGATCTTAGGATGATTATTTTACTAAAACAGGTCACCAAAACCTATATATTTGTAAACCCGTAATCATTTTATATACTAGACATTTTTGCTAATGTAAAATTGTCTTGTTTATAGTCGATTGCTGCTTTACGTGAAAATCTTAATCATTTTAATGGAAAGCTAGGGAAGCTGACCCTACAAAAATATTAGCCGAAGTTCAGATATCTAGGGGCACATGGAACATGTTGCAACACAAATTCGTATTCAGACTGAGACAAAATCTCTCAGCATTTTGGAGTCAGTTCTAAATGTACATGACAGGTTGGTAGACTTAGTGAACTTTTTACAATTTTGTACAAAAATATTAACAATAGTCAGATTTCTTCACATCCAATGAAATTGCCAAATGGATGGAAGGACAAGACAGGCTAAAGTAAATATTACTATGGCTTCAACAAATTTATTGCCACCAAAAACTTATTGGTATGTCATGAACCTAAATCTAACACTTCTGCGTGTATTGGCATCAATAACATAAAGACATGAATGCAGATAGGAAAATAAGAGATGACGCTCTTTCATGTCAGTGACTCATACTATGTGAATTGTACTTAACATTTATGATAAACCTTACTTGTATACTGGTGTTTATTTAATGTATTTTGTAAAACTAATTCTATCTTTATTGTTCTGTTATATATTATTCAAACTTGTTATGTGATTTGTACCTTTGCATTTACCAGAAAACTGACTTATACACGCATTTTATTATTGCTATTTACACATGTTAATGAGATGTACACCCATTGTGTACATAACTTGCAGGTGTTATGTAACCTTTTTTCCCCCTGCATATCCTTGATAGGACATTGCAATCAGCACCAGCATTTTTCAGTTGCTGTTGATGTCTTAGCAAGTTTTATGTTCAGTAGTTTGCCATTGCTTTCTAAACGACCGGCTCACATACCTCCGTAATTAACCAGTGTGACGTGATCCACTGCCGAATCTCGCGCATCTATGTTTCGTACGTGAGTATACGGGATTACAAACAACGTCCTTAACACCTTCACCAGGGAGACCGGCATTATTTAACCTGGTCGTGTTTATTTTCCCTGCAACTGGTGGTTTTCTAATCGCAGCCTTGATTTCTGAACACGTTTTTTCACTGCAGGGCTCTGTAGGGGACAATTTTTCACAATCTGCCATTGTCACTGTTCTATTGTGTAACTATGCAATGTGGCAAACTTACAGAGGATATGGGCACCAGTGGGTGGATCTCTTGCCCTTGACATACTAAGATAGTTAACTACAGTGTGTGTTTGTGCTTCCATGATGGTACCTATATGTGAAACACTTTGATGGTTAATCTACATTGAGTGTGTTTACTTCCATCATGCTACCCCTGTTTGAAACAGTTTGAAAGTTAGCTTACACTGATTGTGTTGATTCTTCCATCATGGTATCCCTACAACTTAAACAGGGACTTTGAGATTGATTAGTGAAATAAATAAGTAATATTTTCAAATTTGTAAAACAGTTATGAGTTTACAAAGTGCTCTCTCTCTCTCTCTCTCTCTCTCTCTCTCTCTCTCTCTCTCTCTCTCTCTCTCTCTCTCTCTCTCTCTCTCTCTCTCTCTCTCTCTCTCTCTCTCTCTCTCTCCCACCACATACACAATACATGTTTAACTCTTTTGATAGCACATATTTGTTACTTTAGTCTTGGACAGAAGTTTTGATCAATAAATCAATTAGGTGCCGTCTCCACAATGAAGGTTGGCTGCATTGGATCTCCAACACTGTCTGTCTCTCGCCTTGACTGCATTGTTACGATAGAAACTGTCATAATATAATGAGCAAGATGGGACCGAGTGGGATAACATAACAATGGGGAAAGTATGGGTTCTTATCAACATTTATGGAGGGAACGAGTGTAAGTTTTAAAAAAAAACATTAACTGGGACAGAAGTGTTAACAAAATGGCGACCCCCCAAAGAAAGCCTGTTCTCCAAGCATTTGTATTACAGCATTCTGTTCGAACATACATTTGATTTTGCGTATTGTATTTTTTTTTCTTTTTCAAAATATCCATGTCACAAACATATCCTGTATTTTTATTGATGTATTAATGCAATAATATACTAGGTATTCTCTCATATAGAAGTGCGAAAAAAAGAACAGTCAAGATTTTTGGTCATGTTATGAAGAGAAATAAACTGGACAATTTAATTGCAGCTGGAAGGATTAACGGGAAAAGAGCAAAGGGATAAATATCTGGATGGGTTGGCCACATGCTTAATGGGGACAAGACCACGCATGTGATTCCATGACTGGTGATCGTGCGAAATGGGAAACGCTGATTGCCTACGCTTATCAGCATGGCACTTAATAATAATGATGGTATATATGTTAGGTGGTTAGTTATTCACGGTTCCAACTTCACGGCAAGGGTCGCCCCATTATATTCCGTTCCTGTGCCAGTGAATATCACACAAAATGCGCCTCACTGCCCCATGTGAAAAGTGGAACAGACAGGAGTCTGGTTTTTTACTTATTCGTTTTTTATTTATACATAGATATAATTTATAAGCCTACTCGTTAAACTATATATTTTGTTCAGAATCACGCCAATATATTATTAAATTTCTTAATGTACAAGGAATAATAATTCTATTGAATATAATATAACGAAGCACAAATAAATGTAGTGAATTATAAACGTTTCTCCAGTCTCCAGAAATTCTCCCTCAGATCTTCATCCTCTATTCCATTATGACAACACATGCCCTACCCCCCACACTGGGCTCACAAATATTTCATTCCGTTAGTTTCTGAACAACCATCACTGCCTGTTTTCCTAACTGTTCCGTTGTAACTGAGTCTTAGCAAAGCTGGATAAGAATGGCATGTGTTCAGAAATGTGTAAACATCCTTTACTGTTGATGAGTGTCCTTGTTGTTGTCCCGAGGTCATCTTCACTTCACTGATATGAGTACCATAGTTCAGTGCTAAATTCGTTCCTTAGCTTCAGTTTCCAGTTTTGTAATTGCACAGTGCCGGAACTAAACTCCATTCCTCTCCCCTATGTAACTAAAAATGCCAGCGGTAGATGACGGCAAGGATGACCAAGTTGTGTATCTACATTCTAGGACTAAATATTGTTGGTAGTAGCTAATGCAGATCAAGACGCTTAGAATCAAGCGTTGACTCAACAACCTTTGTGCTATATTGTAGCCAAGTTAAGTGCTAGAGCAGTGGTTCTCAACCTTTTTTGGCCCATTCCCCCCTTCACCATATTTTCAGAACGCCATCCCCCCCACCCTTTCCTATCAAAAATTTGGCCCGTTCCCCCCTTCACCGTATTTTCAGAACGTCATTCCCCCCCCCCCCTTTCATATTTCCTATCTAAAAATCCCCTCACCCCTACACAGTATACGTAAAAGTGGAAGGCAAATGTAATAGCATATACTAAAACAAGTCTAGACATCCACATAAAACATGATTTGTGGGTCTACTTACTTTATAAAATGAATTTTAGAAGGACGAGACATACATAACTGTAAAGTATGAAGGGAAAAACTATGTCAAGTAATCGGTTCTTGTATTAACACGATCTTGAAATAGTCTTCATTCCCCCCCCCCCCCCCTGGAAACCATGAAATTCCCCCCTGGGGGGGGGGGGATTCCCCACCGGTTGAGAACCACTGTGCTAGAGGCTTGTGGTCCCTTACTCCAGAAGGTACAGTTTGATTAACCTTTATTCTGAGGGTTAATTTATACTGATCATATCGTGATTTGTTTTTCTTTCACACTAAACTGGCTATCAAAATCTGATTGTCGGCAATTCCACAAGCACCACTGTCTGTTTCGATAGCGTTTAATTGAACAGATTCGATATACTAAGGCGAGTCAATAAGTAAGTCACACAGTTCTGTGGGATGACTGGTAAATGTAGTTGGTGTTTTCTACAGGTGTCATTAGGTGACAGCAACATCGAACTTTATATTCCCGTTCGTCAGGTGGCGCTAGATGTCTCATGCGCATGCGTAGTGCATAAACAAAATGGCGATTGTACTTACTTAGTGTACAACCAAAGTGCAGTTGTGCGGGTTTTTTTTTTTTTTTTGTGTGGACAAAAGGACTGCCTGCAAAGGACATTCATAAGGAAATGCTTACTGTTTATGCTGACAAATGTTTTTTCCGTAAAGCGGTGCATAGCTGGGTAGAAAAATTTTCTCAAGGAATGTTGCTTCTTCATGATAATACCAGACCACATACGGCTCGATTAACTCAGGAGAAAATTACCCAAGTAAAGTGGGAAGTTCTGGAATATCCACCTTACAGCCCCGACTTAGCCCCTTGCGATTTCCACCTGTTTGGTCCACTGAAAATCCACCTTGGCGGGAGACATTTCGCGAATGACGCCGAAGTTGAATTTGAAGTGAAAACGTGGTTTTGAAAACAGAGCACGCAGTTCTATGCAACCAGTTTAGGAGGACTGTAAAACGATGGGATAAGTGCATCAATGTTGGTGGAAATTATGTTGAGAAATAACGGACAATGTATGTATAAAAATTAACTGGTTTAAAGTTATCATATTTAGTTATTTTTCTGCAGCCATTTGTGACTTACTTATTGACTTCTCGTATTTTCACGACACATATACGATACAACATCGTGTAATATATATCTCACTTTTCCCTTTGCCTGCGGGCGCGAGCGAAGTTGATAGTGAACTACACCTTTAATGGCATGAACCGGTCGGACGCGGGCATACTTAGTTTGATTGATGATTCTTGTAATAACGAATCTGATCTCGATTGATCTCATTTTCCAAATTCACAAATTTGTGTGGGGTCTCCCACTAACCTCCTATTCATCCACAAGTGTTTGTTGTCTCGATCCCCAATTGAATAATCTCATCTGGAGGTACTCGCTTCTGCAAATGAGACGGCTTTCCTAGGACCAACTGCTCATGACTGACGGCCCTAACGTCCCGGCAACCACGCTCCAGTGTAGCGAGCCCTGATTCGGTTTTACACATGCAAATATACTCCTCTTACAAGTGACCTTCATATTGCTGGTCTGTAAACTTGCGTTTTTCTTCATTCTGTTTTATGTGCAAGATTAGCAATATAACACAATGTAAATGGTTGTATGAACGGAGCAGATTTCCCCCACAAAACGACGACCTAAGAAATACCTGGTAGCAGTAAACTTGAATTGCTGATGCTAATTTTCCTGAACCTGTCCAGCACTTTACAAGCTGAGGGGCTCTAAAGGCATGGGTCCATTAACATTTGTCATGAGTAGAAACTGACGAAGCTAGTGTCGGGGAAACATCTTGCAGCCTTTGTTTCAAATATGTCCTCTTATATTGTCATCAACTGTCTGAGGGCCAGTTTCTGACAGCTGTTGCTGACTGATGGGTTTTGTCTGTTCACTCCTGACAGGGGCTTGCTTCAATGTGAAGCCAACCTGTGTGTTCACCATATTTTATTTGTGTGTGGTTGGGGGGGGGGGGGGGGAAAGACACTGACATTTGTAAAATATCGTAGCCATTGTTGTATTGTTACGTGTACTTGAGTTCATGTGCCTATATGTTTGTTGATTGGATCTGTCACAGTGAAATATTTTCCCCCCCCCATATTTTATGACCCCAGAGATGCCGATAAAAGGACTCTATTATGTACCTCCCTTTCACATCTTCGAGTAGGTGTTTTTAATGTTTTATGTGGAGAATTTGGACAGCAGTCCCAAACTCATGGTATATCCATCATTCTGTATAATCAGCTCAGTCATGTTTGCCATTCTAACTTATCTGTGTATTGAACTCTATTATTGGATCTATTTATTGAACTCCGGTTATTTGAACTCTATCGGGTCTGTTTATTAGAGTATGCTTCGGTTTAACCTGTTACGTCATTAGTGATACATGTCTTTTTAAAGTCGAGAGGATCGGTTATAAAGGGTGTATTTTTAATGACTGTGCAGTGTAGGAAAATATTGCGGGTCCAAGTTTTGTATTCACCCTCTGTAAAGTTCATGCAACATAATAGGTAAATACAAAGCTTGGACCGGCAGTATTTTCGAACACTGCACAGTCATTAAAAATACACCATCTACATGTAACAAATGACAACAAGTATGGCGGTAATGTATATGTAAAATTTTCGATTGCTTTTAGAACTCAGTATATAGATCAGCATGGCGAATGGATAAGAGCTCTCGTTCTTCAACATCTGGTGTGCAGATGTCGGGGTAGCGGGTTCAACACCTACACCGGTTAGTTGGACTAAAATGTTGACTTTTCATTCTTGACTTGTGGACGTAAATTACAAGCACTGTACCTCTGAAGTCGGTGTGGGTTCGCCTGATGGCGAGGGACACTGGTAATGGGGAAGGCTAGGCCACACGTAAATATTAGCCCAGTGGACTAGAAGTAGTATCACGTGTATTGACTACGCTTGAGTTCAAAGCTAGTAAGCGCCAAAAAACAAAAAAAAGGCTCAGTATAAAAATAACTCCAGTAAATTTGATGCAGTAATATACAGCCACGGCGCCACTGGCCTAGGAGAAAGTGAGACTCGCAGTTCCATAATTCCCCGACACACCGAGTCGTGGCTTCAAGATCTGCCACGAGCGATATGGAAGCAGACTGCTCTGCGTTGTTTTCGATGGTATGAGGCGTCGGCCGTTCAGAAAGCAATGGCAAACTACTGAACTGAATTGCTTAGTAATCACGAACAGTCTATAAATGCTGGTTGCAGCGTCCTACTAGGGACATGCTAACTTTCAATTGGAAGGTAATAATTGATTGTAAGATTATATAGGTTTTCTTTGAAATGTGTCTTTCCTGCCGAGTATAAGAATGGAGAGGATTGATGGTCCCAATTGTGGTGAAGAAGGCGTGCATAGGGCCAGATAGGGCCAGAAGGCTTGAGAACTACTGTTTTAGTGTGTTTAGTTGCTAATGAGCACATCTTAACAACAGAGATGCTTGGAAGAGTTGCGGGAGTAAGACAGTGTTAATACATTTTCTAAACACGCATAACCACAGTTAGATTCAAAAAGATAATACAATGTTTTTTTTTTTTTTAAAGCTTGCATATCCCTTACAGAACATTGTTGTCAACACCAGCATTTTTCAACTGTTGACGTTCTTGGCAAGATGACGCTCAGTAGTTTGCCATTGCTTTCTGAGCGACCGGCTCACATACCCCGTAAGTGACCAACGCGACGCAATCCGCTGCCGAATCTCGAGCAACTGTGTTCCTCACGTGAATATACGGGATTACGGAGAAAGTCGTTGACCTTATTCGCCAGGGAGACCGGCACAATTCGTACACGTAAAAGCACTATTATTGAAAGGGCTAATTTCACGAAATAAGCTGACGTCAAAGAATCGTCACATAGAAGCCGGAAGAACATCTTAACAACAGAGATGAGATTCCTTAGAAGAGCTGCGGGAGTAACCGTGAGAGATGGAATGAGGAAATTAGAAGACGACTAGGGCTGAAACCAGTCATGGAACTCATTAAAGAACAACAGATGAAATGGCTTGGCCACCTCACAAGGATGCCATCGGCCACAAAGAGCCACATTGAAGAAATATAATTGATACAGAGCAAGGGGAAAACCACGTAAAAGATGGATTGATAGTATCAACAGGAACAATAGAGAAATAAATTCAAAATTACAAAGAGCATTAGAAAGAATTCATTAAAGATCTTTACACCACCTTCAAACACTTCACTGAGGTAGGTGGAGGAAGAGATGAAGAAATGTAGTTATCTCAGCTGCTTGCATCCGAATAAGGTGCAACAAGGAAATGGTGTTAGGACAATAATGCCCTTGACTGAACGAAACATGAAGGTAATATCTGAATTATGCTAACATTAAACGAGCCTTGTTGAACAACATTTTACGACAAGAATTAATCAATCAGTGCCAGAACTGGGCAATGGCAACACAAATTACAAGCGGAATTATAGCAACATTGATGAAATACCTCACAAACTGATGAGTAATATTTTGAAAATACCTCCGAAACTCCAGTACACACACCACGAGTGGACTCTCTCCTTAGTGACTTGATAACCATGAGTGGGCTCTCTACTTGGTAACTTGTCAGCCCAAACCTGGCAGAATGAGTGGACCTTCTCTTTGATGACTGGCGAGCCCAAACTTGACACCATGAGTGGACCTTCTCCTTGGTGACTGGCGAGCCCAAACCTCACACAATGAGTGGACCTCTCCTTGGTGACGGGCGAGCCCAAACTTGACACCATGAGTGGACCTTCTCCTTGGTGACTGGCGAGCCCAAACCTCACACAATGAGTGGACCTTCTCCTTGGTGACTGGCGAGCTCAAACTTGACACCATGTGTGGACCTTCTCCTTGGTGACTGTTGAGCCCAAACTTGACACCATTAGTGGACCTTCTCCTTGGTGACTGGCGAGCCCAAACCTCACACAATGAGTGGACCTCTCCTTGGTGATGGGCGAGCCCAAACTTGACACCATGAGTGGACCCCCTCCTTGGTGACTGGAGAGTCCAAACCCGGTCCCATGAGACGAACTGGCAAGAGAAACTGAGGAGCTCGTGACGACTTCCTGCAGACGCCGGGTTCATTGAGATCAATGCATTCCTTTGTTTACACTGCTTAGCTTAGGACACTGCAGAGGGGGCAGGAGGAGACATCGACACAAAAGGAAAAGGTAAAGAAGGGGATAGAGATGAAAATGGGGGAAGGAGAAGAAACAGATGATGGAAACGAAGAACATGGTCAGGCTGGATCAGAATTGATGACACCAGAAATCAAGATGGTACAATGCCAGCAATACATTTTATAGAGAAATAGCAATGAACGATACCAGTATAGCCCAAATAAAGGTCTTGACCAGAAACCCAATGATGGCCTAACTGAAAGGCACGACAGTTACAGAAGAAATAAAAACGCAAAGAGCCTACCTAGATGGGGTTTCCTGGTAACAGGCTGCAGTCGAGTCTAGAGAGTGAGGGTCGGAAAGATTAAGCAAATACGTTCCCAAACGTAAACACGACTTGCTGAGTTCTGAAATGTCTGGTGGAAAGGTGCAAATATCGCAGCTTCACTTGAAACTAGTATTAGGTAGCCATCGAAAAAGACCTTAATGATTATTCATAGCAAGGTTTGCAATGTTATTTTGAGTGTTGATAGTTCGATTTATAACATACCGCTAAGTTTCATATTTTAATATCCATGAATAGATTGGACCACTATGTGCATTGAAAGTGATCTTTTACCAAAACTAAAATGAAACCACGAATAGAAGTAGAGTGGTAGAGCAGCACCGATGACCATGGTTCAATCCCCTCTAAGTGCTCCCGGCACTGACTTAAATCAGACATATTGAGGGAAAGAGAGAGAGAGAGAGAGAGAGAGAGAGAGAGTAAACACGAAGAGATCGTAGATATAACCATTAAGGTGTGTTGTGATGGCATTTCACATCTACTAGATCATGGCTTTATGAAGCTAAGACCCTTTATCCCATGTTTCGTTGTCCATTCTTATGTTTTGTTTCGGGTATACATTTTACCAAAGCTGCAGCCAGTAAGAAATATACCTCCGCAACTCGGAGTTGATGTCGCAGATGTACCCCATAGGAATGATCTATTCCTCAACTTGACTTTTCAGTTATAATATCTGACATTAGAGCAAGAATCGCCATGGCAAAAGTGGTCGTCTCAAAGATGGGAAACATACTTACCAATAAATAGCTGTCAATTGCAATGAGAAAATGAGAGTTAAAGTGCTATATAAAACCTACACAGGTATATGCATGCTGGGTATGAATAATAATGAGACAAACTGAGAATTAAGATGGCAGCGGTAATGTTATTTCTAAAGGAAATACAAAGAACTGACGGACAGAAGAAGAAATTAGACAGTCCTTCGAGAGACATGAACATTGTAAAACTGGTTAGATAAATTAGACGTAGACAGCCAAGATTTTTGGCGCGTGTTGGGAGAAATATACTTGAGAAACTTGGTGCTACATGACAATCTTGATGGCGTCTCCAAACGTGTCTTCAACGGGGCCACATTTAGAGTCAACACATTTTCACGGGTCAAATAAGGAGAACGGGGAATACAAAGTGATAACAACTCCCTTCACACCCCCTCCCTTCGCGCCCCCTCCCCCGAATAGCTTGACACACGGCATACTCCGGGCAGGAATACATCCCTCGTCTGACACTGGTGTTGGTGTGAGTTGGCGAACTATGATGACCGTCCACGCTTACCGGCACAGGACATTAGAAACATGATGATGAATTTGGTATTGTCCACTGTATGTTGGATGATACACGGAGCGAGAGAGAGAGAAACAGGGAGAGAGAGAGAGAGAGAGAGAGAGAGAGAGAGAGAGAGAGAGAGAGAGAGAGAGAGAGAGAGATTATTTGCCGGTCTCGGGTATATTTGTATCTGACGCTGCTGATATCGGGAGCTACGATGGCCTAGTACAGTGGTTTTCTACCTTTTTTGGCCCGTGCCCCCCCCCCCCTTTTCACCATAATTTTAGAACGTCATTCCCCCCTTTCGTATTTCCTGCTTAAAAATCCCCCCCCCCCCCCGCTCCTACACAGTATACGTAATAATGGAAGCACTTACTAAAACAAGTCTAGACGTCCACATAAAATGTGATTTGTGGGTCTACTTACTTTATAAAATGAATTTTAGAAGGGTGAGACGTACAGAATCGTAAAGTATGAAGGGAAAAACAATATCAAGTAATCAGTCCTTGTATTAACGCGATCTTGAAATAATCTTCACCCCCCCCCCCCCCCGGAAATCCTAAAATTCCCCCCTGGGGGGGGGGGGAATTCCCCACCGGTTGAGAACCACTGGCCAAGTGGCTAGATGCTTGTCTGCCGGCGTGGTGGTTTTGGGTACGATCCGCATCGGGGCGGATTCAGATTTCCAATATTGACCGGGGCTCCCAGAGCGCCCTCGCCTAAAGGGACACCTGGGAAGGTGTAGCGGCCAGCATGATACTGACCATATCATATCACACACCGAGTACCGATTGGCCCAATACAAGTGGGTCTACCACGATATGTCCGACACACGCAAGGCGTGTCAAGAAGTCCTTTACAAACTGGACACACTGTGTTTATATTGTTCTTATTGTCCCTGATCGTGTTCACACACACCTAAAATACTGAAATACAATATGATAATTTCTGTGTCATAAATATCCTCAAACAATAAACGCATGTGACTTGTTACTTGCACTTATGATTTCGATTCTTACATAATGAAAGACATAATTACAGTATTATTTATGTCTCATATGCTCTTAAATATGTGTGGCAAATGCATAGCAGTATTGATTAGGTTTACTTATATTTGTATTTATACTTACAATTGCATTTATACGTATATTTGTATTTATATTTAGATTTGTAATGTGCTTCAACTGATCCGTGTTTAATCCTGACACAAAGGCTTGGTGTGGTTATTTCTGAGATCAAGATACTCTTACAAATATTTGACAAATATACAGCAGTATTTTCAATATATTTATACATGTAATTTGCTTTAACCAATTTTTAGAATCTGTATATTATGAAAGAGATGATATGATCATTGCTGTCTCTCGGATACTGTAAAACATTTGTGACAAATAAACATCTGTATGTTTTTCAATAAACTTATATGTATATTTTTTAAATACATATCTATAATAATTCTTATCTAATGAAAATATTTGTTCTCTGTGGTTTAAATGCTTGTAAACATGTGTGATAACTGGACAGATTTGGGGAATGAGAGATAGAGGAAGACAGCGAGAAAAAATTCTTGACAGTCTTATGTAGGCCGTTGGAGATGGCAAGATGTGCGGAAGCATGATCGTCCACGCCAGTCGGAAAGGCACTTGGTGATGAAACATGTGTGACAAAAGCACAATAGTATTGTTATATTTATATTCACGTTAATGTAACCGGATGGAGAAAAGTGGAAGAAAAGGAGGAACTTCCTAGCTCTGTCACAATAAGCAGAGATAAGGTATAGCGCTACGATGACTGACCGTGGGCCAGAGAAGGAGAAAAGAAGCAAAAAGAAAACAAAGATAACTCATACCATCCTCCTCGGTTAACAAGAAAAGTAAAGGAATAAAGATTAGAAGAAACTCAGGTTCTTAGACAAGGGACTCTGATTCCTGACAGTGGATTGAGGTGTAGGATTGCACCAGAATTATGAATGAAAATGAATAATAAACAAAATAACAAGGACTAAACAAAATTTCACAAAGAGCAATAATAATATACCTTTTATTGATCCCACTCCAGAGCTCATGAATAATTGATGTTTACAGAAATGGGAACCTGAGATCCCACAGTAGAAATAACTGCTGCCTAACCCCAACAACAATAAGTGGTCTCCAGCTAACAGCGAGACCTCAGCCATGTTCGACTGAGTCCATCGGGTACCCTTAGTACCCCGATTGGGTACTCACATCAGTCAGTCAACCAAAACAGGATACAACAAGAGGACCGTAACAAAACCAACACTAGCAAAACTAACTTAAACATGAACATGAGTGGCAGTACAGCATTCCACATGAGAAAATAGGGATACAAGACGAGAAGACAACCCAGGAAACGATGGCTATTTGGAGTTGAAGACCGCAAATATGGCATTGGCACCAGCAATAAGACAAGTAGAAAACAGACAATTAAACCCACTTTCTCTTTGCGACTCTTCACGCCAAAAGCAGAATGACAAATGAAGAAGAAGACGAAGTGACTTGTGACAAATGGTCATCATTTAGAGCTATCTTGTCAATTTCAGCCTGTGTTTTGTAGAGCTGAGGGAAGAGACAACGAGTCAATGAGAACAATGAAGTCTTGGGCCCATGACAGAAGGGTCTCAGAGACAGTCTTCACGGTTTTGTTGTTTGCGCTCGCTGGCTTTGAACTCAAGCGTAGTCCATACACGTGCAACTATCTCTAGCGCACAGGATTGGACTGTGTGCATGTAGATTAGCTTTGCCCAATACCAGTGCCTCTCGCCATCAGGTGAACCCACTCCGACTTCTCAAGTACTTGTAATTTACGCTCATGTCAAGGACAAGAAATCAACAATTTAGTCCAACTGACCGGTGTAGGGGTTGAACCCTCTACCTCGGCATAAACACACCGAAAGTTTAACAGCGAGCGCTTGTATCCATTCGGCCATATTGACCTCCAGTGTTCACGTGTGATATAGTACGAGCGGGCTTCAAATGTAAACCTTAAAAGTGTGATAGCAATTACAATGCTTGCTTGCTTGTGTTCGTTGGCTTGAGCTCCAGCGCGAAGTCCTGTATGTCGGATGAAGGCATCCTGTTGTCCAACATCAGTGTGATGTCATACAGGACCTGAGTTTTGCGTGAGTATCCGTTGTCCCATGTCTGACTTATTGGTGTGCAGACTGGTGGTTCCTCACCGTACAGGCAGACACTCTCCGACTTCGGAGGAATCGGCGATCCTACTGACTTTAGCCAGGACCCCGAAAGGACCTGTTGCCCAGGACGCTCGACGAGGACACGTCAATAGGTCTTGGCCAGTATATAACCCGACCCTGGTGCCTTGGAAACACCTCTGCATCCCAGCAATTACAATAACCGCGACATTGTCTTGAAACTTGTCAGTATTGTTGTTAAGGTTGTCAAGAGTGCAGACGAACACGTGGAGCGTCATAAAGACAGTTTATAGGTGGCCGCTCCACTTTTGACTTGCATCAACGGTTGTTGTTTTTTTTTTAATCAATGAAGGGGTGAAACCAATAGAAATTCATAGGCAAAACGAAGGTCCAGTATGCACGCCTGTCAGTCCAGCAAGTGTATGAGTGGAGTGAGAAATTTCAAAACGGCGTGACTACTATGACAGACTTTTCGGTCCAATGAAGGGGTACAGCAGGTGGTGATGGGTGGTTACAAAGGCGATTTAGAGAACCATTTTATATACAGGAATCCAAGCATTTTATCGGCGCTGGAGGACTTGCATTATTGAACGCAGTGGTGGCCACATGAAAAATTATACATTTGTTCTGTACTTTTTCAGAATATTTTCACCAAATAAAATTTAAAGATTTTCATTTGAAGCTCTCTCGAGCAATGATGTCTACCTCATAATTTCAGCACACCACTCCACTTGCTTCAAAGAGCTCCTGTGATGAACCGTGTATGTGCAAGTGTATAATTGTATGTGCATGTGTGTTTACATGTGCATGAATTTGTGTGTCTGAGAGCATGCTTGCATGCGTGCGTACGTGCGTACGTGAGCGTGTGTGTGTGTGTGTGTGTGTGTGTGTGTGAGAGAGAGAGAGAGAGAGAGAGAGAGAGAGAGAGAGAGAGAGAGAGAGAGAGAGAGAGAGACATTAATTATAATGAAACATCTGCAAGAAAATGTTCACAGACATGTACATACAACAAACTCGACGTGTTAATATGTACTACCAGTTGTTTTTATTTTTTTAACTAAAAGTTAATAGGCAATTTTTGTAGTTAACAAATTCTTCTTTACCAGCTGCCATCTCCGCGTCGTAGCCACAGTACGAACCATTTAAAGTGAGCAACTCTGTTCTTGTATTTCATATAAAAATTGCGATTAATGATTGCTAACTTAAACAGAATGGAAACAATGTCATACTAAGCAATATACAGGTATATGACAACTCGAATGTGTTGCAAGAGTGAACAGTGATTGTAGGAACAAGAAGCCTGTGTCAGTGGTTATACAAACATGAAGTAATCAATAATATGACTATGTCAACTAATAGAGTATGGATTTCCATGTTATTGATAACTGAATGACAAAGCTGTAAACTAGTGTCCTTACGAGAGTGAGCGAGAACTTGTAGCCGAAGAATGACGAATCAGTCAACAACTTATGTACTTGTTGCCGCATTGAATGTCATCAATGGACTCTCTACTTACTATGTCCACACACCCAGGGCTGCATTCACCATTATGCATAACAATCACTGTGCTTAGGGCATCATGGGTAACGTGGTACCCACGGACAGTTTCCATTGAACACATAGCTAAATCTTCGAAACTGGTAATGTAATAATAGTCCCATAAGAGACTTCAAGCGTTAGGACCGTCTCATATACCTGGCTAGAGCACACTGGTCTGTAGTGTCCCGTTCCCTTTCTCTGCGTGGGTCTTTCCAGACAATTGTAAGAAAATTATGAAAATGATCTCACTACCTGTGTTATCAGTATGGGTCGACCCCAGAGCCATACTGTCGGATTTTAAAATAAAATACCTCACTGTTTGGGATTTGAACCCGAATCACTGTCTAGGTAAGAAAGCGCATTGGCCATTACACTATCGCGGCTTCCTTACACACCTGCATCCGCTATACTATTTAGTTTGAGGAAATGTATTGTTTTCTTCTCCGTGCAACGACAGATGACTGAGTTACAGGCCCTTGTATTGGAAAACACCTAGATGCAATTCTTGCTTTTGTTACAGAAGTTGCAATTTTGTCTTAGTTGCACAAGGTGGGTGATTCTTGGAAGTTAGTGATGTCTTGGCCAGGGTGTTCCTCTTTGTATGATTCAGACAGAAACATAGAAAGATGTGCGCAGATTGTTATCTTGTCATGAATACTGGTTAAGAACAATCAATTATCAGAATAGAAATTACTTTGGGAATGTGTGTTATGTGTTACGGCTTGTAGGATATATCTCATTGATTTAGTTTGTGCTAATTCTGCAGTATGCACCCAGCGAAACGCAGCGAAATATACTAGTAAATAAATCGTGCAATCTATTGTTTGTGTCTTATGTATTCAAATTCATTACGGGAAAACATTGTTTTGAATTATCAGAATATTCTAAGAAACAAAAGTCCGATAAGATCATACAGAATCGTGTCACCGGTGTACAAATTTAAACGTATTTATTAATTGAATTAACTAGAAGTCGCATCATAACACTCGTGTCATACCCACATAAGATGATTGACTTTTAGCAGGAGATGTGTGCGTCTAGGGGTGAGCAAGTGAGGTGTTTGTCTAGGGGTGAGCAAGTGAAATTACAACAGATGGAAATTTTCCTTAATGAGTTGAGAATTAGGAATTGGCTCTAAGAGTTAACTGTCGTTGACTTTAATCATTTTGAAATGATAAAGCAAACTTGGGAACGGAAGTAAACTGTCAAACCCACTATTCAGGCTTCGAATACGATATTTACTGTACATTGATAATGGGATGATGAATGTAGTTTATTGTCGTCCTGTTGTGTTCTCAAGTCACTTCGTTCCGTCACTTATGTTCAGAACATACTTTATTTCAATAGCCATACCATGATTAGATATCATATCAAACCACTCCACTTGTCAACTTGTCGTCGTTATCATAGTATTCCCAGAGGCTGCTTTCTAGAATGTTCTCACGGTGTGGAGATATAAAACTGTTTCTGCAGTTAATATTTACAACCTGCTTCTGCAAACTATTGTATCCTGCCCAAGCAGTTAGATATTCTCTCGACTCCCGCTAGAGCAGTGGTTCTCAATCGATGGGGAATTCCCCCCCTCCCCCGCCCTCCCTCCACCTCAGGGGGAATCTTAGGGTTTCCAGGGCGGGAATTAAGATTATTTCAAGATCGCGTTAATACAAGAACCGATTACTTGATATTGTTTTTCCCTCCATACTTTACGGTTCTGTACTTCTCGCCCTTCTGAATTTCGTTGTATAACATAAGTAGATCCGCACATCACGTTTTATGTAGACGTCTAGACTTGTTCTAGTATGTGTTATTAAATTTAGATTCAATTTTTACGTATACGGTGTTATGACCGGAGAGGGGGGGGGGGGGGGGGGGGGAGATGAGATTTATAGGGAGGAAATACGAAAGGGATGGGGAGTGACGTTCTGAACATTTGGTGAATAGCGCTAGTAATTTATATTAAATATGTAGTGTGGCGACATTTCTATCACAAAAACGAAATATAATTAAAGTGATTAAGAAGGCGTAACGTTTTTATTTTGGCTGCAGAATAGAAGATCAAGATAAGAGCTGGGCGCCACACATATGCTGCAATACATGTGCAGCACATCTTAAACTGTGGTTGACTGGCGAAAGGCAATCCATGCCTTTTGCAGTCCGAATGATTTGAAGAGAGCACACAGATCATCTCAAACTGTTACTTTTGCATGGTCCCACCTATGAAGAAAGGCATATCAAAAAAGAAAACATGGACTGTGGGATATCCAAACATCCCCTCTGCAATACGGCCGGTACCACATGGCGATGACCTAACAGTTCACAAAGTACCAGAATCATTTTCAGCTGCTTCCACTGACGAAGAAGAGGATATTGGTGGTCCTGAACCATCAACCTCAAGTGACCCAGATTTTGAACAAACTACATCCACTAAACCACACTTAATACCCAAGTGAACTGAACGATCTTGTAAGAGATCTGAATTTACCGAAGAACAAGGCGAAGCTTTCGGGTTCAAGATTGCAACAGTGTAATCTCCTGGCAGAAGATGTTAGAATTTCTATGCAAGAATGTTGAGAACCCAGCACTTGTCGATACCAGCAAGATTTTGTTGCCACCTCTTGCACATTAAGCTGGATCTCATGAAAAACTTTGTCAAGACAATGGAGACAATAGATGAGGCTTTCCAAATACCGTATTCAGAAAATTTCCAAGACTGAGGGAAGCTAAAATAAGAGAGGGAGTATTTGTTGGTCCGCAAATTCGGAAAACTTCCTCATTATGACGAATTTCTTTGCGTGTTGCACGGGAAAGATAAAGCAGCATGGCTAGCATTTAAGTCAATGGTGGACAATTTTCTTGGAAACAACAGATATGATAATTAAAATGAAATTGTAGAAAATCTCCTTCTGAAGTATAAGAGTCTTGGCTGCAACATGTCTTTGAAAATTCATTTTCTGAATTCTCATCTGGATTTCTTTACGACAGACTGGAGCTTAACGTCAAACCGTGGAGCTGTCAGTGATGAACAAGGTAACGATTTCATCAGGACATTAGCTGCTATGGAGACACGGTATCAATGCATGTGAAGCCATTCAATGCTTGCTGATTACTGCTGGACTGTGACAAGAAGCAAGCAAATAGAGTAGAACTGCCATTGATTAATGACAGAATGGATTCAAATGTGCCTTTTCAAAATATTATATAAATAATGATTTTTATTTGTTCTATTATTTATGTTAAAATATCAATTAATTGAGAATGTAACCACAATTTTTATAACGCTAAAGTAGAAAGACTACCCCAGAGAATTAAACAAGCATACATGATTTGTATTACTCCGATATAAATTCATTGTTTAAAAATAAAACTTTGCCACTTGGTTAATTTCATTATGACAGTTGAAATAAGCATGTCAAAATTAATAAGAAATGGTGTATGTAAATTATGATACAAATAACTTTTGAACATCGATATGACTAGTGATTATCATTACAACTACGTCGTCCTCGCATATGATCATGTCTGCCGCTACCAAACGTGATGCCTGCCGCTACCAAACGTGACTGCCAAATGGCAAGTCTCATCGGGGTTGATTCACTCAACTCTGTGCCAGTCTGCAGCAACTTGTTGTATCTGATGCGTTTTATTTGTCCAGTCTTAGCAATAGCAATACTGAGGCTCAACAGCATTAATTAATCTACGGCCCAAGACGGGAAAACAAAACAAAGTAATATGTTTTAGAACATGCATCTATCCCGAGGCAACATACGAAATCAGCCATGTACAATTTCTGAATCACTGGAGAAGAATATCGATATTGTGGACTCAAGTTCTACAGAAAAGTTCTTAGAATATCACCGACAACAACAACAACAACAAATAAAATTAACAAACACAAGAAGACAAACACTGGCATTCTACAAGATCTGAAGAAGACAAAAAATGGCGTTCTACAAGATCTGAATAAGAATATCGAATATCGCCGGCTCTGTGGTTACGAATGTAGTACGTAATCCCACATAACACGTTCGAAACACAGTTGTGGGCGATTTGGAAGCAGACCGCCTTGCGTTGGTTTCCATACAAGCGAATGAATGCCGATCGTTCAGAAAGTAATGGCAAACTATTGAACGTAAACATGTCTAAGAATCACAAACAGCCAAAAAGCTGGAGTTGACTGCTATGTCCTGTAAAGGACATGCAACTAACTTTAACAAGATCTGAACATCTAAGAAAACTGAAACATAAACAT
>JACEFZ010027118.1:0-20000 GCA_014155875.1 Cepaea nemoralis | reverse complement strand
ACCTACGAGACCAAATTAGTTTCTAACAAGAAACGGCATCTCTAAATTCTACAATAGCAAATTAGCATGTAACAGAACACAGTCTAAAATCTACAATAGCAAATTACCATATAACAGAACATAATCTAACACAGTGGTTCTCAACCTTTTTTGGTCCGTTCCCCCCTTCACAATATTTTTAGGACGTCATTCCCCCCCTCACCTTATTTTTAGGACGTCATTCCCCCCCCCCTCCTCCACCATTACCATACTTTTAGAATGTCATTCCCCCCCCCCCCCTTTCGTATTTCCTCCCTAAAAATGTCCCCCGGCCCCTACACATTATATGTAATAATTGAAGCTAAATTTAATAGCACATACTAAAACAAGTCTAGACATCTACATAAAATGTGATTTGCGAGTCTACTTACGTTATAAAATGAATTTCCGAAGGGTGATACGTACAGAAGCGTAAAGTATGAAGGGAAAAACAACATCAAGTAATCGGTTCTTGTATTAACGCGATCTTGAAATAATCTTCATTCCCCCCCTGGAAACCCCAAAATTCCCCCCTGGGGGGGAATTCCCCACCGGTTGAGAACCACTGATCTAACATCTACAATAGCAAATTAGCATGTAACAGAACATAATCTAAAATCTACATCAGCAAATTAGCATGTAACAGATCTCTGAAACGTACAATACCAAACTACTATACCTGACAAGAACATCTACAACCTTCAAGAAAAAAAACACACACACACACACACACACACACACACACACACACACACACACACACGCACACACACACACACACACACACACACACACACGAGCCGGACAAACAGTTGACCAGCACATGGCCGTGAAAACATGCTCACCTCATCTGAAGTTCTGTTCCCCCTGCGATGCTTGCTCTCCTCCAGAAGTTCTTTCTTCGTGCCCATACAACGCCTCTCGCAATCTTCTGCTGTCCGAAATTTGTTCTGGTTTCCTCCGCAGCCGCTGAAAATATTTATTATAAACAATGTTAATTGTTACAGTGTGTGGTTATGGTAAAGAATGCCACGTTATGTAATCTCGGCTTTATCACTGCTTGGGATTAAGCTTATAACCATTATGTTGATCGGCAAGTGCAATAACCAATCCAATGTAGAGGATACTTCACTGACACATTCCACAATTCATAACTGATGTGAGTGGCATATTACCTTCAGGTTTGTCCGAAGTGCAGTAACTTTAGTTTTGCTAATGAATTAACACTTAAGTTCAATCCAATGCCGATTATTATCTTTGCATTCCAGGACATGATAAACTCGCCTTTGAACATCTAGAGAAGCTGATTTTAAAACTAACCTGAAACGATATCTTAGATCAGCCATGGCTAACGTCGGTATCAGGAAAGGTCGTGGCAGTAAAGATTACATCCCACTCAACCCATAGACCAGGGGTGGCCATCCTTTTCAGCAGGCGGGCCAAATTTCAGAAATAATATTTCCTGCAGGGCCACACACCTAATTTTTTTTTTTTGTGTTAATTAAAGTAAACAAGCAAGCGTGCTACAGCTTCCACCACATCGTCGTTTCCCACTCCGCGGGCCGCAACATGACTCCCGGCGGGCCGCATGCGGCCCGCGGGCCTCATGTTGGCCACCCCTGCCATAGACGCTTACTGCAACTATTGAGCGCGAAATCATAACAACAGAAACGAGATGTCTTAGAAGAACTGCGGGGGTAACCGTGAGAGATAGAATTAGGAATGAGAACATTAGAAGGCTTCTAGGTCTGAAAATAGCCACGCACGTCATTAAAGGACAAAAGATTAAGTGGTTTGACCACATCACAATAATGCCTTGCTCCCAGCTGCTAGAGAGAGTCACAGTGAACAAATATAATGGACACAACAGAGCACGGGGAAGAGCGTGTACAAGATGGGATTATGGTATCAAGAACAACCTTAGAGAAATGAATATCCTCTTACAAAGAACATTAGAAAGAGCGCATAAAAGCTCTTTACAACTCCTTCCTAATACTTCACTGAAGGAAATAGAGAAGAAGAAGAAGAAGAAGTAGAAGAAGAAGAAGAAGAAGAAGAAGAAGAAGAAGAAGAAGAAGAAGAAGAAGAAGAAGAAGAAGAAGAAGAAGAAAAACAAGAAGAAGAAGAAGAAGAAGAAGACCCATCGACTGCCGATTGGTGTATACAAATATGAGGTTAGCACCATATACCCAGTGCCATTCATTACGTGTTGAAGAGTTTAGTCGTTGGATCAACATCACGGCACACGGGTGTCACCCATAAGTGCTTAGTTCTCCTCCTAACTCAAACCTGAGTTTGGAGAAACTCAGCTCAGTGCACGAACTCCGTAGCACCGGCGAGGATCCTGAAATACTTTGGGTAGATTTTTAACTCGAAATTTTGCCTGGGCAGCGCCGTTAGGCTACTCTTTTTCGATTTCCAACTGCCAAGAGATTTTTTACGTGCGCAACAATATACACGGGCGTCCGATCTCACTACCCAGAGACCAGGGGAAATTTTATTACTAGAAGTCCACGTGAAAAAATCCCGGTACTCGTTGAAGAGTTCTTGACTTACCTGCGGGGTAGCTAGCAGTCTTGCCTACTCGCCCGATGGTCACGTGTTGGAATTCCTATCGAGGTGGCTTTATTTTTATAAAATTAACCCATGGAATCCTAAGCGATGCGGATTTTAAAACACATATAACATGGACTCACAGGTCGACCCTGCCTAACTTGGGTACCAGAAAGTGTGGTGGGAGGTAAACACGGCCGGTATGATATTGACCACATCAGCCATGTAGTGCCGAATATTGATCACATCAGCCATCTAGTGCCAAATATTGACCACATCACCCATCTAGTGTCAAATATTGACCACATCAGCCATCTAGTGCCAAATATTGACCACATCAGCCATATAGTGCCAAATATTGACCACATCACCCATCTAGTGCCAAATATTGATCACATCACCCATCTAGTGCCAAATATTGACCACATCAGCCATCTAGTGCCAAATATTGACCACATCACCCATCTAGTGCCAAATATTGACCACATCAGCCATCTAGTGCCAAATATTGACCACATCAGCCATCTAGTGCCAAATATTGACCACATCACCCATCTAGTGCCAAATATTGACCACATCACCCATCTAGTGTCAAATATTGACCACATCACCCATCTAGTGCCAAATATTGATCACATCAGCCATCTAGTGCCAAATATTGACCACATCAGCCATCTAGTGCCAAATATTGACCACATCACCCATCTAGTGCCAAATATTGATCACATCACCCATCTAGTGCCAAATATTGATCACATCACCCATCTAGTGCCAAATATTGATCACATCACCCATCTAGTGCCAAATATTGATCACATCACCCATCTAGAGCCAAATATTGATCACATCACCCATCTAGTGCCGAATATTGAAAACATCACCCATCTAGTGCCAAATATTGATCACATCACCCATCTAGTGCCAAATATTGATCACATCACCCATCTAGTGCCGAATATTGAAAACATCCCCCATCTAGTGCCAAATATTGATCACATCAGCCATCTAGTGCCAAATATTGACTACATCACCCATCTAGTGCCAAATATTGACCACATCAGCCATCTAGTGCCAAATATTGATCACATCACCCATCTAGTGCCAGATATTGACCACATCACCCATCTAGTGCCAAATATTGACCACATCACCCATCTAGTGCCAAATATTGATCACATCAGCCATCTAGTGCCAAATATTGACCACATCACCCATCTAGTGCGAAATATTGACCACATCACCCATCTAGTGCCAAATATTGACCACATCACCCATCTAGTGCCAAATATTGACCACATCACCCATCTAGTGCCAAATATTGACCACATCACCCATCTATTGCCAAATATTGATCACTTCACCCATCTATTGCCAAATATTGACCACATCACCCATCTAGTGCCAAATATTGACCACATCACCCATCTAGTGATTATTGTTGATCATATCAGCCATCTAGTGCCGAATATTGACCACATCACCCATCTAGGTCCGAATATTGACCACATCACCCATGTAGTGATTATTGTTGATCATATCAGCCATCTAGTGCCGAATATTGACCACATCACCCATCTAGTGCCGAATATTGACCACATCACCCATGAAGTGATTATTGTTGATCATATCAGCCATCTAGTGCCAAATATTGACCACATCACCCACCTAGTGCCAAATATTGACTACATGACCCATCTAGTGCCAAATATTGACCACATCAACCATCTAGTGCCAAATATTGACCACATCACCCATCTAGTGCCAAATATTGACCACATCACCCATCTAGTGCCAAATATTGACCACATCACCCATCTAGTGCCAAATATTGACCACATCACCCATCTAGTGCCAAATATTGACCACATCACCCATCTAGTGCCAAATATTGACCACATCACCTGTCACACATCGTTCTTGATGATAAGTTCAATGTTCTTGATGATCTTTGCGTGATATTATCGTGTGATGGTCGTTGTCTAGGTAACGATGTTCATGGTGTGTCAATTGAGCTATCTAACTGAATCTTAATCCAACTCACCCCAGAAGTGCACCTTCACCAGTCATGAAACAAGATTGAGTTGGCGCACATAATCATTTATTCCAGAAATAAGACGGACAGACGGAACATGTTTATACATCCAGAAATAATGTAATCCATAGAATATGCATATCCTCCTCACAATTTAACCAGCACACCTCACTGTCTTCTCACGGCCTGCTGAATCTCAAATTCACAAGACATTTAGTCCAGCTACTATCCACGGCTGGATCTCCCACAATACAACCCACACATTGGGTCGGAGCCACTGCTCAACTATGCAACCCACTCTGGGTTTTAGGCCTGCCTTTACAGCTCGGAGAATCATACAACACAGTTCTCCGTGGACTACCGACTCCTTCGGTATCTAAAACTCAACTCCCTGAAGTCCCTTGACTTCACACACAAATACACTATCTCTCGCCCCATCCACCCTAGGGGTTTTTCCTCTACCCTCACTATTTTATTTCTCAGGACTGGCTGTTTTTTCCATAGCCAGGTCAGTCACTTTACTGTCTCCGACTTTCACCCATTCTTTCTCATGCCCGGTCACTCAACTCATTGTCAATAACCCAGGCTTATGTCATCAGCCATCTAGTGCCAAATATTGATCACATCAGCCATCTAGTGCCAAATATTGATCACATCAGCCATCTAGTGCCAAATATTGATCACATCAGCCATCTAGTGCCAAATATTGATCACATCACCCATCTAGTGCCAAATATTGATCACATCACCCATCTAGTGCCAAATATTGACCACATCACCCATCTAGTGCCAAATATTGACCACATCACCCATCTAGTGAAAAATATTGACCACATCACCCATGTAGTGATTATTGTTGATCATATCACCCATCTAGTGCCGAATATTGACCACATCACCCATCTAGTGCTGAATGCTCCATGACAAATATAAGGCTAGCACAGTGTACCCACTACGTCCGAAAGCGTGTTAAGGGGGCCTTTACTTTTAATTTGACTAATTCCAAAACTTGACCATAGGTGTTGTAGAACCCTATGTAACCAACCAGTCAGCGTACAGGGAACTAACACTACTAACAGTAACTGTCAGCGTACTAACTAAAATAAAAGCTAAGTCCGGTATCAGGCAGAGGATGTAATTATGAAATTATTGAAAGTCAAATACACGACAATTGGGGCCTATGTGTCGTAATCGTCTTCACGGATGGTTCTGTCCTATGAGGCAAAAGAAGAGCATGGGGGTTCATAGGAAGGTTAATGGGCGGTGTTTAGTGCAGGAGAGTGTGGCATATGATACCACAACATCTAGTTTGAGAATGAAGATGGAGGCAGTCAAGGTGGAGTCCCGCTGGCTGGAGGATAAACAGCACACACATGTCGTGGTTGTAACGGATTCGTATACTGTAAAAAGTATAGACAGGTATACATCGTTCATAGTGGCATACTTCATTTAATAAAATAAATCATAAGAAGCATATGTTGGATCTCTTCAACTGTCTATGGTGGTGTGGAGAGAAACAAGCAGGTGGCCGACTGGCTGAATCTCTTCCGGTGGTTGGAGTGTCGATGCACGATCATGCAGATGTGGTCAGGCACTTTGGGATCATGTGTATGGTGTCGAGGCATGGATACACCATCATTGTATGGAGAGAATGGTGCGGAAATGGTGCATCATCGTCATCACCTTTATCATCATCATCATCATCATCATCATCATCATCATCATCATCATCATCATGTTCATCATCATCATCATCATCATCATCATCATCATCATCATCATCATCATCATCATCACCACCACCACCACCACCATCATCATCATCATCATCATCATCATCATCATCATCTTAAACATCATCATCATCATCATCATCATCAGTGTATGTTGTGTGATTTCTAACAGTATGTACCTGACGAGATGAGGCGAAATATGCCAGGCAATAAATCGTGCAGTCTTTTGCTTGAGTCTTCATTATTGAAATTCACTACATGAAAACCTTGCTTTGAAAACTGGTTAATTCAGGTGAGTGGAGGTGTGAGGTTGTGTTAAGTTACCTGTAGGTTAATGCAGGTGAGTGGAGGTGTGAAGTGTTGTTAAGTTACCTGTAGGTTAATGCAGGTGAGTGGAGGTGTGAAGTGTTGTTAAGTTACCTGTAGGTTAATGCAGGTGAGTGGAGGTGTGAGGTTGTGTTAAGTTACCTGTAGGTTAATGCAGGTGAGTGGAGGTGTGAGGGTTTGTTAAGTTACCTGTAGGTTAATGCAGGTGAGTGGAGGTGTGAGGTTTTGTTAAGTTACCTGTAGGTTAATGCAGGTGAGTGGAGATGTGGGGTGTTGTTAAGTTACTTGTAGGTTAATGCAGGTGAGTGGAGGTGTGGGGTGTTGTTAAGTTACTTGTAGGTTAATGCAGGTGAGTGGAGATGTGAAGTTTTGTTAAGTTACCTGTAGGTTAATGCAGGTGAGTGGAGGTGTGAGGGTTTGTTAAGTTACCTGTGTACGTTAATGCAGGTGAGTGGAGGTGTGGGGTTTTGTTAAGTTACCTGTAGGTTAATGCAGCCGGTCTCCCTGTTCCAGGAGTTACACGACTTTCTCCGTAATCCCGTATACTCTCGTGAGTAACGTGAGATGCGCGAGAATTGGTAGATGTTCTCTCCACGTCGGTAACTTACGGGTATGTGAGCCGGTCGCTCAGAAAGCAATGACAAACTACTGAGCGTAATCTTGCCAAGAAATCAACAATCAGCTGAAAGATGGTGATGTTGACAGCGATGTTCTGTAAAGGATATGCGAACCCCCCCCCCCCCCCCCCCCCCCCCCAAAAAAAAAGGTTAATGCAGGTGAGTGGAGGTGTGAGGTTGTGTTAAGTTACCTGTAGGTGAACCAGCTGCAGGTGCCCATATGGACATTGAAGTACCATCTCATGAACCGTGCCTGACACCTGCCTGGGGTGGGTGGCTTCCTGCAAATGTCCGATTTCACTGAAATATTACAGGAACATGTTAATGGACACTCTTGAATGTAGCATGTTAGGTTTTATAAACGACAGAATAGTGTCTCGTAACTTCGGCGTACAATTGCATCGTCGTCGTCGTCGTCATCATCATCATCATCATCATCATCATCATCATCATCATCATCATCATCATCATCATCATCATCATCATCATCATCATCATCATCGACATCATCATCATCATCATCATCACCACCATCATCTTCTTCTTCATAGCATCATCTTCATCATACCGCCATCTTCATAATATCTTCATCCTCATCACACACCATCATCTTCGTCATATCTTAATCTCCATCATCATCATCATCATCATCATCATCATCATCATCATCATCATCATCATCATCATCATCATAATCATCATCATCATCATCATCATCATCATCATCATCACCTTCATCATACCACCCTCTTCATAATATCTTCATCATTATCACATCATCATCTTCATCATATCTTAATCATCATCATCATCATCATCATCATCATCATCATCATCATCATCATCATCATCATCATCATCATCATCATCATCATCATCATCATAATCATTATCATAATCATCATCATCATTTCCTCATCTTAATCATATCAATATCTTCATCATATCATCATCATCATCATCATCATCATCATCATCATCATCATCATCATCATCATCATCATCATCATCATCATCATCATCATCATCATCATCATCATCATCATCATCTTCATCAGCTTGATCATACCATCATTATCATCACCTTCACCATATCATCATCTTCATCTTCATCATATCATCATCTTCATCATATCATCATCTTCATCATGTCATTATCTTCATCATATCATCATCATCATGATCTTCATCCTATCATCATCTTCATTTTTTCCCTTTGCCTTCAAGAGCCGTGGGGAGGAATAGTTGGCGTTCCAGTGCCCGATGGGTAGCAATCATCATCACAATCATGCGCCATGATGATACGCATGTTCGATCATATTTCGCCATCTCACGCGATCATCAGAGTCGTAGATCAGCCCTGTGTTCTTGTGCAGACCATACCATGTGGCCAAGAAATCCAGTTATTTACTTCTCTGCCTTCCCTTTGATTTTTATTTTTCCTCAATCTTGCCAGTTGTCACCAAGTTCTCTAGTTTATTTCTTCTCATAACGTGCCCGAAAAGTTTGATTGTCTACGTCTAATTTCTCGAATCAGTTTACGGTGTGGTTGTACGATGTTTTTGAAGTCGTCAATACATTTTCTTCTCATGTGTCCTCTTCCTCTCGTAGCAGATCTTCTTTGCTGTAGAGCTAGTACTAGAATATTTGCAACAAGTGCAATTTTCGTTAATGTATATACAGATACTGCTGAACACATTATATGATACTGGAGATATACCTTCTGAATTATGTAATTCTGTATTGATTGCAAATCCCAAAGAAATCAAGAACCTTGGAATGTGATCAACATAGAACAATTAGTATAATGAGTCACATCACAAAGATTTTGTTACGAATTATCATGCAAAGAGTGAGGAAGAAAATACAACCTGAAATAGGGGAAGAACAATGTGGGTTTGTAGAAGGAAAGGGTACAGTAAATGCTGTGTATATGCTGCGAACAGTTATTGAACGTGCTATAGAAGTAAACAAGGATATACATCTTTGCTTTATTGACTATACAAAGGCTTTTGATAGAGTTAGACATGTCAACATGGTGGATATGCTTGCAGATCTACAAATTGATGGGAAAGACATTAGACTTATAAAAAACATATATTGGAAACAACAAGCTGCCATAAGGATTGATAATGAAGTGGGACAATATCAACCTATTAAGAGAGGTGTTAGGCAGGGATGTGTAATGTCTCCAGATCTTTTTTCCCTATACAGTGAAAATATTTTCAGAAATGTAGAAGATATAAATGGAATCAGCATTGGAGGAAGAACCATCAATAACATTAGATATGCAGATGATACAGTATTGATTGCAGACAATGCACAGGATCTGCAACAATTAGTAGACGCGGTTGTTGTACACAGTGAGCAGCTGGGGTTGGAATTAAATTGTAAGAAGACACAGGTTATGGTCGTCACTAGGAAGAACGAAGTACCACAATGTAATATACAAGTAAATGGGAATATTCTTCAACAAGTGAATCGGTACAATTATCTCGGAACAGTCATAACATCTGATGGGAGATGCCTTGAAGAGATTAGAACAAGAATCGCCATGGCGAAAGTAGCCTTTAGCAAGATGAAAAACATTCTGACCAATAAAAAGATGTCAATTGAAACGAGAAAAAGAGTGTTGAGGGGATACATAGAGCCTGTTCTTTTGTATGGATGTGAAACTTGGACAATGTGCAGTCAAGCTGAAAAACATTTGATGGCTGCAGAAATGTGGTTTCTGAGGAAAATGCAAAGAATACCATGGACAGACTAGAAAAACCAATGACCAAGTACTACAGGAGACAAATGAAAATCGTAGACTGATTAGAGAAATTAGACGAAGACAGTCAAAATTTTTTGGACATGTTATGAGAAGAAATGGATTGGAGAACTTATTGACAACTGGCAAGATCGAGGGGAATAGACCAAGAGGAAGACCGAGAGGAAAATACCTGGATGGCTTGGCCACGTGGCATGGACGAGACAGGAACACTGAGCTGATCCACGACTCTGGTGATCGAGTGAAATGGCGAGTCATGATCGCCCACGCTTTCTGGCATGGCACATGATTGATTGATTGATTGATATACAGATAACACTGTTTTCCGTCAAAATTATATTCAGTAGCAATTTATTATACAAAGTCCATCATTATCATAATGTGCCTTTGTGGTGGAATGTTGGATAATTTACCACTGTGCTGGGTTGTGGACACACTGCCTACTGCACTGTGGAGTTGGTACACTGACTACTGTACTGTGGTGTTAGTGCAGTGACTGTTGTACTGTGGTTTTGGTATAGTGACTGTTGTACTGTGGTTTTGGTACACTGTACTGTGGGGTTGTTACACTGACTAATGTACCGTGGTGTTGGTACATTGCCTACTGTACTGTGATGTTGGTACACTGACTACTGTACTGTGATGTTGGTACACTGACTACTGTACTGTGGTGTTGGTATACTGACTACTGTACTGTAGTGCTGGTACACTGACTACTGTACCGTGGTGTTGGTACACAGACTACTGTACTGTAATGTTGGTACACTGACTACTGTACTGTGGTGCTGGTACACTGACTACTGTACTGTCGTGCTGGTACACCAACTACTGTACTGTGATGTTGGTACACTGACTACTGTACTGTGGTGCTGGTACACCAACTACTGTACTGTGATGCTGGTACACCGACTACTGTACTGTGGTGTTGGTACACTGACTACTGTACTGTGATGCTGGTACACTGACTACTGTACTGTGATGCTGGTACACTGACTACTGTACTGTGATGTTGGTACACTGACTACTGTACTGTGGTGTTGGTGCAGTGACTACTGTACTGTGGTGTTGGTGCAGTGACTACTGTACTGTGGTGTTGGTACAGAGACTTCAATAGTGTGGTCGTGGTACACTGACTACTGTACTGTGGTGTTGGTACACTGATCACTATTTTGGGGTATTGAAGTAAAGTCAGTATGACAATAACCACAGCGGACCTACCTACGACATGGTATATAGTATTGACGATGAAGGCACTGATAATTAAACTACGATGACATCAACAGTATAGTCAGCATGACAATAACTACAGTGGCTATAACTAGATGTCACATGGTCATGATTAGGATACTGTCCATTAAACTACCATGACGACAGTAACTACAGCGTACATACCCACGTCATGACCTTGCGATGAAAACAATGGTTGTAACCAGTTCTTTGATTTGGCTCAGATCGCAAAAACATCCACACGCATGCATACTGAGCGACTCAATGAACATGCTCAAGGGGGTCCAGACTGGCCTCATACGACATGAGAAGCTCGACACACTGAGCACATCACAGTTAGTCAAGCTACTTTCATCTAGATAACGAGGTACTCGAAGCAAAGAGCGAGCTGATCGGTTTGTTGACAAGACGGTAATCGAGGAGGGAAGAGCAATGGGTGAGCCAGACGTCATCAAGGCTATAAGAGACATTGGACGAACAGATGACTTCAGTGATACCTAGAAATCTGCTTTCTTGTTCAAAGTGAGGGAGATGGGAGTGAAGCGGAGATCTGCCAGACATGAACATTTTTGTCAAGGGCACAAGGCATTTGATTAACAAAACACAGAAATGGCTCTATCGGCTGATACACGCTAGCGGAGATGTTAAGGAGGAGGACGTGTCCAGAGTCTGTGGATAACAATCCTCACTAATAACTAATGGCTCACGGTCATGATGATGATGATGATGATGATGATGATGATGATGATGATGATGATGATGATGATGATGATGATGATGATGATGATGACATTAACCATTAGGGTACCGTGACGTCAACAGTATAGTCAGTATGACAGCAACTACTGCAGACTTACCTACGACATGGGTGTCGTGTACACAAACCGGAAACTTCATTGTTCGTGGCCATTCTATCGACTGCAGGGCACATACTTTTTTAACCGGACAAATCAGTTTGTAAGCCTGCGGAAATAAACACGAAAATTATACACCAGTTAATGCAGGCTCTTTTGCCCTCTATCACCCAATGAGGCAGAGGCCCACAAACATCTGATCCCAAGTCTTCCTATCTTTGGCTACACAATGCATCTATGTTCATTGATGGGACACAGATCCTCAACCAATTCATTTCAAGCCCTCCTATCTTTGTCTATCCTAACTGCTATGTTCATTGATGGGACACAGATCCTCAACCAATTCATTTCAAGCCCTCCTATCTTTGTCTATCCTAACTGCTATGTTCATTGATGGGACACAGATCCTCAACCAATTAATTTCAAGCCCTCCTATCTTTGTCTATCCTAACTGCTATGTTCATTGATGGGACACAGGCCCTCAACCGATTCATTTTACGCCCCCCCCCTATCTTTGGCTACCCATTGCAGCTCAGACCATGTCCATTGATGCAAGGTGTTTAGCTCTTAATGTAATACAAGCGAGCGAGCGCAAAAATAACATAATTAGACTACATAATGACACCTAACGGAAGATGTGACACAGAGCTAAAGAAAGGAATCGCCAACGATTCTTGTACAATAATGAATAACGTCACGGAAAACAGAAATAAGCTTGTTTTAATGATTGTCCATTTATATTTATGTTATGTGGTGCTGATGTTCACCGAATCGTCATACACTGGGCCTTAACCATGTTAATTTTCATATCAAAATTCTGACAGCAATTGTCAAGGTAGTTTATATGGTGCTGAAGATCTGCATTATTCTCTTAAATTAAACTCTAGTCGTCTGCAAATAACAGCTCATTAAACTGCCTGGGTGCTTATTTGCTTCTGTAGTAATCTTAGGGAGCAAAAGTGATGATAAAACACATCCCTGCCTTACGTCTTATTTTACTTAGAACCAGTTTGTGATGCCAGCGTTTGTTCTTACTGTGTAATTACTGTTTTGATACATAGCCCTGATGCTACCCAACAGCTGCTCAATTACAAAATATTCATAGAGCACTTTCCACAGTTTATTCCTGTTTACTCTGCCAAAGTCTGTTTATCGATCTATGAAAGCCAAAGTTCGTTGTTGTATTCTATAGATTTCTCACATGTTTCCCAAACCTTCATTGTTTATTGCTATGGAGGGAGTGAAACACTCGTCTCTCGTGAACATGGCATTAAAATATTTGAAGACTCAAGACGTGGATATCGCAAAGAGTTAATTTAATGTGTCCGTATTTAGTCCATAATTCACCTCTCGACTGTTTTATAATTTTCTTCATGTCACTTCGGGCTTGTTGGTATTGAGTATAGTCTTCAACATTTTTTTTTGGGTCAGTATCTATTTCTTTAAACTGATCTTCATCTCTTTTACTCCATCCTTCCATTGCTCATTCCACTATCTTGTTCTATTTTCCTTCATGCCTCCTTTCTTTATGTCCAATTTAATTTCTAATATCTTCGGTAGAAAACAATACCAGCTTCATAAAAATATCAAACGACAGACAGAATTGGGCAGTCTTGGTAGCCGATGTCTGAGTGCGGCATGTGTCTCCAGAGACAGGTGTCTGCGCTGTTCAATGATTGATTTCGTAGTCGCTTGCCTAGGATCTGTCCTTCCATTGCTTTCTTCAATGGACCTTTCACGATTAAATTAGGGAAAGAAAGAAAGAAAGAAAGAAAGAAAGAAAGATAGAAAGAAAGAAAGTTATTCGCGGTTCCAATTTCCCGTCAACGGGTCGTCCCCATTATGCTCTGTTCCTGTGCCAGTGAATAGCACACAAAATGCTCCTCACTGCCCTATGTGAACAATGGAATAGACAGGAGTATCGGCAAGCCAACAGCCCGCATAGGTACACTGTGCATAATACCGCCGCCAGAATGCCAACGCCAAAAGTCCTCCACGAAAAATACAGTTCATCGTCGATGGAATAGGCAGTCACCAGAAAGACTTCATTGACCTGACTTTTATATCATATGGCTCGGTCTCTTTCAGCAGGGCGACCCGCCGAAAGCGCCGCACAAAGCACGTACTCCGTAGCTCCAGCGACGACTCCTAGGAGTCTCCTGAAAATGCACTCATGAACCGAAAAGGCAAACCAGTCAACTCAGCAACAGCCGGCCACCATCGTTCCAAACATGCAGTTTACGTTATAAACAACTGCGGACAGAAGTAAAAGCATTCCACGCAAAATTCACAGCTCACAGTGTCGCGTCACGCACTCACTCAGTAGCAGGGCGACGGAACCATGCACTACCAGTCCAACATGAGGAAAATGTGAATGCAAACGGTAGCCACAAGCGTAAACACTCCAGAGGCCTTAAAGGAAAAGAAAGAAAGAAAGAAAGAAAGAAAGAAAGAATCAATGACGCCATATTTCTCCTTCTCTGATGACCTGTGCATGCCTTTAACCCCACACGCTGCTAGCACTGCGATGTTCATGTTGATAAGTGCATCACACACCTCATCCATCTATCGGTCATGCCCCACGTACCATGTACACAGACTACGTTCTTGAGGGCTTTAAAGCATTCCATTCGACACGAACACTCAAAGTCCTCGCGCCCTTGTCATGAGCATCCATTCATCACTTGAAGTGCTCCGTGTGTCTGTGTCTGTGCCTTGAACATCTTGTCTGGAGTGCTTGTTTTTCTAGTTGTATGTCCATACCACATATGTAAACAACATCACAACCCACTTACGGTACAGTTCGAATTCACAACTGGTAGCGCTTGTTTCCGATTTTTAAGGCATTTGAGGCGCTAAAAACACCGAGTGACGACCACTTACAGCAATCATCGAGACGTGTATGTAATTGGACTAGTTTATGTCTTTCTCTCGAAGATTGTTTTAACTACTTTCTCCTGTGTGTGACAGACTTCTTTAATACCATATCCCTAGTGTTTGCGTCTTAACTACCTTCTGTCTGCGTGTCTGACTGTTTTAAATATCCTCTTCGTATGTGTCAGATTGTCAAAACTATCTTCATCCTAACCACTAGACTGTTTTAACTATCTTGTGTCTGCGTGCCAGACTGTCTTAACTATTCCTCTCTATATGTAGACTGTCTTGCTATCTTCCCCTTTATAACCTAGACTGCCTTAACCACCTTCTCGAAAAATGTCACACGTCTCAAATACCTTCTCTCTATATGCCTTTCTGACAACTACTTGCTCCATAAATGGTAGACTCTTAATTACCTTCTTCCTGTGTATCAGTGTGTCTTAACTACATAAAGCTTATCTCTTGTAATCCCTGACTTGTCAAAAGCTTCTCTCTTTTAATCCTCAACATGTCTAGACCGTGTTTCTTGTAATAACCGACTTGGCTACAGTTTCTCCCTTGTAATCCCCGATATGTCTATAACTTTTCTAATGTAATCCCTAACTTGTCTACATATTCTATCTTGTAATCTCTAACTTGTCTATAGCTTCTGTCCTGTAATCTCCAACTTGTCTATAGCTTCTATCTTATAATCTCTAAATTGTCTGTAGTTTCTCTCTTGTGATCAGGAGCGTGTCTATAACTTCTCTCTTGTAATCCCCGATGTAACTATAATTTCTCTTTTATCTAGCGTGTCCATATATTCGTGCACACACCCCCCCCCCCCACACACACACACACTGTCTTACTGTCTATTCTCGATAGTTCTTCTTCATCTTCTTATAGTCCATGCCGCGTGGCGACGGTGATCATGTCTGTGCACAGCCTTCTGTCTCGTGTTCTGCCAATCATTTCTGATACTGGTGTTCCTCCACATCACTTCTTATGGAAGCTCCGACAGGCTGACATTTAGAGTATTGCTTTTCTGATCCGGTAGCTTCAGCAGTCTTGTCATGTTCCACACGTAATTGGTGTTCCTTTCCTCTGACAGTAAACTAGGCAGGCCGAGAGGAGGGGGTGTGGGGGGGGGGGGGTCATCCTGCATAGGCAACACATGGTTTCTAGATTCAGCCCAGGCTTCATGTTATGGAGAGGTATAATAAACTGTCGTCTGTCAAGACGGCAAGGTGCCAGTCAGTCAGTCATTCTTCTAGCTGTTCTTCTTGTTCACTTTCCCAAGCCTGCATGGCCTTTTGCTACAATGTCGTCTGTTTCAGTACCTCTCTACATCTGACATGATTCGACTCCTGTCTATGACACTCAATTCTTTTAGATATATTTACATATTGCCCGTTCACCTCATCAAGTGTGCTCTTGATGTTGCCATAATTTATAAAATCCATCATTATAATCACGTGCCTTGAAAACTGACCTAGACGTTCATGACTCCCCATAGATCTCGGTCCTTGTTGCTCTGGATCAACCTGGATGCTATTCCTATGTGCCACTGTCACAACTCATCCAGCATCTGTCTCTGCTCCCACTGATCTTTCCAGTCGTCACTTTCTCCATTGTTCTCTTCTCATTATATGACAAGAGACGCAGTTTGTCTCTTTCTTATAGTTGTATATTATGTTCTACATTGAATAGCCTCTTACAGGCTAGTTACTCTGGCAATCTAAAGTATCCGCAACATCTCTGTTGCTTCCAAGCTCTTTCTAATTTGTTCATTCACGGTAGAGATTTACTACCATAAAACAAAACAGGTTATGTATTAACATTTCATTACTCTCTTTCAGACATTTAACGACAGTGACCTCATGGATAAAATACTTTTCATTTTCTGAAATTTAACAAGAGTGACTTCATGGACTTCAGTGACTTTTCATTTTCTGAAATGCAGGTTTCGCTTGATCTATTTTGCTCCTAAAGGCTGTTATGCATTGTCAATCTGATAGTATGACTGTCCATAGATATTTAAATCTATCAACTTGGTTCATCATTTCTCCTTGTATAGAATATTATAAAAGTGCAATAATATATACTCACCTCACAGACCCTTTTTGCCTCACCTCCAAAAATGAAATTAGCACCTTTTACCTGTCAAGAGACAAGCATATAATGTTTAAAATTCAGCAATTAACTGATAAGTACGAGGGGGCTTAATATGAAAATCGCAAAAGTGTGATAGAAATTACAATAACCATGTCATTGTTTTCTAACCCATCAATATAGTTATTAAGGATGTAAAGAATGTTTAGCAAGTGACATAAGGGTGCCTATGAACACGGTGACCGTCGTAAATGGCCGCCCCACTTTTGCCATGCTTCAAAGAGGAATAGCGTTTTGTTATCCGTTTGTTTTTTGAAACCAGTGTAGGGGTGATCTCTATAGAAATTCATTGGCGAATGACATTCCAATATGGTGGTGTATACTTATCAGTTCAGCAGTGTATGAGTGGAGTAGGAAATTACAAAACGGCGTGACTTCTGTGACAGACTTTCACGACCGGTCAGGCACACAGATTCGTGACCCCAGATAGGTTACACACACGATCAAGAGCATTATTTTTTAATACAGAAATCCCAACACTTATTTGTATGGGGGGGGGGGGGGGGTGGGGGACGACTTGCATTGAACTGAGTGGTGATACATTGAAATATGATACTTTTTCAGAATATATTCACCACTAAAAATATTTTAAATTGAAGCCCGCTGATGTAAGTAAAGTACACTTGCCTTAATACATATTAGTATATGGTTCTACTCCCACAAACTATATAGACAATAGGTACTCATTATGTGATGTGACTAATATATCGCAGCCGTCTTCACTTCTCAAACATTCCCTGGTACCCATTATAGTCTACGTCTCACCTGGAGTCCGCGTCGGTTTTAAGAATAGCCTTGATAAGAAACCGAACCCGGGACCACAAGGCCGACAAGCAGGTGTCAGGCACTACACATTGAGGAGCCACTGGCTGCCACTGATATGAAATCAGGATATGAAATCTGGATATGAAATCGGAAGCCATTGATAACTACTAATATGAAATCAGGATATGAAACTCTGAATATGAATCAGGAGCCACTGATAATTTTTTGTTTTTGTTTTTGTTCGCATACTCCTTTTACAGGACATCCCTGCTGTCAACATCATCATCTTTCAGCTGATGGTTAATTTCTTGGTAAGATAACGTCAGTAGTTTGCCATTGCTTTCTGAGCGACCCGCTCACATATCCCCGTAAGTTACCGACGCGGAGAGAACCGATACCGATTCTCGCGCAACGTCACGTTACTCAGAGATTATACTAGATACGGAGAAAGTCGAGTAACCCCTAGACCAGGGAGACGGTCAGTGATAATTACTGGTGTGAAATCAGGAGCCACGGATAACTGCAAGATGAAATCATACCTCAGGTAATGATTGACGAAATGCTTCAATGTTAAATAGCATCAACTATTGTGGTCTAGAGTGATTTTCAACACACAGAAATATCAAAACAATGTATTCCCTTAGTACAATCAAATGTAGAAGCCACCAACAATATTCGAACAATAACCGTGGCTGTGTTGTTTAAGTGCGTTTCAGCTTAAGTATGATTCATTTATTCATTTCATATGATACGTAATAATAATCTAGCTTGAAACAGAGTGATGCACTATCGCCGCTACTCTTCAATCTGGCTCTAGAGAAAGTTGTAAGGAAGGTAAAGGAGGAATGTGATATTGGAGGTAACATCCAAGCTGATGATATAGATATTATAGGGCAAAGTGAACAAAAGACATTGGAAATATTGACTCACTTAAAGGAAAAAGCCCAACAGATGGGGCTGGTTATCAACCAGGATAAGACAGAATATATGGAAATTTCAAGAGAAGGAATGGCTAAAAACTCTGGCCACATACAAATAGATAATATGACCATTAAAAGAACGGAAACATACAAATACCCTGGGTACAATCTTCAACTGCTGCAACATCATAAGGGAAGAAATAAAAACTATAATCAACTCTGGAAATAAGATATACTATGCACTACAACATCTACTAAAATCAAATGCGCTATCTCGATAACACCAAAATCGCAATATACAAAACACTGATCAGACCAGTTGTGCTGTATGGCTCTGAAACCTGGAGTACAACGAAAGGAGACGAAGCCTTGTTACAAACCTTTGAGAACAAAATTTTAAGACGCATCTTTGGACCCATTAGGGATACACAAAGTGGAGAGTGGAAAAGAAGAAGTAACAAAGACATTTATGATCTGTTTAAGTCCCCGCTAATCACTGGTATCATGAAGGCTAATAGACTACAATGGCTGGGGCATATAGAAAGAATGGAAGATAATAGGGAAACAAAACTCGCTTACAACTCAGGAGACCCCCGAGGTAGACCAAGAAGGCGGTGGAGAGATAATACATATACAGACCTACAAGCACTTGGAATCAACGACTGGCAAGAGAAGGTCCACCAGAGAGACGAATGGAGACGGATTGTATCTGCAGCAAAGAACCTCAATGGCTCGGAATGCTGAAGAAGAAGAAGAAGAAGAAGAAGAAGAAGAAGAAGAAGAAGAAGAAGAAGAAGAAGAAGAAGAAGAAGAAGATATGATACGTAACTCTGAAGCATGCACCCGACGAGATACAGCGAAATATGCCAGCCAATAAATCGTGCAAGAGAAATATCAGTTGTTACGGAGTTATTGGGGTCAGTAAGACAGCACCTAAACATATTGACAAGTAGTGATTGGCGTTCACAGAAGTAGAATAATGATTGTGTGTTATGTTTACTACATAAGAACAGGCCAATTATCTCTCTTTTATAAGATGTTTGTAATATACTAGACGGGGTGGCGGGGTAGGGGGATGCCGTATCAAAGGAGAAGTAAGACGCCTCCTTCCCCATTTGCTTAAACCCGGGAAGGGGGCCCACCCTTGGGCAAG